>VZRS01014607.1:475038-674780 GCA_013398055.1 Ifrita kowaldi | reverse complement strand
CCAGCACTCGAGGTGAGGCCATCACTCTGGAGAGCAGACAGGGACAATCCCTCCTTTGACAGGCTGGCAATGCTGTGCCTGGTCACTCATTCCATGGCAGCTTTCCAGGTCTTTGTCACCCTTGTATCCATCCTCTGAATCCTTTTCAATTCTATCTTACTGTGGACTTGGTCATACAGTGGAACTGTTTCTTTTTTCACTCTTTTTGTGCCTTCCCGTTTAACTCCCACTGCTCGGACTGTTTCCATGGCTGCTACTGAATTATTCATAGAAATATGAATTATAAATCTGTGACATTTTTCCTGAATAATAATCTCTAATTCAGAGCACATATGAATTATCTATGTATGTGTATGTGTATGTATGTGTGTGTGGATGTAGGTAGCTAGTTAAGGTATTTAGGATATATTAAGTTAATTTTCCTCTCTCTACACACATATATTATCACTGATTTCCCTAAAGCTTTGTACCCCATTATCACACACATATACTAATTTGCTCAGATGTTGAGTAAATGGAGATTTTAAATGAACTTCTTTTCTATTTTAAAATAACTTGCATTGAATTGGTTGTTTTCTTACTTTACCTAGCATTAATTAACTTATATCATGCAGAATAAGAATAAGTTAATTCTATTATTATTTTTTTTCAGAGTGATTTTGTCTTCAGGAATAAAAATATGAAGAATTTGACTTAACCTAACATACAATCAACTGCTGTTAGGAAAAAACTTTAATGATTTAAAAGTGCTTTTTTAGATTTGAAAATCAAGAAAAACTCTCAGTACAGCTTAAATATTTCCTTCAAAGTCTTTCAGGTTTAGTAAAATTAGCGTTATCTTTCTGTACTGCTTTTTACTTCTGCCTTAAGTCATTACAAGATACACTTGTGTGCTAATTAGAACAGGAGCCCTGTATGGCATAAAAGGCAGAATGAAATTGTAAAGGATGTTCTTTGATATTGCAGTCTCAGATTTATTAGTTAAATTCCAAAGTTCATTTATGATTCATTATGGTTTATATCTACCTGAATAACAGCCCTCAAAAAGACAATTTTCACCATAACAATGAGAGTAATGGTGTTATTTATTCCACAAGGTGAGGAGCATATGCAGTGATTAATATATATTCACATTTATAAAATATTCAGGCAATGAAGTTAATGTTGATTTTTGTCTTTTGTTGAGGGTTGGGGTACTTTGTGTCCATTCCAATTACTTACTTCTAGAAACTCTAATCAAATTTAAATGCTAGCACACAGATCAGATGTTTGATCAAAGCAGCGCAAGGAGCAATGCATGCAATTACATCTGGACTTTTTAAAGGGAATTTTGATTACTTGGCTGTGTGCTCAGAATTAAGAAGAAAGGGCATATAAGGCTACAATTTCACATATTACTAATGCCACAAAAAAAATTGAAGAATTAAAAATACCTAAAGAACTTCTATACTAATAAAATGACTTTAGGGGCATCATATAGTTCATGGAAAAAAAGTTAATTCATTATGGATGTCAAAGGAAATTACTGTGACAAAGTGTTTACTACCCTATAGGGTAAATTTACAGTTCCAGCAGCAGAGCACAACGTATTACAGGTTGCCCAGAGAGGTGGTGGCTGTCCAATCCCTGGAAAAATTCAAGGTCAGTTTGGACAGGGCTCTGAGCATCCTGGTCTAGTTGAAAATTTCCCTGCCCATTGCAAGGGGGCAAGGCCTTTAAAGGTCCCTTCCAACCCAGGCCACTCTATGATTCTATGATTATTTATACGCTAAAAGATAGAAATTGTTCACTGAAATGGACTAACACAGGAGTCCACAGTCTGTGGCCATCAGATGGGATGGGGAGCCCTGCATCCTGAGACAGGGCAGAGTTTAGGCTGCCAGGAGCCAGACTCATGTTTTACTTCTCCTACTCTTTCAGCTAGAAGGCCACAAAACAGGTGTTCAGGTCAGCCCAGCCATGAACTGGAGAGATAGTTTCTTGTAGGAGGACAAATTTGGGATCACTTCAGTGCTTTTATGTCATGTGCTGAGGTTAGTAAATTTGCATGCTCCTCTGGATCAGCTGAGGTCTTCAGCAGGAGTGCTAAAACAGCTGAAACAAGGGCAATTTATGAAGTCCGAGCTGCTACCCAGAGACACAAGTGGAATTATTCCAAGGTGCTGCTCTCCAGTAAAGTGTGGGTGTTTTGTAGGTGGTTTGGAAAGCGGGAGTCTCGCTGGAGGTCTGGTGAATTTTATTAATCTCAGCAGTTTTGTAAATCTCATTACTGGAACCATGACCTTTATGAAAGTGGTGCTTTTCATCATTCCTAACTTGGTCTTTAACATTCACTTCAGTGTTATCCATTTAATCTCACACATTTTACCTTGCCATAATCTTTCAGACAGGCATCATTTCAAGTGTAGCTAGCAAACTGCTTTGTAGGTAGGATGTGGAAAAAAATGGATTACAGCAGCTGTAATGTTTCCTTTTAAAATCAGCTTTTTAAAAGTAACTTGGATCTGTTTTTCAAAGAAAACAATGACTTTTCTCTGGGTCATGTTCCAGAAGAGAGTATTTGATGCTCAAAGAACCTTTTTTAAATGGTAGAGAAAGCCCAAAATTTAGTTTGGAATAGAAAATTTAGGGATATCACCCTCAACAAGGATGATGCTTCTGTTGGTACTGATTGTAACCCTGGTGCACCTTTTGTTATAATATAAAATGAGGAGAATGAATACAGATGCAGAGGAAAGATTGAAAGAGAGTTTAGAGATAATCCCTGGACAATAACATTTTTACAAGTTAGGTGAAAGAGTTAAACAAAAAAACAACTAAAAAACCAACAAGAAGTTTTACAGTTTTTTTATGGCAAAGATGGAGTGGATGCAAAATAGAAAGTGAAAAAACAGTCTGGCATGAGTCACAGATGAAGCAAATAGTGCAATTGCAAGTATTAATTGGATTATTATCCTTCACATGTTACAATATTTTTTTTTACATAGAGTGAAAAACTGGAAAGTACTGAAAACAAAAGCTTTTTCTTCAGCATTTTATATAGAATATTTTCTATTGGTACATATAAAAATCTAGAGGTTTGTCAATCAAATGAGAGATTTGGCAACCTGGTAGCAAAAGTGAATCAACAGAAGAAACTTCTTCGGTATATAAGAGATATAATGCATATTATGCATCTTAATTCCCAAATGCTGGAAATAACATTTGCTGCAGAATAACATAAAACCTTCAACCTGATTGGTTGAAACAGTATAGATCAGGTAATCTCATGGGTTTCTCCTTCTGTAATTAACATACAAAAGCACAGATGTGTTGCTGTATTCTGAGCAGTGACAATATGAGAATGTGCCCTTCATTGTGTGGTGAATCTACATCAGTAAAATAACACAGCATCGAAATAAATATATTATCAACCCAAAGACTTTTAAGATTTTTTTCATCTTTGATTCCGTTTGGCAACAGATATTATCTTGAATTCTAATAATGAAAAGCATTATTACAATTGTTTGAAGTGACACAGCTCTCTACAGCCTTTAAGAAATACTTTTTTGTTTTGGGTCAACTGTAGNATCAACCCAAAGACTTTTAAGATTTTTTTCATCTTTGATTCCGTTTGGCAACAGATATTATCTTGAATTCTAATAATGAAAAGCATTATTACAATTGTTTGAAGTGACACAGCTCTCTACAGCCTTTAAGAAATACTTTTTTGTTTTGGGTCAACTGTAGCTTTTCTTTGTTGTTTTTTTTTTTCATTCTGTGAAATGCAGGTAAGAAATAGTAAATTCACCGGATGAGAGGAAAATATGAGTTATAGAATCAGAAAATAATTTAGGTTGTACAGGAAATTTTCAGGTCTCTCTCTAACCCTGTTCAATCAAATGTAACTTCCATAGTAGATCAAGCCACACAACACCTTAATACCTTCTGTTATTAGATAGAAATAGGAAAGGAATTATGGAAAAAGCAAAGAACAACAAAATATTTCCAGGCCACTTCCTTTATTATGTTCTTGTTTTAAATGGAGGTTTCAGACAAGTTCCCACCTTGGATAGCTGCAAAACTACATGATAGCAGACTCAGCAGCTGAAAGAGAACCACTGCCATCACTTAGTCCTACCATATGTGTAACACAAGCGATGGGTCTTTCCTGACTTATTTATTCAGACCTACTACTTGGTGCTTATCTGTGGGAGGAAAAAACCAAAGGCGCAATATAACTTGATTGAACTAGTTAGGCATGCTGAAGTGCAATGGGAACTTAATCTCTTAATCTCAAAATTTTGTTTGATGCTGCTCCCTCCTACCTCAGGTTATAGTCAGCGAGGATTATCTGAGGAAAATAAATTTTTTTAAATTCTTTTAACTGTCTGTGGGCTACATGAAGTACGGACTATGTACATGTCTGGCAGACCTTTAAGGCAGACCCTTCACACTTTATTTTCATAATGACCAGTGCACCCAAATGACATTAAAGCCCTACAACCCTGCAAATCAGAACTTGAAACAGAGAAACCTCATCTCGTCTGGGCAAGCAATAAGGTTAGAAAACCAGTCTCCCCTCTGTGGGATGTACTCCGCCATTCAGGACCGGTCCCTCACCCCAGACTTTCAGCACCTTCCTGAGCTGTGTCAGTATTCATGTTGAATGTCAGTGCTCACCTGAGCCATGAGGTGATTTTTTTCAAGCATCTCCAAAGCCTGGTTGTTGGTCTGCATCCTGCCTGTGACCCAGGAGCCTCCCAGCCCTGGTGAACATTGCCACCTCCCTCTCTGCTGAGCGTGTGGCTTCTCTCTGCATGTGAACACTGGGCTGATCCCCAGCAAGGAGTGGAGGTTTCTCCCCTGCTGCCACGTGTTTCTACCTGACCCAGAACAGGGCAGATGGGATAAGGCCTTGCCCAACAACATGTCTTTAGTACACCAGAACATTTGGTGTGCATACAGCAAACCGAGTTCAAATTAAACCTTTACACCATCTGTCACAATGTGTGAGCACACGGAAACTCTGACATGAGCTAGAACATCTCTTTTAGTAAGGATATTGGACTGCTCATGGGATTGGCTTTGACAATAATGATTCAATCCAAAATTAAAATTTTTCCCCCTCCTGAAAGAATGTGGCAGTATTTGGAGCCAACATTTGGGTTCAGACTGTACCTGGGGGTGGGATGGTTAGAGAGAATAAGTCGCTCATTGTTCAGTATAGCACCTGGCAGTTTTGTCAATAAGCAATGAATACAAAATTATTCGCTGCTACAAAGAATTATTCAATTACTGATTAACTCTTATTCAATCTAAATTTGAACCAGGTGCTTGTAGTTGGCAGTTCCACAACATGGGCCAAGCTATTTCCAAGGCTATGCCTTCATTAGAAAGTAAGAAATCAAGTACAAAAGGTTTAAAACAAGGCTTTAAATTGTTTTTACATCTGATATTTGCCAGTCATTTTGCATGAATGGAACTTTGAGAAAAATGCAGTTAAGTAGAGAAAAAATTGTATGGTAAGGCTATATGAAAGTAAATTCACTGTCCTATAAAACCTTTCAACTTCCATAAAATTTTATTTTCCCTCGTAGGGCTGAAACCTGGTGCATAGATAGTGATCAATTCTGCTCCAGTTCTAATGGTTTGAGAGGTTACCTTGTCCTAGTTGACTGCAAGGTCATTTCAGGGCTGCCTTGTTTGCTTATCTTAGGTGTGAGGTGAAATTTATGAGTCTATCTCATCTCCACTGTCATTTAAACTACTGCGTTTTCACTCACAGCTGGGACTCTCCAACACCACTTTCTGGCAAGAGGACAACTCGCTAAGGTGAAATAATTTAATTGCATGTGATGAAACATCTGTACTCCAAGATTTTTTTTTGCTATGAAAAAGGAGTAACAAGGTGCTGACAGCTGGTGCACTTCAGCTGGTGCACTTCTCTGCCATGTGGGAGAGCTAAGATCCAGTCTTGACATCAGGGCTTGCTTAAAATCACGTTTGGAAACTGAAACCACTCCAAAAGACAGAAACAAGGCAGCTGGTTTATAAAAAGCCAATCATTAGAGCAGGCAAGTTTGAACTACAAGATGTCAGACTCTCAGTTTCACAGCTGAATAAAGTACAGCATGGATTTAATCTCTCAGATGCCAGGAGACTGCTTAGCAATTTGGATATAGCATCTCACCCTTTTCATAAATTCTTAGCCAATGAGAGCATAGAGCACAGGTATTGCCTTGAACTTGCAATCTGAAAATGGCTTGTGGGACCTGATGAAACATAACCTGAGTCTAAGATTCAGAACATCATGTGAAAATTAAAGGAGATGTTGCACAAGACTCGAGAAGATTTGTTTGGAAAGAAAAAATTGCTCAGAAGGCTGAAATAAGTCATTCCTAACAAACATCAAAATATCAGAGTTTACCAAGGATTCTAATCCAGATTCTCTAAAAAATTATTCCAGTATTAAATACTTCAGAAAAATCTAATTATGACATCAGTGAAAGTCAAAGTCAAAAAATTGATGTTGATATTTCTGAGAGAAAATGACGAACCATTGAGAGGAACTCTCAAGGGGGATTGTGGAATAACTCTCCCAGGGTTCTTGAGCTCAAGACTGAATTTAATTCTGAATACACTTCAGTCAAACACAGGAGATGCGACAACAAAAAATTAAGAAAATACAAGGGATTTTACATGTAAGCTTTTGAGTGAAATGTAAAATCTCTTTGCAAACAAGACAATGAGCTGGATTTTCCAGTGATCCCTTTTCACCTAATTGTTATGAAAGAAAAACAAAACAAAAACAAAGTATGAATCAGATCCCTTCTTAGTAATGGTTCTTCGAATGGAATGTTCTCTTAATCTGAGTATTTCTGTAATGTTGTCAAATCAGCCAGTCATATTTTCCTGGTACAGTTAGTCCTTTATTTACTTTTTACCCTTCTGGAAGTTTTCAATATTAAATTATACTTCCATTTGCATTAATGGAAGTATTTTCATGAGGAAAGAACTGTGATCAACTGAACACTGTTTGTCATGCTTGTTGTCTTGTTTTGCAGTTTGATTTACTTCTTTTCAGACAACAGGGCTGTTCCAAGAATTTGTGTTATGATCAGTCATTTGAAAAGGTTATTACTTCACTGTGTAACTACTTCATTTACATACAGTCTGAACTGACTGGCTGTGATATATCGAAATGTCTGGGTAATATATTGCCTTTCTTGTTTTTTGACAAATGCCTCAACTCTTTAAAGGGTTTTTCCAGGGAAGTAAGAATAAAAAGAAGGTAAAGCTCTGACAACTGCAAACAAGTGCTGAAAAATATTGCAGAGAAATTTGTATTCCCTTTTTGTGCCTCTTCCCTCCATGGTCTGCAGTTTATGTAACACAGTGTCAGATGGACTGTGGTCTGTAAAGACGATTGAACAGCTTGAAGCATGCCAAGGAAGAGTTCTTATTTCTTAAAAAAAAAAAAAAAAGGAAAAAGAAAAGAAAGTCACAATAACAACAGAATCATTTCTTAAAAAAAGCTTTTTAGAAAATTTTTCCAAAGACACTCAAGTTTTATGACATCTTGCCACAACAACTCCATGCAGCGCCAGAGGTTGGGGACAGTGGCTGGAAAGGAGCCAGGCAGAAAGGGACCTGGGGGTACTGCTTGACAGATGGCTGAACATGAGCCAGTGTGTGCCCAGGTGGCCAAGAAGGCCGATGGCTCCTGGTCTGTATCAGCAACAGTGTGGCCAGCAGGACCAGGGCAGGGATTCTTCTCCTGTACTCGGCACTGGTGAAGCTGCACCTTGAGTCCTGCGTTCAGTTCTGAGCCCCTCAGTTGAAGATGGATGTTAAGATGCTGGAGTGAGTCCAGAGAAGGGCAATGGAGCTGCTGAAGGGTCTGGAACACAAGTCCTGTGAGGAGCTGCTGAGGGAGCTGGGGTTGTTTATCCTGGAGAAAAGGGGGCTCGAGGGAGACCTTATCCCTCTCTACAAGTGCCTGAAAGGAGGCTGTAGCCAGGCGGGGGTCAGTCTCTTCTCTCAGGCCACCAGTGACAGGACAGGAGGACACAGTTTTAAACAGGGCCAGGGAAGGATTAGGTTGGACATAAGAAAGAAATTCTTCACAGAAAGGGTGATTGGGCATTGGAATGGACTGCTCAGGGAGGTGGTGGAGTCACCATCCTGGAGATGTTTAAGGAAAGACTGGATGTGGCACTCAGTGCCATGGTCTATTTGACAAGCTGGTGTTCAGTCATAGGTTGGACTTGATGACCTCAAATTTCTTTTCCAACTAAGCTGATTCTGGGATTCTGTGATTTAGAATTTTAGACGAAGCAAAAACCCAAGTAATTCCACTTCATTTACACTGTACTATTGTTGGTAAAAAATAATTGGGCTTTTTCCATTCAATTTAAGCCTTGTCAACAGAATAAAAAAATTGAATTTTATCAGTTCAAAATGGCAGGGCAAATATTCATCACATGGGAAAAAGAAAAGAAACTGCCTGACTGGAGTTAGGTCATTTGGGCTCATTGCTTCTTGGAGGTTGGGAAGGAAACCTTCATGAGATGACTTTTCCTGGGAATGTTCTCCCCTTTGCACTTGGCCATAGTTTCTCCCCTATGCCCTCACGCACCAGTTTCAGCAGCAGTGGCAGCCACTGTCCAGCCCTTCCACAGCCTTTTGTCCCACCTGACTTTACCCCTGCTCCCAGCAGCTGTTTCTGAGGAGTGTAATATGCAGCCCCTTTGGTACCCACACCTGGCAAAGAGAGAATTAGCCCCCTTAGACCAAATGGGGTGGATGTTATGATCTTCCTAAGCCCAGCTGCATAAGCAGAGCAGTAGCTGTGGGCTGTGTCCACTGCCCTTGCTCTGTTGTGGAGACTCAGAGACGAGTCTTTGGCAGGAGGCACAGTTGTGTCAGTAGAAGTCCAAAGAAGACCCAAAATGCAGTACACCACAGTTAAACTGCTGTCTTCGTCAAAAAGAAGAAAAAGAAAAGTGTATCAACCCATTAGATTGACCTGTGATAGGAGCCAATGGGAACTGAGTTTACAAAATTTTGAGTTTTCTACACTGAATTTGAATCTTACCCCTCATTTAAATGTGAAAAGGCCATATGAAAATCATGCAACAGAGTTTCCTTGTGATTGCCTAATAATAGTCAAACCTAAATTGTGCACTGGTCTGCAGGTGACTGCATATTATCATGAATGGCCAATTAATACTTTATACTACAAAAAAGTCTGCCTGGTTCTCTGTCTTCAATGGCCAGTGGAGCCCAATGGCAGCCCAATTCATATGGACTGGAAGGCTCCTCCCAGGCTGAACTGAGTTCCCAGCTATGACAGGCAACCACAAGCTATGTAAACAAAGGGTATTGTGGTAAAGAAGATATAGAACTCTGTATTTAGAAATTGTCAAAATAAAAAATGTACTCACGCCAATAATAGATAAAAGTAATACAGATGAAGGATTTATGGAAAAGTTGGTTAGAGACACATTGTTAGTGTCTGATAATAAGCAAAAGATATTGTCATGTATTTGCCAAATTCCTATGCATTTTTTTAAAGATCCACACTTACTTCCTCCTTGTATTGAATATTTTGCCTTCTGCATAGCTGTAAAGATCACAGTCTTAAGATGTCACAAATGTTAAATTTGTGATGGTTTTGGCATGTCTGCTTGATGCAGGATTAACAAATGAATAATATGACGGCAATCTGTATTTACATAGCTGGCAAATGTACCATACAATTTCAAAGGAAATCATAAGTTATACCATACTCAGTTCTTCTGCTACTTAACCATGTTTTTCCTTATTTCTCTGTTTAGATCATTGTTCAGAAAGCTGAGAGACCCTTATATGCATTTAGAAAGGCCTGAAGCTCAGATTCCTGTTATCAAGGAGCAGCATCCACCCTCTCATTCCAGCCCCAGTGCATATCTCTAGCTTTGACCAAGTCGTCTACTCTTGACATCTGTTCTAGGAGAGGAAGCTGTAAGATCTTTTTCACAGTTAAGCAAAGCAAGTAGTACAGGTGACACATAAAACTGAAATTCTGTTTCAAAGGAAAGTTGCAGATTTGTTTCTGTTTAACTACTTGGACATAAATTTGCAACATGAACCACATGCACAGATCCATTCCGTACATCAAGGCCTTTCTCATGGGTGCATCCCAGAGAAGCAGAGAGAAAACTGGTGTTCAGGACAAACAGCTGATGAAGTACTGAGTGTTGGCTCCTTTCCCTACTGTCTCATCCCTGCTCCTACACAGCTTTGCAACTGCAGCTGAACCACAGCATGGGATTGATCCTACAGGCTGATGATCAAAAAGATCAAATTATTTCGATCTTTGTCCTGTTTTAGATTCAATAGACACCTTAATACTGTGTCCCAGAAGGAGTTACTACAAATATTTAGTTTCCATGTTCACATATGTTCTGACTTCTCATGAAGTTATTCATATTCCTGCAGAAAGTTTTTGTTGAATTTGCTACCAATTTCAAAAAGACAGTCAGTATCTTATACAGTGAAAATTGTAATGGATGGACCAAAAATATTTTTAATTTTATCAGGTATGATTTATTCAACTGAGAACTCAGGCAGCTATTTCAGACTTAAATTAATAAAATCACCCATAATTTTTGAGACTTCTAGAGATAGCCACAATATGACACATAAGGGGCCCAATCACAGCACTGTATGCATATAGCTATTGCTTTGTCCTGTTTAAGAATTCATCATTTGAACACTGTCTTTTCAGACTATTCCATTTCTCATGTGGTTTGGAATTCGCAGATTTCATTAAAGTTTCTTTTATCAAATTGTTTGGAGCCTCAAAGCAGAACTTCCCCGTTCATTAGGACTGGGTGACAAATAGCACTAATGTATTAGATTTCTTTTCCATCTAGCATGCAAAGGAATTATTTTGGTTTATTCATCATAAGCATAGTGACTCTGGTGTGGAAATCAATGTACTTTCATTAACTTTACAGCAATTATGCTAAATGTGGTGTTAATTGCTAGCATATTAATAATAGTCTTAAGAGTTTTAATTCAAGTATCAATATCTGAGTGCATCAAGGTCACACACTACTCTGTATCTTATGTCTCTGCCATCTTTCTTAAGGACCCAGAACACTGCTGGCCTAGGAGCCCTATATCCATTCTCTATCATGTCTCTATCTCTATTGAGCCATGCATATATCATGCATGACCCAAGTTTGGAAGATTCATTTCTACATAATATAGATTACCTTGTACCTGGGTATAAATTCTTATAGAGAATAAAATTTGTCACCCGCTCTTACTTAAGTATAAATTACCAAGAAAATTTGGAAAAGAGCATAAATAAAACTATTTGGCACAGTGCTTTGGAACAATGTCAAGAAATACCAGAGAATCAATGGGACAGACTTACAAGGACAGACCATTATGCAGAAGTCATGCCATTTCCTTCTTGTTTATAACAAGCTAAAATCAGGCTGCTTAGTCCTATGCCTAAGAAACAAAATAAAATCAAATAAAGAAAAGCTCTGAAGAGAACAGTGAGTCTATTTTCCAGCTGTTTCAGATCAGCCTTCTCAGATGACAGAAAAATGACTGCTTTAAAGAAAAGCTGTCATTTAAATATAATAACGTAGTTTTTGTCAAAGGTAACAAATACATCCTGACTGCATTTCTGGTTGGATTGGCATCATGTTATTGGTAGACATGAACTTTAACCTGTGGTTGCTAGTGTCTTTTGGCAAAAGGAGCTTAAGCTGGAGTTCAGTCCCTGGATTTAGCTGATTGACCAAACACTGTGTGATTTACCTTTTTAGGAAAGGCTTCTGACAGTGGCAGCCCCATCAGCATTCCAGAGGAGAGCCATTCGCCACTGACCAGCTTATGGAAATTACAGTACAGGATTTAAAAAGATGAGCCTTCCATTTCCAGTGTAAATGTCATTGTTTTATTTTATTTGCATCTTGGAAGAACAGTTTTACAGGGATAGTACTAAGGTCTTTTTTCTCCTGTATTTAACTTATACATGTACAGACTTCTTCACACTTACAGTAAAAAACAAATGACAGATATAAGCACAATGGGTTTAAAATTATTTATGCTAATTCAAATTTTATGAGACCAATCTTTGGTTCTTTGCTTGTGACACACATGTCTAAAATCTAATTGCAAAGAGCATGAGCAAAGCCTATGCTTCTCTCAAAGAAAAAATCCAGTTATCACAACCATCTGCTACAGAGAACATGAATAAGAATACATTCACAGTCAATAACCACATTGTGCAAACTCCCAGCACACCAAAGTGAAGCAAGTTTTGAGTAGTAGAATTTCATCACAGAAACATAAATATAAGTGTCACAAGATTAAACATCAGCAGATTTTCTAGACAGACAGGAGAAAAAAATCTTTCTTTAAGCACTCACTTTTTTTTTAATTTGAACTGGGGATGAAGCCCAACTCAAGCTATTAGATTCATGGCACCTGAGATTCCTTCACAAGGGGAAGAAGAGGGGCAGGCACTGATCTCCTCTTTGTGATGACCAGTAATGGGACCCGAGGGAATGGTCTGAAGCTGTGCTGGGGAGGTGTAGGTTGAGTATCAGAAAAAGGTTCTTCACCCAGAGGGTCGCTGGGCACTGGAACAGGCTCCCAAGGGAAGTGGTCACAGCACCAAGCCTGACAGAGTTCAAGAAGTGTTTGGACAACGCTCAGGGTGTGACTGTTGGGGCTGTCCTGTGCAGGGCCAGGAGCTGGACTAGATGATCCCTCTGGGTCCCTTCCAACTGAGTGTGTTCTATGATTCCATTATTCTATGTTTTCTGCTTGACTTTGAGAAGGTTCTGAAGTGGGTTTCACCATCCTAAAACCCTGTCAAATCCAGGTCTATTACTCAGCCCGTGTTTAACATAGAAACATGATTTTGAGACCTATTGCAGAGATTGTTTTACCGTCTTTCTGGAGAAATCAGAAATTGTTATTTTCCCATGTCACTGAGACAACACAGTATGAGGTTTTTCTGTTTTTCATAACACCAAGGACAAAGCAGGAGAGACAGAGGCACCTGTCCAGTTGCTGATGTGGGTTTCAGGGATATTATACAGGTTTAGCTTTCAGAAAGGGTTCAACCTCCTTGTAAAATTAAGCTGAAAGGAGATTAAGAGGGATACATCCCCAGAACAAGTTAGGATGCCCCATTGTGCCTGTGGGAGAAAAGGTCTTAGAAGCTCTGTTGGAATGGGGGAAAGGCAGCTATTTATCAAGCAGAAACAGCTCTGTAAAGAAATATGATCCCAAATGTGAAGGTTACTGCTGTAAATTCCCAGCCAAGTTCAGTTAATAAACGTGTGACCTAAATAAACCACATCCTTCCATCTTACTTTCTTCTTTCAGGTCCAGGACAATGGGGCCTGTGTGGTGGGCACAGCATAAATTTCACTGTTTTTCATACAGTACTTGAAAAATACACAAGTCTTTTGCTCTAAAGGACAAGTCATGCACTGAATATTTTGGAAGGCAGTAATACTGTCAAATTTAATAACCAGAATTTAGAAGTGGTCTAGCTGTTTCTACTCAGAAAAAAAAAATGGAGTATGGAACAATCAGTTTTATTGCACTCATAGATAATAAAGCGGAGTTTTAAGGCCATGAACCTTAAATATGGGAAAGGGCCTTTTTCTTTTCTGTGACGCCCCTCAGCCAAGTAATGATTGAGTTTGTGCAGTATTACTTTTTCAGCATGAATCTTACAAGCCCTTTAAGAAGAGACGGGAAAGGAACAGCAGAGGGGATTAATCTTATGATCACCAAACTGCCTGACCTGCTCTTTTGGGGTGTGACAGCCTCGGGGATGCATTGCTGTTCATCTGCTGCACCAGGTGACAGCAGTGACACTGAGGGAGTGCAGGTCCTCCCTCCTATGCCATGAACCACATCAGGTGTTTTCTGTCTTCTGCTCCAAAGTCTCCTGTTCAGCTGCTATCCTGCAGCTGAAGATTGCTTTGACTCTTCCTGCAAGTCTTTGTCATCCTCAGCACTCCACCACTGTATGCCTCATCGGTACCCAGACTATCACAGTCCCACTGTGGGCGATCCAGGGTCTCCCATGATGCAACTTTATCTCAAAATGCTGAATCTGTAGAAGCGCAAATGTCCATATGGGTCATGTCTTGTGTGACAGAGGCCTGCAGTCATCAGCAATTTCAGTAGCTTTCTGCTCAGCTGATCTGAGCCATCGGGCTAGCCACAGCATCATCCCTGCATTCCCACTACCAGAAGAAGTTATAATGACCTCTCCTCCAGGATTTCAGCAACTCTCAGCTCCCCTTTAAAGAATTATAAAATATGTATGTTTATTTATTGTATCTTCTGGTGAAAAGGTAGGATGTATTTTATCTTATATTTCATTATTAAATTTTAGGCTTACAAAAGTAAGCTCACTTTCCCTGCCCTGCCCTGCTCTTTTTCATTTTTTTTCCTCTTTTTATTTTCTTTTTGGCAGGGAAGCTCAGATCATGTTGAACTCAAAGGATGAAAACCACAAGAATGCAAGAAAATCATGACAATCTTTGCTTAAATCACGACTGTGTGGTGCCAAAAAAATATTTGCTCCTGGTATTTATTCCCAATTGTCAAAATCATTGCAAATAGCAGTCCATCTGAAACACATGGATTTAGTCACTGGCAGAAAGCAAAGCAAGAACCCTGCAAGCTGTATGAAGCACATGACATTGACACTGGAAATCATCTCCTTGCATTGCCTCAAAAATTATTTCTATTCATTGCTGCTTCGAAGTAATAAGATGCTGATAAACTGAACAATTAGCTGACCTGCCATGCAAACAATATGAGTGACTCATTTAAACCAACATTTGAGATTGGCTGTACTGGCTGGTTTTTTTTGTCAGTACTCAACATGAGATGAAACTGAAGTGAAATTGATTGAAGACAAATATTGATCACTCTGCCTTACACCACCATTTGTCCTGGAATGTCACAGTCATGTAGGATATTAAATACCTGCTTGTTCTTTTTTTTGTTTCCTCTGAATCAGAGACTGAGGTAATTCTGAAACAAAATATTATAGTTAAGGACTGTGACAGATTTTAACATTGAGAAGGAACTCACATCTATGGTTTATTGCAAAACATTTCAAGACAAATCAAATAACAATGCCAAGTGACAGAAATTTCCAAACCAGCCCCCATGCAGGTGTGCTTGTCACTATTTTCTGAGTAGACCCTTCTGATTAGTGCAGAGACAGCAAGGCCCATCTTTATTTTTCATGTTGTGCGAGCCTGGGCTGCCAGGCTGTGGGGTGAGTTGTGTCCCTGTTGAACCTGGTGGCAGGGACGTGTCTCAGGAGGGTGGCTTAACATGGGGAGCGTGTCAGTCCAAACACCTTGAGTTTTAATTCTTGAACTGAATAACTCACTATTCAGGAAAATACTCAAAAATGTACTTGTATTTAAGCAAATATATGGGCCTCATTGCTTTAAACTTATTTGTGTAGGTGCAGTTAAGTATTCTCCTAAAAGCTTACTCCAAAGATACGGATTTAGAAACATTAGCTGTATAGGCATTGTAATAACAGAGTCCCTGAATCCTATCTGATTGCCTCTAGAGCTTTAATATTTTGCATGGCAGCCTTTAGTGTTTGAGAAATCCCAGCACATGGTTTACATAAATGTCCCAGAGAAGCCTTGCTGCATGGCATAGCAACTCTTTTTTTCCACACAAGGCAAACAGCTGAAAAGGGTGACCCCCCACCTACTTTTGCATGAACTTTTGATATGAGCCTGGATCTCCAAGACAACAGAGATCTCTGAATATAATGAAAAAATGCTTTCTGCACTTCCTTTTACCCTTTCTGTTCTGTTCTGAAAAGTATATTCTTTCAATAAACAAACCCATAATATTCCAGTGTGAAAATACTTCCACAGCAGTTAAGTAGATTTACCAGTGTCATATATTCTCAAGAAGCATTCTCAGGACCATAAGAAAAAATTGATTTCTCCCTTCAGCTGTCTGGTTTTGCTCAATTAAGATTTGAAATACATAGTTACAAAATTGAGGGTTTTTTTACTGGGTGTTTATCTTGCAAACATTCTTATATGAATGCTGAAAAACATTCTAAAGAAGAAACATTTAAAGAGATTAGAAGTACTAATCTCAAATCCCTTCTCAACAGCAAAAATGCAACATGGCAAAAGACAAAATACAGTTATTATTAATAATGACCACATCAGGCAAGAAGAAATCAGCTGTGTTTTTTTGTGTCAGCAAATCCTTTCTTGCTGGTGATCGTATATCATATATTTTGAGTGCTTAATTTAAAATAATGCTTGCTGCAAACTCATTTCAGCTTTCAGGTTTCTTGACTCATAAAGTCAATTCAGTTTCATGTGATTGATTTCTAGTAAAGTATGACTAATCAATCACATGCTACTCCTGCTTTTTGAGTTAATAGGTAAGGAAAAAAGGAAATTGTCAAAATTATTTCTGAGAAAAAAATTCAGGCAATTTACAATTATGTGCAAAAAAGTCATATTCTTATGAATAACTTCATAATTATGTGAACAGTCGCGATCAAATTATGGACTATTGCAAATGTGCAGCAATATTTTCATGTATACTCACATAAACATCCCCCTTCCATTGTCAGTGCTATTCAAATAGCTTGATCTCCTGGGTAGCACTATTGCAGTAAATCAATATTGCTTCAATATCTAAGAATGCTCTCAAGATATATTCAACATGAAAAAATCAGTAAGAAAAAAATAATTAAAAATCTACAGAAGCTAGCACTTATGCTTCTTTATTCTGCTTCCACTTAAATTTGAAGTGGCAAAGTTTCATTTGTGACATTTTAGATTACGTATGATCACCAAGAGGTATTTGTATTTCCCCAGCAGAACACGGTAACATGGAAGTAGTACACAGTCTGTGAATACAGGGCAAGAACCAAGTACTTCATTCATGCTTTGCCCAATGCTTTGCCCAAAGCAGAAACCAAAAACAGGAGTCAGGTTTGCTTGCAAGGAGATACTGCAGACCTTTTAAGTCTCCATTTTGAGCTAGAACACTGCCAAAAATTCAGCCACAAAAGCAAAATTTAGACAAAATTTCTGTGACACCACCTAGAAATTACTACTTTGTCTCTTCAGAGGAGGACTTCTATTCCTTTCTAATTCTTCCAGAAATAAATATGTATCTAGGGTAGCACAACAGGAAGGTGGAATGCCAATGGCAGAGGAACAAAAGCCAGAAACCCGAAATACTGGCAGACTCGCTACCCTCATTGTCAAGAAGAATGCCAAAACATAAAAGTAGTTGGCGACCTCCCCCTGCTGGCAGTGGAGAGACCCACCTGCCTCCCAGCTCTGGTAACAGCTATCCAAAATGTTATTGACAGCCGGAGGGGATACATCTGGGCTCCTGGTACACATTCTCCTTCATGCACAGATCAACACACAGGCCAGATTAAACCTAAGCAGACCACAAGGGCCTGCAGTGCTCTAGCAGTGGCAAGTGCTACTCTCATCAACCTTCCCAGGAAAAAAAAACAGGGTTCACACAGGGACAAGAAAGGCCTGAGGGTAAATAATGCAATGTCAGTAATGTCAGCAGCAGGGTTTTGCTTTCCATGATCACAGGATGATATTCTGTAGCTACTGAGGGAGGATGGGCTCCCCTGGAAAAAAGACAAAGTATCTTTGCACAGTTGCGAACGCAATGAATAATGTTTTAAATTAGGATTTAGGGGATAAGGAATGAATTCCTCTAGATAAGGATAAACAGGAGAGAAGCTTAAAAGGTAGTGGGACAACATTTTGTACAAAAGGATCAAAAGAAATACGGTGATGGTGCATCAGCTGCAAATCAGAGATGCCTTTATTCCAGTGCAAGAACCACAGGGACTAAATTTCAGAAGCAGAAAGTCCTAATGTATAACCCAAACCAGGATTTCATTGGCAGAGAAAGTTTAATGGTTTGGCTTTTTATGTCATGAATACTATGAACATTAATGTGAAATAAACAACCTAATTTCTCTGTATATGCTTGTTGGTTACTAACAGTTTAAGAAGCAATGGTCTTCAGCAGCAACAGGAAAACGGGAGTTAAAAGCATAGATAAAACCTGGACATGCTGTGGGCTCTTCAGTATCACGAATGTCTAGGAACATTTCCAACACCTGACAGGACTAGCAGAGACAAAACTAACTCTGTGAGAGGCAGTAAGTAGATGGAATGAATTTCCAGCCAACAGTTCAGTGATTTTCTGGTCTTCATGATCTCCCAGTGCATGATTAGATTCTTCAGCGAAGCACCAGAAGTATTCAGAAAATAAGAATTTCATTTGGTGAAAATATTCCATGTCTGTTATTTTTTTTCTTTTCCTGTCTGGAGGAAACTGAATTTACAAGATGAAAGGAGTCACATCACTCATGACCCGATTACACAGGGGGTGGGGCCCTGCCTAAAGCCATACACAGCTCGTGACAAGGCTGTGCTTTGTCTGCTTTGGGGCAAGGTTTTTTGTTTGGTTTTTGTTTGTTTGTTTTTGTTTTCACAGTTATATCATTCTACCGTATTAAATGACCAAAGAACTTGTACCTAGCCCTTCAGCCTCCCGTGTCATGTCATTTTTCAGATGGATCTTTTGACCAGCTATTCTGTCTGGAGTCAAGTATTGCAGCTGCAGCTGGTTTTGCCATCTAAAAAGATGCAGCATAGCAAAAGTTCTGGTTTCTCTCAATTTGTGTTTTCTGAGATGTAAAGTTTCATTTGAGAATTTCTGTTCAACTCCAGAAGTGGCATAAAATGCTCTTTCAAGTCTGTTTCAATGACTTTTGACTACAGTGTAATACTATAGTGCATAAACTAAAGAGTAACACTATGCTGTCATCATTTGCTCAGCAGGGGAAAGATTTCTTTTCAGCTCAGATTAGTTTAGTGGTAAGGAGTGCTGAAATTTGCCCCAAGATCTTCAAAAGAAAATACAGTTTCTAAGGACACTGAGTAATTGACTTCAACAGTTTGCCTTCTGCAGAAGACATTAACTTCTACAGAAAAGTGATAATCAGCCTCTGAAGCTTGCATATATATGATTACCAAATGATTACCAAATTGTATGCTTGTAACGTGAGTGAAAAGAAATACTTCACGTGTCTGTGAGCTGCTATAAAAGCATGCAAGGTCAATCAGTCTTCTCAATTCATCTATTTTTAATAGTTGGTTTCATACTGAGGCATTTAAGCTAGCCGATCTTTTGATTTTTGAAACCACAAATTAACCTCTGCCTTTTTTTAGTCATGCTTAAATCCCTTCTCTACTCAGTATGAAAAAAAATTTATTTGAATCTATATTCTCTCACGCTAGTTTAGAAATTTGTCCTCAAGATGATGATGGCATATACTCCTATGTTGCTATTTCTCTGGCCCCAGAGCACTTTTGAGGCACTGGATGTTGTAGAAATAGACTCAATCAGGATAGAGGAGGGGTGTTGTGCATGCTGCACACCTAGATAGTAGTTGCATTTTGATTACTTCACTGGCACTGGAATTCAGCTCCTTATGAAAGAGAGTGCAGCAACAGTTTGCTGTTTGAAACGGAAAAGAAACATCCTGTGCAGCCATAACAAAAGCATCCTTCTCTACAAACAAATGTATCAGCAACCATAATGACAACTCAGGGTTTAGCTTGGGGAAAAAGTGCTTGTTGAATCTGAATCAAAAAAAAAAAGCATGACATTTTTTATTGGAAATAAAGTGTTATAAAGACTTGGTGATTAACAATTTAACATAGGTCTCCTTACGGATGGTAAGATAAAGATAACCAGTTAAGAAATTCTGATTTAATTAGGATCATCTTTCTATATGTCATACAAGTGTGGTAAAAGTTACTTTATGAAATAGGGTATTCTTGAACTGCAAATCCAAGAAGAAATAAACTTCACATTCTTAAAAATACCATATAAATATGGTATTCTTTTTCCTATTTGCCTTTGATAGTCTTCATAGCTCAATAAGTCCTTGCTACAAATGTCATTGGCTTGAGCTTTCAGCCAAAGACCTAGGAAATTAAATCATCTAAATGCTCAGTGAGGCAGGGAGTTCAACAGATGGACTTAAGTAAGAATTCATTTGGTCTATAGAGGGCAGAAAGGAATGAAAAACATAAAGTAAAAATTCACAAGTGGCAAATTACTACTAACCTCAACAAAGATATTTGGTAGTTGTTTAAAGGCAAGTGCCTCGCTGAAAACTCCATGACTAGGCAGCTGTTTGCTCCTCCTTTTCCCCCTTCCAGCTCACTCACTGGCTGTCCCAAGGAAGGGAAGAGGCCAAGTTTTGGAAGACATCAGCAGCCTGCCCCATTTGAGGCTTCAGGGAGGGGGGAGCCTCACTATATGGCTGATAAGCTACTTGCTATTCCTGCTCAAAATTGCTGCAGGTGGTTGGTCCCCTTCACCAGTCCCCACCAGTCATCTCTATCTTAGTTTTCTGGTATTCCTGCAAATCATCTTTACCCTAATCATCCTCACTGGCCATAGCCTTTTACAGTCATTTAATTTAGCCAGATTCGACACATTGCTTTAACATCCACTCTGTTGGCTGGACTCCTGCTCTGCTGCTACCCTGGCTTGCTGAGCCATTCCTTACACAGAAGCCTCTGGCAGTATTTCAGCTCCCAAGAAAGAAAGCATGAATAGGCACAATCCATTCAGCACCCATGCCACAGCTGGCGTGTTCAGTATGGAGTATTTTCTCTTTTTTCCAAAAAAATTATTCTCAGAATTCTTTGCGCAGTTTTCCTTCAGACCAGGCTGAATCTGTATACCATACTGCAAACCCTCACCCCAGGCTCTCTGCAAATCATTTGCCTATGTTTTCAAGACCTGATTATTAATGTGAATGGTGATTCATTCCCTCAGCTTCAAACAGAAGTGTTTTTAATGGAAGGGTCATATGTCATTGCCAAGCTGCGTGAAATTTGGTCTTGTTTCTGTCTATGTCTTCCCCCCTTTAGCCACCTCCTGCACTCTCTGTTTTTCACAATTTCCCTCAGCACCTGTGGGAAGACGATTTTCAAGTCTCTGAGGAGTAACAGCCCTTCTTGCTCAAGCCTCAGCCCACCAGCCCACATGGCTGCACAATACAATATGAGAAACTCCACTACTGTTGCCACAATTAGTCTAGACTTTCATCAGTTTTTATTCATCAGAATAAAAATCATAAAAAATGTTGTAGAAGGAGATATGGATGCTAGTTTTGATATGAACCACCAGCCTAATATAGAGCTAGCTGTAGTACAAAAAATTAAGGCTCAGTTTGTAACATTGCGGTATTAGTGTAGAAATAAACTGATCTAAGTTCTTCTGCTGCTGTAAGTCACACAGAAGATGTCTTAGGTTGCAGTGTAAGATGAACCAAAAGATATGTATTCTATTACCATCTGTGTAAGCTGTTAAGATAAGTGAGGCAGTGTTCTTTATCCTCTCTATGTCACATCCCTTATAACTCTCCCTCGGGACCATCTCTGCCAAATGGGCCATCGAGGCCTCCCTGCATGACTCATGAAATTACATCATCCCACTGTGAAATGCTCTGCCCAGGGTGAGGAACCAAGCATTCCTACCCGGATATAATCTGAGGTTTGGAACACCACAGTCAGCCCTTACCTACTGGATTCCCAGAGGACAAGAGCTGCATAACCACCACTGAGGAGGACCAGACCCTTCTAAAGGATCACCGCTTCGACAGAACCGTATCTATCACTTCAACAGGATTGCAGCCACTGTTTAACTGGACTGCTGCCACCACCGTGACCAACAGGTTGTCAGGTTGTACTCAGACTCCATCAGTGTTTCTGTACTACTGCATTCATTTTAATTTTCCTATTAAATTGTAGTTTTGACTTGGAATCTCTCACTGGTTTACTTTCAAACTAATACAGAAGACCTTACTGACCCACAGATAGTGAATAGAGTGGATTGCAGAACTGATTCTTAACGTCTGGTGTATGCAATCTGTAGATCTTCTCTCCCTGTGAGCTAAATAGTTAGGGAACATCAGTGGTTCCAGGCTCAGTCCATAAACCCCACCTTTTGATTGTCCTTTCAGTGAAATGTTTTTGGTAATTTTTATTATTTCTGAGTTGCAAAAGCACAGACCATGTAGGAGGGAAAAAAGTCTATGCCTTCTGCCTCTGTTTTTCTTCTACCTTACATTTGTAGATGTTTGTTCTTTAATTCCTTGTATAGTTAAATAAACACCAAATGACTTCCCAAACACCACACATGGAGCTCTTCAAATCTACAGACATAAATCCAGTGATTTATGGTTTGACACTTTAACAGATTTATCTGAAAATGGTTTCTATTAAAAGAAAATTTGTGTTAACAAAAATAAGTGTCTTCTGAAATGAGTGAACAAAAAGTTGATCTAGAAGGGAAAGCAAAAGCAAACAACAAGAGGAAATGAAAACCTGGGAAAATAAAACAAATTAAACTAAAAAGTCAGACTCAAAATTCCAAAATTGCAGTCTGGTTTATCTCTACCATTGCTCTTGAATTTCAGTTTCAAGAAATATTGGACGGGTTAAGTAGTTTCTGCATTTCCCCTCGTTACCTTGGTTTTTAGAAACTTCATGAGAACATCTTTGTGCTTTCTCCTGATTAGCTTCATTTTTGCATCATCTGTGCTAAGTGTACTTTGATGGCCAAGTATCAGCACCAAATTGGAAGTCCCAGGACAATACTCATTGTTTCAAACCATATCTCTATCACTGTTAACTATGTAGTTAACAGTAAGAGAAGGATTTGAAGATAGGGGGAAATAACTGCTTTGAGCAGATAAGCAAACTGCAAGATTATCTATCTAGACAGCGATCCTCTGTATTTGCATCACTGAAAAGGTAGAAATACCCAAACCCTGTGAACTTGTTCTAACATCTCTACTGTCACTATAATGAATTTCCATGACCTATTTCCACTGGCTTCCATTAAAAAAAAAGGGAAAATGTCTGTAAAATACAAAATAGAGCTTCCAGGGAGTAGTATGCATGTCTCTTATCTACATATTACGGTACTTTTCTTGTGTTGACTCCTCAATAATCATTTCTGGGGGAAGAATCAATTTGTGGCTGTAGTATTTGAAAATGTGGGATGGAAAACTTTGGTTTCGTCTTTTTTAGTCAATTGACTCATCTCAACCAGGATCCAAAGCCATTTCACCAAAGCTGCATATGCTGCAAATTTAGAAGGCAGGTAGGCGCTTTCCATAATGTATGGCCCAAAACAAGTAACTCCAAAATTATGACTTTTATTGTAGAATAATATAATACAAAATGAAGTCTTGAGTAATGAGTCAAGAGAAGTTTAGTGTAGAATACTAATTATTTTTTATAATTGTCATTATATTTTGGAGAAATAAGTAATATGTTCTAAGGGAGATTTAAATAAGATGATATTTTTATTCTTATTTTTATACTATCTCATAACTTTAATGTTCCTTTTACCGAGACAAGAGTTTTTTTTATCCTCAAATGAAAATACCTCTCTCATATACACAGCCTTCCTTTGTTGAAATTTGCAAAAAAAAATAGGACATATTTGCATTCCTCAGAGAGTTTAAATTACATTATGAAAGTGTCATGGTCATTTAATGTATTTATATTCAGCTCCAATTTCTAGTGGCTTGGATGTTGCTACTGCTGTTCCCTGTAGGCAAAATAAATACATTCAGGGCTCAGGACTGCTACAGAGATTTACTGTTCTCCTAAAGTGTATCTTTTGCTGCTTTCACAGAAAAAAAAAATTAAAAAGTAAAAGAAACCATACACATATCAATGCTTGTTGCTATACATAATGTGCAACACACAAAAAATCATTCTTGCATAGGACAGATAGATTTTCATGCAAAACACAAGGTTCAAATATAAGAATATATTCAGGAATCAAGCATATACATGATGCATACCTGATAGGTTTGTTTGCATGGGACACAGAAACCCGAAAATTGGGTCATGGCTTGGAGCAGTAGAAGGAGATGTTTAGCTGAAAAGGTGAAAAAAAGATAGGAAAGAGGAAAGTACAGAAACTGTGCTGCAAATCAATGACTATATGACTATATATGCCATTTTAGTTGTGTGCCTCAAAATATCCACCAAAAGACTTTGTGTGGCGGCAAGTGGAGCAAGAACCTTTCAGATTGTTGCACTTTCAGAGCTTCCACCATTTGGCTGGTCTTTCATACCCCTTACACAAAGGCTCTAATTCTGAATGCCACTTCATTGTCACAGGCATGAGTTGGCACTCTCACTTTATACAGCTCATCCTAGGAGCCAGACATCCTTAG
Source organism: Ifrita kowaldi (assembly GCA_013398055.1). Classification (NCBI taxonomy): domain Eukaryota; kingdom Metazoa; phylum Chordata; class Aves; order Passeriformes; family Cinclosomatidae; genus Ifrita; species Ifrita kowaldi. The sequence goes on along the minus strand of VZRS01014607.1, from coordinate 650,428 downwards.
GACAACCAGGAAGGCACCGGTGTGCAGTGGGAGCTGGAGTGAAGCATCCAAGTGCTCTCTTCCCCATCCAAACAATGAATGCTGCAGAGCTGCAGTCAGTTCTCTTCAGTGACCTTCAGCGTTTTCCAAATCCATTGGTCTTAATGCTGCATCCATCAGGCCTAGGAAAACAACTGGAAGACAGAATATTTTTGATGAAAGAACATCAGAAGAAAGACTTCTCCTCTTGCAAAAATCAACGGAGTATAAAAGAAACTGAAGGACAGGTAAAGAAATAGAGAGCAGTCAACATGAAAGTGTCCCATAATACTTTGCAGGGAAGAAAAGACACTTTTGTCAGTAAAAAAATTAGCTAAGAAGTTTCCACAGTGATAGAGGCTCAGGCATTATTCCAGTTGTCTCTCAGCAGCAAAAAGAAATGTCCAATAATAACGCATGAAAATAAAGTTTTAATTGTTAGGGTTTCAGCTATTCCTTATATGGAATGAGGAACAGGGGAAAATACACAGACAAAAGTCTATTGTGCACTCAGGAAAAGGTAGGCAACTGGAAATCTATTTTTAATCGTCACCTTTTAGAACAAGAAAGCCTTGTACATAAAATCTAGTTTCTATTTAACCTATTGAAAGATGTTTCCTGCAAAATTTGAAAAATTAATTTTGAGAAAAATTCTTTTGAGAGACTGTGTTTCAAAATCAGTGCTTACCTACATCAGTTATTATCAAAGATTGTTGCTTTAAAAGCGTGAATTCTGTTTATTTTTGTCTGAAGCCATCAGTTTGTTTTCAACATGACACTTTGATGACACGGAGACATCTATAATAGCATAGGGAGGGAATCAAGCTTGTGATGGGCTGACTGACCAATCCAATATCTATCCAATAATTTAGATTGGATAGGTACCAAAATTCAGTTATTGAGTTATGCAAATATTTTGTCTTAACTTTTGGAAGTTGCTTGTTCTCTCCCTTTGATGCTTCATCAATATGTCCCTCCCTAGAGTCATTCATTCCTGCTGACTCTCTGTAACCCAGCAGCATGCTGGAATGCCTCCTCCTGAATTTGTCATTTTACCACATACTGCCCACATTTGGATGGCTCCCAAAAGCTCTGGGAGCCCTGACAGCCTGCTGCAGTTCTGCTAAGCCCTTTCTTCTTTCACTGCTCTTATCCTGTGCAGTGCCAAGAGTTTTATGTACACTAAAATGTATATTACTGTGCTTATATGTTGTTTATTATGGGCAGCTGCAGCATCATAAGCACTGGCAATTTAATCCTGACTTTCACGGTATTTATGATCCCTAAAGACTCTTGAGGGCAGTGATTGCAAATGAGTCTTTATGTCATGATGAGGTCATCACGCTTCTAAGCCTACGATTTCAAAGAGAATCTGAAAATTATGGCCTCAGTAGCCAGAGCTTTTTTTTTTTTTTTAATATAATCCAAAATAACTTTAATTTGAAAAGCCTCATAGTTTCAGGGTTATGTGTCCCAAAATTATTTAATCTGCAAGACTAAACCTACCGCGGTCATGTTTGTATCAGGAGTAGGTTAACAGCAGCAGCAAAATTTACATTTAATATCTTCAAGAATGTTGCAACAGATGAAAATGTAGACTGCAGGAACAAGGTGAGCACAGGGCTATTGTGGAATCTTTAGATTGAATGGTCTACTGGAAAGGTAGGGGCATGAAAGAATTAACAAAATGGACATTGCTGGAATAAAGAAAAGCAAGAAGCAGAATGAATCTGCTTCCACAAAGACTTGCATGATGTTTAAGAGCAATGAGGAGCTAAATTATGTTGAAGGTTTTGTGTAAAGACTGATAATATCTACAGATGAATACTGAAAACAATAAAGATTTTAGGTTAATTTTTATACTTGTCCTTCATTTATAGCTCATGCTATCCCACCAAAATAATCACCAGGTTCCAGCTGATGTAATTTTACAGAAACATCACAATATGCATCAATGGTTAGGGAAAATGGAGATCAATATAAACGGAAAGGAAAGGAAGTTACAAAACTCAGTGTATTTCACTGATTCCAAACTTCTTACAAAAGGATCTTTAAGTGAAAACAGCTCACTGCTTTGTTTCTAATGTTTTTTTTTCTTTTTTTCTTTTCTTAAAACAATCATTCAACATTAAAAAGCTTCTGAAATAAAGTTTCATTAAATGCTCCATAACACAGTATGCAATGAACCTAATTTTCCTTCAGTACATGAGCTTGCACTTTCAAAGGATCATGTTTTGCTTTTGTCAACCATCAAATAGCAGCACCATGCATCAGAGAAATAAGTTATAATATTTTCTTACTAACTTCCATACAGATCTGATACATCAAGGCAAAATAGCTCTATTAACAGTTTGGGTTTTTTCTTTTCATAAATGAGACAAGAGGTTGTCTCATCAAGTTTACAGCATATGCATTCTGATCCAGCAAGTTTACATATACATCAGTTGTAAATCTTACCCTTTGCCAAAGAGAGTAAAATCGAGATACACCTACAGAAAATTTAGAAAGTGTATAAACCAGGAAATAGACATAATTTTGTAACCCGTACTGCTTAGCACCACTAGCCAAAATTTTACTTTTTTTCATTTTTCAACTGAAATACTAATGCTATTTAAAGAAAATTTGTTTCAACTTTGTACTCCACATGGTGGAGATTTATGTCAGTATAAGACAAGAATTTGGTTTGAAGACAATTATTTCCAGGATCTGGAAGGATTTCTTACTATACCTTTTGAGAAAAGAAAAAAAAAAAAGATAGCATACAGAGCAAAACATTATCAGGAAGAGCAGTTTCTTACTAAAATGTCTTGGACCTAATTCCACTGACTTTTTGTTTTCACAAGTAACTTTCACCAAATGAATGTTTTCCCAGCCTATCATCCCCAGTGTTGACATCTCTCACATCTGTGAGCAGGCTTTTTGATCCATTTTCACTTCATCTCACACATTACACTCATTTTTTCCCCAAAACTAATCTGTGTCTGAATCGGACTTTCTTTCAAAATAGTCTGGCTTGCCTTCATACTTATAGATTTCATTATTTTATTATTGTGAACCACACTTGCTACACCATGAAAGGACAAGTAAATGTATCTGCATGTACAGATCACCTTAATCCACTTCTTTCCTGCCCCAAACGTCCCACAGCCCTGCGCCACCCTGAGCGCTCTTCCCCTGCACCGGGTGATGTGTACCACGCCGTGGTGACTGCTCCATCCAAAAGGTGCTCTGCTGCTAACCCATGGGAGCTAACCCATGTCCCACCTGGACACTGGGGCTGAGGTTATCCCAAGACAGCTCTGGAGGGTGTCTCCACACAGGGTGTCCTCTCCTCTGAGTTCTAATTTTGGTGTTTCCTCTAACTCTGCCTGATGGCTCCTGTTATGAGCCTGGGAGCACCACGCCAAGGTAATATCTGGGCTCCTGTTCCTGCCACGGCCTTTCTGTGCTCCTTGGTGGATTTGCAGAAAGCTTTTTTCATACAATACATTCACTAGTCTTTACTTATATACATACACACATACTTATATGAGTATATGTATATATACTTATATACTCATAAGCCTTGAAAAGCTCTCCAGTTTGGAAGTTGACTTTTGGACATCTCCCTGTTGCAAAAGAACAAAATGGACTTTTGATGTTTGATGTTAAAGACTGAAGAGAAATTGAACAGGAAATTGGAGTGCAAGCGATGTGAACCTGTTTTAATGTAAATTTTGATTGTTCACATGGCTTTGATTCCAGCTTGCAGTAACCAAAACATTTCAGTATTTCTGGAATACTGACTATGTTAATTACACTGAAAAACGTACCCAAAACCCTTTGCTTTTTCCATTCCTCAGTGTTTGCTCTAATTATGTTTATGAAAAGTAACATCTGTTCTCCATCTTTATTTTGACCTGTTAAAAAAACCCAAATTATTTTTCTCCACTTGGTCTGTACTCTGTATTTGTTAAATTGTCTAAGAATCCATTCTACAAATATTCAGTTTCTAAGCTGAATATGTTTTCTTAGTGTTTGAGGTCAGAATAATTCATTTTTTATATAAATTAATTTGCTTTTGTTATGCTTATGTCACACATTTTTATTCTCAAAACTATTCCGTTCCTCCTGCATTTATGATGGTCACTTTCTTACTGATAGTATCTACAGGCAGATATATAGAATCGACTTGTGTTTTCCCTAAGGTCATGAATGACAATGTTAAACTAAAATCCATTCATAACCTTCCTCCAGAATAGTGTACCTTACTATCAAATCCACTATTGTCTCCCAGTTCCTTGTCCATATTAAAACAAATAATTATATATTTTTGTGAGTGTGTTATATCTTTCTTTGTATTAACTTTTAAACTAACAAGAGCATTTCCACTGTATATTATGTCTTAGAGGCTGAAGTATGTACAAGTTTGGGCTTGCTTGTAAAATATTTAAAAAATATATTTAGCATTTGTAGTTGTTTCAGGGTTAACACAGGCTTGTTGTTTCCTCAGGAGAGACAGATCTCAGTGCGAAAATATGGAATGAGAAACCTAGCTGAAAGTGACCAAATTAATTTAGAGAAGGGTGACCAAAAAAATGTTTGAAGGGGAAACATGAGATACAAAATTATAGTGCTGTGGAAAGGGAAAGAATAAGCAGAAATATAAAAGGTATGCATGGGTGACTAGTAGAGTAAAACAGAAATTTCACAAAGAATACATAATAAAGTGCCTGCAAACCACATGCAAAGAGCTCTTCCATGCCTTTCTCCCTCTGCAGGTTTCTCTGACAGTTGGCTGTACTGTGAACGTCAGTATAGATTTCCCAGTCCTTGAATATTCCCATCTACCATGTTTATACTGGCTATGTTTATGAAGACTAGTAACAATTTTGGGAAACAACCCACACCTCTTGTCTGAAACATAGGCTAGGCACAAAGCTGCCAGAGAAGTCTTCTTATTCCATAAAACTATTTATCCCTGTCTGTAGTGCAACTTGGTCATGTGTGACTTGTAAAAAATTAGGATTCTGACACAAACTGGGGAATAGTTTATAAACGTGTTTTTACTGACTGCATTCAAGCGAATACCTGAGAGCATAGTTATTTACTACATTTGCTCAAGGGCACTAAATAACAAATTGAAAATAGTTACAAGGAAAAAAATCCCACATCCTATGGTATGTAATGCTTTTTCTATTAGAACACTGGACAGTGGAAAATGAAAGCTGATTATGCAATTGTTGTTAGCTGCCAAACACACCATTACTGGTAACTGGTTTTCCAAACTATTTTGACAGTTAATATGGGGTTGAGAAATGCCTGATCTAAAATGGACATGGTGCATTTAACACAAGTAGCCAATTACTCACACAATGTGTCTTGGCTGAAGGAATATCCACTTAGAGTACTCAGAGTAAGTTGTGTTTCTGATTTTACTAAAGATATCCTAAGTGACAAAAGCATAAGAGGGGAGTTATAATCTCAGGATTTTACAGCCTAAATGAAAATCTTTATATATTTGCACAATTCAATATTGTTTCAAGGAAATTTTAAGAGGATCCTATTGTTGATAGCTCATATTTAGCCCTAAATTGAAGTAGTACCTAAACTTAATTAGAGACTCAGCTTTATTCAGCTTTCACTAGCATAAAATTATTTTCAGCTAGTATCACTTTCCCCAAACATTATTAAATTCTTTAGTAAATTGTTCTTTTCAGAAATAAACACATTGAGAGGGAGAAATCATTCTTCACCATGCACATACTCAGAAAATCATACAATATAGTGGCCCATATAATGTGTTTATACATGAACACATAAAGTTCTATATTTTTCACAAGTGAAAAGGGCTGAGAGGAAAACAATAAAAAAGAGAATCTGGTGGAATAGTGGAACTGAGTGAAGTGCATAATACCAGTAATACTATGAATGACGTCAAGTATAATAAACATCCAAAATGTACCATGAATTTTCAGTCAAAGTCAGAAGAATGAATGTGGAAGAGTAAACAGGAAGCTTCCATAAAGATGACTTAATTTCCCAGGGTTCTTTTTTTAGGAATGTTTTTTTTTGCTATTGAGTTTTTGATTATTTGATTTGACTGCTTTATTTCATGACATTTAAAAAAAAAAGAAAAAAAAGGGAAAAAAAAAAGAAAGAAACAAAACACCAATTTGCCAGTTCTATTTTGCCACTTTCTGGGGGATACTATAACATTAGTATATAATAATAGTAATAATAGGTAGCAAGTATCTGCTACACAGCTTCTTAGTGTTCTTTGCACAACCTTAGTGTGCCTTTAAAACATACTAGAAATGCTGCCTTTGATCCTATTAATCCCACTGCCAACGTGAAGAAATGTATAGAAAATCTGCCATAAAAAATACATCTCTCAGACAGTGCATGGCTCTCATCAAGCCCATTTCCTTTTATCATGAGACAAACCCACAGTGTTTCATGCCAGTTCTGGATGGTGCACACCCTACTGACAGGAGGCATGGTCCTCACTCTTCCTTCTGGCTGAGCTCACCGTCGCTCCCAAGGTTGGGAGCCCTTGCTTCCAGGGGACCAAGCTGACCACGCTCTGAGAGATGCGAGCCAGCATACAGCTAAACACTGCTGAAGGGGCAAGAATACCTCAAAAGTCAGAAGGACTTGCTATAAAATTAAAAGAAACCTTTTCTTGAGTTTTTTTTTGCTTGCAATCAGCCTGATCTTCTGTAGCCTTTGCATGTACAGCCCATCGTGTTACACTCAGGCAAATACACTGGATTTCAGGGAGCTGCTTATATCATACATACCATGCCTGAATTTGGCTTATGCTCTCCTCCACAAGCTACAGAGCAAGGATAAAGAGTGCCAAAATAAATTTTTTTTTTTTTTTTTGCTCTAGTAGGCAAATACGAATGAAAAAGTTAATTTCAATATTAGGAGAGCCACTTCTGCTTAATAAGCATTAAAATTAAACAAATAAAATAAATAAATTAATTAAATAAATACCACCTTTTATAAGTGGATTTTCCTTTGAAACTAAGCTTCGTCCTTTCCTCAGCCTAGTAGTGGAGGAACCATTCTTGAAGTGATACAGAATGGGTGCCAATTCTTACAGCAAACATGAACATTTTCTCTGTTTCAAAATTCATATGCAGTTTTGGCAAGGGGAATCATAATGTTCTTTTTAAGGATATTTGGATAAAGATTAATCTACCATAACCACTATGGAAAGAAAAAATATTAGGTGAAAATTTGGAAATCTAAATGTATAACATGGAACACCTGCAAAACCTATCTCTCCATAAATTGTATTAACAGAAATTCTTCATCTCAGTGTCGCTTTTCTGTAGAAACTCTACTTGATACAATCATGTGTCTTCCTAGATGGCCTTGGTAGGAGCACAATTATTAGTAACAATGAATCAAAGAATATGAAAATTACTGGGCGTGCATTTAGATGAACGTATTTGCTTTCTATAAGGCCTAATACACTATAACTTTTTGTCTGTAGGAAAAGATGTGATGACTTTGTTGCTGTAGATTCTACCCCTTATTTTTAAGAGAATTTTAACAAGAAAGAGGTTTTTTTTAAAAAAAACAAATTTTCTGGCAGAGTTCATGGAAGAAGTTCCAAGGATGTTTTTTTCTAGCAAAGTTTTCCTTTTAAGCCACCAGTTGTTTTGGCCATACTCATAAGAGAGCAGCCCTACTGAGAGTATTTTAGAGAGTAGCATAAGCTCCTTAAAAAATATCTGTTTCATCAAGCATGCACTAAGGAAGTATCAACTTTATGTAGCCCTTGAGACACCAAGCAGAATTCTCAAGGGTGAAGAGGTGGGTAGAGCCTCCCTCCCTCCCTGTAAGAATTCCTAAATGGGCCCAACAGCACCACGCTGGTGTTGAGCTGAGTTCGTTTAAGGAGATTTTATTATTTCACAAGAAAGACTATATAATTGCAAAATTGTTTGCAGTCTTGAGAGGAAATGTTTCTGAAAAGAATCTGAAGGCAGCGTTGAAAAATTTAAAACAGGATTTGCCTGAATCTGCACTTTTGTTTGGTGGTTTTGGTTTTTCCTTCATGATAAATTTAATCTACTAATATTCTTTTTTTACCTTGCTGCCAATTTTTGGTAAGACATTAGTGTAACATTTCAAAGAAATAAGAGCTGTGTAAAGAGCTTCTCCTTTCAGTGTTTCTGTACTGCTTCAGTGTAGTTTTTTCTGACTCCTGTGAGCATTGAATTGGCTATTTAACCATTTAAAACTATTAAAAATAAATTTAACAACCAATAAACAGTTTCAGGTGCTCAGATCTAGAGGAGTACGATGTATGTACATGATTTTTGCACAATCTCCACATTATGACCGATCTGTAACATTGATCATGCATTATGGGAAGGAAGAAGCTTTTACAACTGACACCAGTAAAATTGAAAACATTTGGAAAACACTCATTTTATATAAATATATATATATATCTGAACATTAACAGCCTGTATTGCAGTCTCTAACATGAAATGGTAGTAGGTTTTGATCTTTATTCTACAACATAACAAAGCCTATACTTACAGGAATTCAGGGGGCAGATGCAGAGAACAATGTAGGTTCTGATGATATCCCAGGCTTTAAGACTGTTGTTCTGGTTTCGGCTAGGGTAAGTAAATTTCTTCTCAGTAGCTGTTACAGTGCTGTGTTTTGAGAAAAAGAGATAGCACATGCAAGGTAAATTGTCATCATATATTTTACTGAAGCAGACTCCCTAGAATCAGGATTTTCTGTAATTCTGTAAGGTCATATTTACTTAGATTATTTCTTATTTTTCATGGACCTTAATATTTATGTCTTTTTCATTTCCAAAATAATAGAGGAGGAAATTCTGATGCAAAAATCAAACAAGTATAAAATTTGTCAGATGAAAATATCAAGAAAATAATAATTAAATATCTCAAAGACAATTAATTAGAATAATGTTCAGTCCATTACACAACTTTATTAGTAATATTTATATATTTTAAATGCTAATAACTCGTGCTCAACTTGGCCTCTTCAAAAACAAGTATAATGATCAAGTTCTTCCCTGGATATTGACAAGGGAAAAAGCAATGTGAGAGAGAAGATTCAGCACCAGCTTGGTTCACTTTTGATTGTAAAGGTGGCTAAAAAATGTTCTTCTGGGAATATTGCACAGGCGTTTCTCTTTTGCTGTAGGCTGGAGGAATGCAGTGTGCTTCTTTTTTGCCTTGCCCAAAACACCTTCTGTAATAGTAGTGAAGGATCACTGGCATAAAGATGACTTTCCTCTAGCCTGGGATTCCTTTACAGTTGGAAACATCTCAGTCTCTTCCCTCCTTTACAGCTGGCTGAAGATTTTTTACAGTACTGGAATAAAGGGACAAGGGCAGTGCAGCTGACCTGGGAAATCAACACCTCATCTTTCTTGCTTAATGATGCAAAAATGAACTGGCTTCGCATCACTAAGAATTTACAGACAGAGGATCCCAAGTGCCTTTTTATGTCTCTCACCTTAGCTAAAGACGTGAAACTTGGTTAAGGAAAATTATTTTGCTCAAATTACAACAGTTCCAAATATAACCATTATTATTAAAAGTGGAACAAAATTAATCATAAATATATTTCAAATGATTCAGTGAGTTTCTGCTATAGTATCACAGGGACTGGTACTAAACCCGAGACCCTAGAGCATTTCATAAAGCAAATTATATACAGCATTTCCACAATTACAGATAATTATCATACTAAATCATTGCTGATAAGCTTTAGCAATAACATTATTACCGGTGGAAAGGAAAATAGAGAAAGTGACACATCAGGCATAGACAACAATGTAGAAACAGTGTTAGGAAACAGTCAGAAAGAGTTTGGGAAAAAAAAAAAGGTAAGGGAGACAAATGACAAGTCATTCTCAGAAAATGCCAGTACAGAAGCAAATGAAAAAAAGGAAAATATTCCAGAGATACATAAAGTTATGAGGAAATAAATTGTGAATAAATAAAAATTTCTAGTAATAGACATAGGTGGATTTGTGAAACAAAGTTTTTAAAGACTAAGAACAATTGAAAGAATTAAAGAAATTAATTGGCAAAGCTAACCCAAAATTAAGTGGTCTCTATCTGTGCTAAGAGTTAGATTGCCCAAGCTGCTAGAAACATGGCAGCGAATAAGAGGCCACAGATGTGCCTTAGGCTGCAGGAGACTGAGGAAAGGAAGTTGAGCAGGTCTGTGCTTATCTGCAGTCTTTGTCATCTGAGAGAGGACATATGGTGTGCTCTGGTACCACACAGGTGTGGGAGAACAGAAAATTCCTGTTTGGATATTTGAGGAGATTGGTTTATTTCTACCACAGTTTCTGTCATCATGGAGCACATAACACATCTTTATGCAATAAAATGCGTTTACAGTAGGACCAACACTAGGACTACTGAAGAAGAAAAAAAATGTGAAAACATGAAGAAACACTGGGGATAGCAAAAAAAAGGAAAGATAATTACTTCAAAAACAATGGTTTTTGTAACTCCCTATGACCCTTTTGGTTATTTCACTGACACATTCTTTGGTCCTTCTTCCTACTTGCATGAGCCGTCAGATTGATACTAGCATTCAGGCAAAAAGAAAGCTAGTTATCTTTACAAAAAAGTAGATTTCAGGACTCTCAGCACTCTTTCTCCTACCTGTTTCGTGGAGCACTCATGCACCAATGTTTCAGCCATCCAGCAGGGCCATCACCAGTGTGTCCACTGCCTCCTTCATCAGTTATGCTACAAGCCCACGTGTCTCCAGTCTGATGCATTAGGACTTGGAAACACTCTTCTAAACTCATTACCTCAGACCATTACCCTGGGAAAAAAGCTATTTTACTAAAGAATAACAGAAAGATTAGCAAGAAATTCTTCTACCTACACCATGCTGTTTACATTTCAGCTCTGTTTTATTAATTGCCAGGAGTCTGTGACCATTTTCATTACTCCCAGCTGCTTTGTACTGACTTCTCCAAACTTTAGAAACAATTTCATCACAACAATTAACACAGGAAAAGAAAATCTGCTTCACTTGACTGCTGTCATATTACATTTGTGGATGTTCAGCTATGTAAAGAACCCTGGCTACAAATCTCTGGAATAAACTTACTTGCCTTTGTTGTTTTCACAGCCTTTTTAACTAAGTAATTTCACTCAGAAAACAAGTGTCTATTTTAAAAAATGGTGCAGCTGTGGGATGTTTCAGACGTGTGGAAAATCCTCCAGCTAACATGTTCCTGGATTCATTTTCACATCAGTGGTGTCAGAGCAGACTCTTTTCCATGTCTGTAACTGTTCCTCCACAGCCAAAACACAATGATGTTTGTTCTAGGATTTTATCACTGGCCTTCTCTCCCATGCACTGTTTGCAAGTGGGATGTGTATGTTTATCATTGTTCAGCTGCATGCATGGAAATGCATTTCCCAGCTTCCAGAGACCTTTTCTCCAATTGCCATATAGCTGTTCCGCCTGTATTTTTGGCTGTGCTCTCATGCTCCTGAATCCACATGGATTTATTTTCCTGAATTCACACAGATTTGTTAATCGTCCAAAAGGTTCTACATATATACAGGCCAACCTATTAAAAGACCTGGAACAGACTGCTACACATTCTAGGTTTTGCAGCTCCATAGGCTGCAAATAACAGGCCTTCTGACCTGTTATTTACTGTAAAGATCCTGAGTGATTATGGACTATTCTTTTTTTTTTCTTTTACAAATATGTTAAAAAGAGGGAAAAGACACAAATTAGATGAATATTTGTTGCTTCTGTGCCACTCTTTTTACTCTTCCAGAAATTACTGTAGAGTGGCAGAGCCACAGATAATTGCTATCAATTGCACAGAAAAGCACAAGGAAGCTTCTTTGTCAGCACCATTGGAATTTGATCTTTTGTGAATCCTAGGGAGGCTTTGACACAGTAAGTTTGTAGAAACCTGGGGCTAAAAATGAAAATATTCCTATTAAAAAAAGCTTCATAGCAACACAAAGCCAGTTATCATTTTTAAGGTCATTCTTAGTAGGAATATATTTCATATTTCTTACAATGGACTTTTTACCTTCAGTGAAGTAAATTCCTAATTAGGATGACTGCAAGAAAAGTGAGGGCCCCTCCAAATAGTTGCTATGTGAACTAAACTAAAATCTTTAGCTCAGTCTTTAGGAATTCTTAGCAACACAGAAGCTTGCCACCACTTATTTTCTAAACTTTCTTTTGTAAATAATAGATTTGCCCTCAGAAGGAAAATATTTGCATGTTGTACACCATAAGCCTAGCATCTGCTAGTTGTTTTCTTGTTTGGCTCATTCTTCTAGTTTTCCTTTGTTTGCAAAATACATGAATCCTGAAATTGATTATTTTTTCAGTATTTCAGGCAGTAATTATGGATATGACAGAATTTTGGATCTCTAGTTTCTTAAGATGCCATAAGGAACTCTAAACAAATTCTAATTAGAAAATATTTATACTTTTTCTTCACACTGATTTTGGAAAAAAAAAAACCCAAAACAAACATAATCAAACATAACAGAATCAAAGAGATTTGCAAGATGTCCGTGTCTGTTGTGTACAAAAGAGAAAAGGGTGAAGTTTGCCTGCTGTTAGGAAAGCTAGCAGAGGACCTACAGTTAATATCATGCTGGAGTGAAACTGTTTCCTCTTGCAACAATGATAGGAGTAGATGGTCTGTGAGGAAAAACAAGACTTTGATGTGCCAACCATCCTGAAGTTAGACAGGCTGAGAGAGCTATAGTTGTTCAGCACAGAAAAGAGAAGGTTTCAGGGAGACCTCATTGTGGCCTTCCAGTACCTGATGGAGCTTTTAACAAGGACGAAGAGAGATTTTTTAACATGGGCAGATAGTGACAGGACAAGGGGCAGTGGTTTCAAACTGCAAGAGAACAGGTTTAGATTTGATGTTAGGGAGAAATTTTTTACTCAGAGGGTAATGAGGCACTGAAACAGGTTGCCCAGAGAGGTTCTGGATGCCCTATCCCTGTAAGTGTTGAAAGCCTGGTTGGATGGGGCACTGAGCAGCCTGGTCTAGTGAGTGACATCCCTGCCCATGGCAGGGGGATTGGCTCTAGATGACCTTTAGGTTCCCTTCCAACCCAAACTATTCTACAATTCTAAACTAGGTGCATCAAGGGTGGTGTCCAAAGGAAAGTGGATGAAGGGAACATAGAGAAGAAACACTCAAAGGCAAGGGCCATCTCTCTCACTCCACTTCAGATGGTGGTATAGCTAGAGCCTATCTCAAGTGTTTGTACCCAAATACATGCACATGAAAAATAAGTAGGAGAAATTTAAAGTCCGTGTGCTGTCAGATGTCTGTGACACAACTGGAAACAATGAGATGCAGTAGCGCTGCAGAGTCTGTGGGAATACAGTATCAATCACAAGGTAACTAAAGTTAGGGAACGCTTAAGCCATCTGGACGTGAACGAGTCCACAGACTTAGAGAAGATGCATCCCTGTGGGTTCCTGTGGATATCGTCAGAAAGCCACTGTAAGTAATTTTTGAAAGGTGATAGCAATCACAAAAGTTTCCTATCAACCATAAAGAAGGCAAATATAACCATCTTTAAGAAAAGCAAGGGAGAAAATGAAGAAGATACTCACCCTAACCCCAGGCACACTGCGGACAAAGTCCTCTAGAAAGATATTTTCAAACATACATTTTCCAAAGAGTGATTTGGAAGGTGAATATGAATTTATCTAGGATAAATCAACTCTGACTAACTAGTTATTTATGATGAGATGACTCACGTTTTAATAGACAGTTTCACAGCGTCTTAACTTGCACAGAGGCAAGGGAGTAAGATTCTTTCAGTCACAATAGTTAATACCCCACATTCTGCTAGATAGATGTTTATTTTTTCATCTGTAATGATGAAAACCTAGTGAATTTAATCCCAAATCAAAATACTAAAATAAACATCCCAAGACTGTGATGCAACAGAAGATAGACCTTGCTCCAGAACTTTATTTGAATCTTCTCTGAGTTTGGCTCCCAGTCAGCTGCCTGTTCAGATGTGAAGTTGGAAATACTGATGTCCATAGTTTAAATTTCAATTCTTTCTTGTATTCTGGCTCATACAAGTATTTCTGAATTTACATGTTTCTTCGTTTCTTAAGAACTGCAGAACCTCAGACACCCATCAAATACCTGTCAAAGCTCTCAAAGCCAGTCTTAACCTGTCTTGAGCTTGACAACCACACACTGAGTTTTACAGAAAAAATATGCAAACTTTGTTCAAGAACTTCAAGGTGTTTGAAAAATCTATAAGTGCAGGGGAAGGAGTCATAGTTCAAAATCACAAACAGTTCACTCTTAGACTATTAAATAATCCAGAAACAGCCCTTAAGTATCTGTAATTATCTTACTATCAATGATGCCTAAAAATACAATAATACTGTTTTAAGGACCCCTAGGTTATGTCTTCCTGAATTAGTCCCAATGTACAAAGCCTTTTTCATTTAATTAATTTTTTTCTGGATTTCTGCCAGAACACTGCCGTCTTAGGATATTATAGAAACTTTTTATTAAACTTTCTACAGTTTTTCAACAGGAGCTAAACATATTAATTCACTCATTATCGAGCATAGATGTATTACTGCCAAAAGCAGAACCACATAGAAAAGCCATCTTCAAGACTCATTTATACGTAATGGAAGACTTTGAAAGTGTTTCTTTGCAGAAATTACTCACTCTCTTATTTTCTCTAATTTCTATACTGCTAGTTACATTTTCATGAAGGAAGACACAGTTCTTGGTGGTCTTTTTTGTTGTTTTTCACACTCATAATAAAGAATAATGAGACAGACTTCTCTGAAGTGTGTCTTTTACATGTCTGCTAAGCCGTCTTCTCCAAAGACAAATTAAGTTCTGTTAAATTTTCTTCCTCAAAGAATTTGTACACAGCTTTTCTTTTTCATTTCTCTGTCCAAAGCTGTTATGTTTAAATACTAGGAAAACTTAAATTTAAAAGCTAGTTCATTGCCATTTTGTATTGTTTTGTAAATTACAACTATTTATTTAAATTTTCCCCTAGGAAACTAAGATATTTAAACTTAGATTCTAAACATGCACTGTTAAAATCGGAAATCTGTATAGAAGATTTCTAATGAACTGAAAAATATCTAATTGAATTAAGCAGCAACTCTTACTTACAAATATTGTACAATTGCCCATTGTTTAACATTCAGATTTTTACATATATTTTTACATATATTTTTCCATTCAATAAGGTAAGCCAAAAAATTATCTTTCCACACAAGTAGGCTAATAATATTCAGTCTGTGGGGTCCAGAGGAGATGTAAACCTTCCTTTCATCTTCATTTTTAAGCTTATCAAGCTTATTGCTTTCAGACTGAGACAATTTCTGCATAGAAACTATTGGACTATTGGAAAGCAAGCATATTAACTACAAAGCATACAAAGTCATGAATGTCCTGTCTTTGGACACTTTCACCACTTTCTCTTCAACTGAGCCTTTGTGAAATATAAAATGTACTTCAGAACTTGTTCGCTGGGCCCAGTGTTCTCTGGGCAGAAAATCATCCCTTCTTAATGCCAAAGGGGGAAATTTCAAGTGTTACTTGCAGTATAGAAGAAATGGTTTTAACACATGCAAACTATAAAGTTGATTTGCAGTTAAAAAGTTAATATACTGTATTTGGCAATGCATCCTGGCTGCTTGTAAGGTAGCCATAAATTTAGAGGGTTTTTATGATGTAATGCTATCTATTTATTGACAGTTTATCTTGTTAAAAGTATTATTGAAAAGAAGGAATCTGACATTGCTGTTAATAAATTTTTTTTTTTTCACCTTTTTGATGTGCCACTGGTTCTGGAATCCTTTGCTGATGACCTTAACCAGGTGTTTTTCCATACAAGTGTCTCACCCATGATTCATTAATTTATTCAGTGCTGACTGGCGGATCGATAACTGATCGTGATTTTGAACCACTGGCCAACTGTACTAAAACACCAAAATTCCACTGGACTCAGTTTTTTTCTAGAGGTAATTTCTTGAAATCATCACAACGAAGGGCAAGAATCCAGGACAGGTATTTGAGCACACATGGAACTTTGGTTTGAGGGTAAACCTGACTTGGAACTCAGAACAGAGGGAGGATATTTTGTAATACTACACACAGAGGAGACACTGTTTTTCCCCAGAAGAGCCTGCTGTAACTTTGAGCCTCCTTCAACAGGAAAGTAATAAGGCTTCAGCTGGGACCAGATAACAGAAATTGGAAATAATTTTTTTTTAAAAAAACCATACAATTTATTATTAGGTGAAGTTTCCAGAAGAAGTGAACATAATGAAACTAGATCCAATTCATTTTTTCTTTTCCTCGTTGAGGCCAAGCACTTGTTACAGTTATTTTCTATGGAGCCTACAAGGTAAATTTACTTTATGAGAAAAAAATGCAATTTAAATACTTTTTTTTTGTTCTACAAGGCCTTTCATGTGCTGAAAATAAAACTACTGCAGTCAGACTGGTATGCTCCTGAGGGAAGTCGTTGACAGTGAACCAAGTAGTAAAGTACTCTCAAAGGTTAGGTCCTGTGTGAGAACACCATGCCAGAAGGTCTTAGAATGTTTTTCTGTGCTTAGATAGAAGCATAGGAGCTCTCCAGCTAATATCTTCCCCAGCCATTGGCACAAAGCAGGTGTGTTCAGTACCAATCCTGCAAACCTTGTCTCCACCCTCCTGCTCAGCTCTAAATTGGCCACACTTGCCAGTATTAACTTCATGTATTTTAGGAGCAACTCTTTAAGCTCTCTGGATGTGTCTTTGGGGTGAGAAAATTTTTTTCAAATATCATCAAGCAAAAGCCAAGAGACCTTTTTTTTTGTTGTTGAAATCTTCTCAGACGAATACTGTTTTTTTCTGAGTGCCTGCTCACAGATTTAGCAAGCAAATAGAGAAGACAAGCCAAAGAAACCCACAAGGTAATGATGGGTTTGTCTAAATCTTGCTGAAATGATTATCAGTGTTTGCTTCTCGTCCTATTCCCCATCATTGTACAAGTTGTTAACAACAGTAAATGTAGAAAGGGGAGACAATATGTCCTGGTTTTAATTTGTCTATAACAAGCAAAGAAAAAAAAGCAGCAACACCTAAATAATGGGAAGAACAAGAAATACTTATGAACAAGAATGAATTATTATGCTACTTCAAAGAAAAGCATGCCATAACATTTTATTAGGGTATTCCTCCACATCTAGTATGATTCTTGCTTCTGTACCTGCACATGTGGTTGTTTTTCACTGGCTATTATAGAAAACTTCAGCCTACTGATGTTTTTTGATGGGCTGTCTTTTTGCAAAGCCATATGAATAGCTTGATTCTCTATCCTGCATTCTTTTACATGTTTCACCCAATTTAAGGGCCTAATTTCTATGTTTTTTAAATTCACGTGTTATCTCAGTAGACTCAAGCTGTATCTCCCAATGAATGTCTATTTCATGACATGTCATTTTTTGGCCCAAACAAAGGAACACATTTTGTTACGTATCTTATGTTGTATCCTTTTATAAATGAAGGGGATTTTTTATGTGACCCATTGTATTGTATGAAGCCACTACAGTAGGAAAAAACTTTAGAAAACCTCCTCCTTTTTTCTTCTTTCCACGTTTGATTCTCTGGTGCAGATTTCACAAACAAAAATTACTTTTTGTTTACAAAATCACAAGCTTTTACACTGTGATACTGAGACAGATGCGCTCATGAAGAAGTACGGTATAAAGATCTGTCAGGAGACTCTATGATATGCGTCTCAAAGCATAAATGATTTCATACAAATTATCTACAAAGAATAAAGCAGCATTTTAAATATAAAAATGTAAGAACCAGAAAAAACTCTCTATTTTTCATATTTCTGGATCCTTACCCTATTTTTTTTTTAAACAACAAAGATTATGTGCTATATTTGAGCTTCCTTGTCTAAATAAGAGTAAAAATGACAACTCAATGAATGTATTTTGTGGATGGGAAGATAAAACTGGAGAGAGAAGATACATTTGTTCTCTTCAGGGACAAATTATTGAGGCAGACCTGATTGAGCACTGACATTCTTGCAATAAACTGAAGAGCAGTACTTTCCCCCTTGAGCTGCAGGCTGTATTTCATACACTCTCCTGGGCAAAAGAGAGCTTCAATTACAGTAGTTGGAAGACTTATGATGGCTGACAAAGTAATGGAAGGTAAAAAGGTCCAAGTTACTTTTTAGCTTCTAGAGGATACAATTCTTTCCATTCAGTAAATTATAAGTTTCCTTTCCTGCAAAGAGAAATTTCCTGCATTTAGAATAATCATGCTGAAGGGAAGGGAACAGAGAAGGAGTAAAGAGAGAGAGAGAGGAAGGAAGGAGTTATCAGCCACAGAATCACAATTTCTGCCAAAGACAGGCTACAGATTTGGCTGTCCAACTCTGTCTCACAGCAAGTCTTTGTCAGATTTCACTTTAGTTTCAGAAGCCTTGAAAGAATGCTGTTACAACTCATCTCCAATGTCATCACACTAGCTAACTTAAAAGAATACTTATTTCCATAAAGTGCAGGTACATTTTGTATAGCTCATCTTAAATAGGATTATTTTTCATTGAGTAAAGCTTTGAGTTAAAAAAAATGACTGTATGGAACAGAAGAAATCTCAGCTAAGTTGAGTTTACAGACAAAAATATTGTGCATTCTGATGCATTAAAAGTTTTGTTGATAGTCTTAAAAGATCTTAGTACAGAGGAAGAATAACCTAAGGAAATTGCATTGATGAAAGGATGGGTGATGTATACTTCGTCATTATATTTTTGTATATTCTAGTCTTTTTCTGTTTATTTTTATTTTCCTTGTCTTCATTCATTCGTGCATTCATATACACAAATCAACATTTGTATTCTCCTAGTTCATAGAGATGGTCTTCAGCACCAAAAAATGTGTAAATGACAATTTTTTCCAAGGTTCCCACCACACAGAAACTCCCCTTGTCTCACTGTTAATGAAAATTTCTGACCCAAAGGGCTACTAGTTCTACAAAAAATGAGCAGAGGTAGACAAAAGCAATAGAAGAAAGCAAGGCAATAGGTGAGCATGAATGGGTCCTGTCCAAACAGAAGCCTGAACCAAAACCACACTTCCTCCTGCTCTCTCATTTTGTGTTCGGGTTTCTTGTGTTTTGGCTCCAGGGGTAGAAACATGATAATTGCTCTGCCTGGGAAGCAGCTATCACATATGAATCCCATATTGGTGCCCCTTTTTTTCTATGGATTACCATCTAACATGATAAATATCTTTTCCAGTCATGAGCATCTACTACTAATGCACTCCATAGTTGTCTACATTTTAAGCTATCATTTACTATGACTACATGTGCAATAGGAATGCCATTCAACCATCAACTTCTTAAGTACAGTTATTAAAAAGAAAAATTATGCTGGATTAAGTACTTTTTTTATAGTCCTTCTACTTTTCTCCATAATTATAGCTACAGTTTTTAGGCTAAAATGTCAGCGACTGGGGCTTGCAAATGGAGATAAAGGAGCCTTTTGGACAAGAGTACCAGGCAAATAGAGAAGCTTAGGTTGCTTTCTTGATTAATGGATGATTTGTTCCAAGTACTGTGATGTCACAGCTATACTTCAGTGTTTGTTATTCTGTAAATAAACACTCCAGCTGCAAAATTCATTACTTTCTAATAACCCAGCAGATTTGCATGGATACTCAAAGGCATTGAAAGCAAATCATCTGCAAATTTTACATAAAATTGTATATATATGCAATATATATGGAAGCCACGTATCATTTTATCTAGGCAAAAGACTAGTGGTAAGGGAACAGTTACTGAAAATAAACAGAAAGCTGATTTGCATTTCCTTATTCACCTGAGAGCTGAAAAGCAGATTAGGAAAATAAATGCAACAAAAAGAAGAGGAACCCAACTCTACAGCGTAAGTAGTTCCAGAGTCTATCCTTTGGCCACAGGGCATGAGTTGGCCACATCAACATGGTCAAACGCTTAGATTCCAAAACATTGTGACAGTACCCAAACTGCCCGTTGGGAATAGCCTCAAACTGTGCCAACTCCCAAAGCAGGGAGTGAGAGTGAGAGAGATACCTGCCATGCCAGGGTCCTGCCCCCAGGGTACAGCCAGTTAAGCCTGAGATACCAGGCTTGTCCCTTGCTTCTGTCTGGCTCATGACAGTGGCAGTCACAGTCAGCTCGGAGGGGGAGGTTGGGTCCAGGTCCTGTGTTAGCCAAAGTCCTGCCCTACCATATCGGTAGAAATATTTATAATTTGGTATTAAAGAGTCTCTTCTATTCCTTTTTGAAACTGTCTTGTTTCCTGCCTGAGACCTTGGCACCAGCCATAGACTGTATTGAGAGGGTTCAACTCACTACGCACATGGAGATGCCGACAAACACATGGTGTTTTTTAAGCAGCTCTGAGCCCAGCTGCATGGAACAATTTATTGGGCTGTGGCATATTTCAGTTTTCAAGCTGATGAGAGAGGAAAAGGTAATTTGAATAGGATTTAAAATATTCCAGTTGAAACCAAATGTTATTGCATAAAGGACAATGATAAATAGAGGAAAGTGCAGAGTGGTTAAACAAAATATGCTGTTCATAGAGAGATGCAGGTTGCTGTCAGTAATGTACACAGTTGGCATGGAAACAAACAGTGAGCAGTGGAGAATGAGACTTTTCAAACTGAAGCACTGTGTAGATAATAATCATGTTGCCTGGGGCTTAAACTATTCCTTAGCCTCGTTGTTCAAGCAGTAAAGAGGACAGTGTCACAAAGAGACCAACTTCCGCTTTCAAGTAGAAATGGCATATTTAATGGCTTTTATCGGTTGGTAAGAAAAGACAAAACAACCTAATTAGAACTACGGAAATCAAAAAAAGCCCAGAGCAGTAATTCTGGAAGAGGTTCTGTACTGAAAATGATAGCACAGGATAAGGAACGTATTTTTGTTAGTGGTATAGCATGACTAAAGGGGATTTAAAATTAGGCCAAAGACAAGACTACAAATAATTTCCAAGCAACAGTTTTTACATGTTGATAAACGATGCATTAAGTAAGATATTCTAGGGGCAACTGAAGTAATATATTGTCAGGAAAATCCTGTAGGAGTGTCTGGTATTTATTTTTAAGATAGTGGTATGTAGGAATCCCAGCTATCCTCAGACACACGCATGAAGTCCTACATACCTGCAGAGACTTTTCTGTCTTCTGCAGCCTGACAGACAGAGTTTAAAGGCACATGGAGAATAACAGTAAGATTTTTGGGAGAAGGAAAGCACAACTGAGGTTCCCAAACAGCTATTTTCCAAAAGTGAAATTTAGTGAATTTGAAATAGAAAAAAATTTGGGCTAAAATTCAATAGGAACTCAGCAGAGACTAGGACAATATTTTAAAGGGTAGATAAGGAGGAGAGGGACCTCTCTTCTGACAGTCCACTGAAGCCCAGTATTTTATCCAAACACACATCATGCAGAAACAGAGCTCAGCAGTCTTTTAGATCTGAAAGGAAGTTCTAAGTGTGCAGCTGATGGCAGAATATGGGTTACAGGTTCAGAATCTCAGGTAGTACAATCCACAGTGGCCTGCAATAGGAGCACACTGATCTGCTGTTCTACAAGGTCACTTTGACATATGGCAAGCCATTTGCATGTGGAGACTACAGTAGACTGGTAACTCTGAAGCTCCAGTCAGGCCATTGCTGTCAGGCAGCATGTATTGTCTTGGGCTTGGGCTGAACTGGTATTCTTACATGATGCCTGGCTGCTGTTCTCCTGAACCAACTCATATCTGCCTAGAACACATCACAAATGCATACCCATGCTTTCATCTGTGACCTTAACTTTTCTGTGGTATTTTCTTATGAGAAAGAATTTAGGCTGACTCTCACATATTATACTGCAAAAATGTGCTTTTCTGCAAATATTTCTATTTTCTTTAAATTGTCCCTCTATCTGGGTGATAGTCTTCACAAACTCAGTATTGAACCATAATACAGAACCCTGTTGAGCAAACAAAGCTGTGTCAGAAGCATGGCATCTTCCTCCCATTTAATCTCAGTATTAGTCAAAGAATTTAATTTATGAAAGTTTTCCTTAATTGTTTATCAGGTCTTTCCAAAGACAAACTACTGTTTGATTGCTTTAGAAAGGTGTTAAAAATAAACTTATTAATGTTTTCTTACATAAACAGAGAAAAATATAAAATCTGTTTGGGTTTTTTTAAAATATAATTTTCTCCTTAAAGAGTTAATACAAACCTTCTACTTGCTTCCCTTTTCACTGGTAACATTTAACACAAGCTGAAAGAACGAAAATGTGTCTTGGAAGTAAAGCCACATGTCCTTGGCAAACCATGTGTACGGCAAAGAAAAAGCACGTGAGGCTGTCTCAGCAGCAAGAGACTGGCTTAGAAGCTAAGAGTTTCCACCAGCTGCTGGATCAAAATCACCCCTATCCCACAAAGTCAAGTGACTTCCTCTTCTCCCTTGCCTCTGCCTCATTTTCCTCCTCCTCACCCCTGCAACCTAACAACCAGAAGATCCTCTTGGTGTTTCACACGGAAGAACAGTTGGGAAATGGAAAATAATGTGAAGGAAGAGTAACAAGCACCTCTTAGGTCAACCTGAGCTAAGGGGAATTCCTATAACTAGAATTTAAATGGCTTCAGTGCAAAAAGTTTTGTATTTTGAAAATGTAATAGAAGGGGAAAAGTTAGGTATGTTTCTCTTGTTACACAGCACTGCCTGTGATAAACTCCATTAGGCAAGACTACATTTCCTTCTTTCTACAGAAAAAGCAAGTCTGGGTCTACTTTTTACCCTTTATAATGCCATAGACATTGTTCCAGCAGAATGCCTGTCAGAGACTGCAGGAGAAGGAGGCTCCATGGAAGTTTGAAGAGCATCAATGCAGTGCCAGCATAACAGTGCATTTACAAAGCATAAAGAAAATGCCACAGTACCCTACAGGCCACCACAAGCACAGTTCCTCCTAGCACCTACTAAGAGGACAGAGACACACAGAGCAGTCTAATGTCACGTATCTCTATTCATGCATATTTGAATTTATTGTAAAACTTCAGCTTGTGTAAGGACTCACGGAATTGTTTCTTTGGGAAACATAATACAAGATACAACAAACATATCTATCATAGTCAGATTTAACACCACCCTCATCTCCTCTCTGCTTTGCCTCCTCATGGATCGTAGGAAAAACTCTCAGACAAAACAGGAGGAGAGTGCTAGGGGGAAGACTGGGCTCTGCACATGCTTTTGAGCAGGCCTTTACCTACGGATTAGCTCCTGTCTTTTGTCTGGCATTTGGTTATGACATGCTCCTGATAATAGTTGCCACTTTATTTCAAGAGTCACTCCCTTATGCCTGCCAACAGCAGCCAAAATCATCCAGGTGCCTAACAATTTTATTTCAGATGCAGCAAGGTCATACAAAAAGTAAACCATGAAGTTATGTGTGTCATGACAAATTGCTTGCATAACTCAGAAACTCATAAAGCTTGGGAACAGCTGTATCTCATTTCCCAAGACCAGCTGAAACACCGTGTCTTCCCAACCTGTTCAGCCTTGTTGCACTCATCAGCAGGGACACTGAGAAACAAAGTCCTCTGAAAAGCATTATACAATATTGACAGTACTTAGAATGGCATGTACCAAAAGCACAGTGCTTGATATTGCAAAAAACTCAGGTATTCCTGATTCAAGTGAGATGGTATCACTTACAGTACTTTAGAATGAGGGAGAGTATGCTCATATGAGGAACTAGTAAGAGCTACAATATATAGCATTAAAATTTATCAGAATAAATTAAACTATAATATTGATCTCTGCTTCTAATCAAGTGCTGAGATTTTGTTAGCTCAATGCATATGCTTTCTCATAATATCTCTTTCTTTGCCTAAGTACAGCTGACTCAACATTTATTGAAGCACAAAGGAATTTTAAATGTGGAAAAACTGAGAAATTCTGTTGGGAATTCTGGTTTGCTGAGAACTATAAATGTTATATAAGTCTTCACCAGAATCTGTTCATAGTAGTTATTTGGAATAATATGGTGGTAACTGAAACATACTGTCTGAGAAGCTGAGGACAATGTAAGGCTTCAGTAAAATCCAAGAATGTGTTCCCCACTGAGCACTCTATAAAATCTAGTTTTACTTTTTTTTCAGTAAAATTGCATAATGCATCTATTCTAAAGAAGTAAAAAGAGCATACTCAGCCCTAGCTAGTTGCCTTGGTGCTTGACACATTCTGCTTTAAATTTATTAGTGTCTCTGTTGTTTGTATGACCCAATTACAACAGTAAACATTAATTACCAAGTGTCAGTATGTTTATTTTATAAAGCTTAAAAGGAAATTATTATTCATTAGAAGCAGCATGAAGAGTTGCATGCTGTAGGAAGTAATCTGCAGTGATTATGGAATTTGACCCTGGATGGTCTCTGTTGTCTATGGCCCTGGCTCCCCACTTACACATTTTCTTGTGGGGAATAGTTAAGCCACACTGCTAAAATCAAAGTTCTTGTCTCCTTCCCATCATTTCCACCTAGTTTGTTTCCAACTAGTCCACAGGTCTGACAACTTGTTTCTTTAGTTTTGGTCAAAACAAGCAGCTGCATCAAAGCCAGCAGGATGTCTTTTAGAGAAATATTCATTTTGACAACATTTACAGTGGGATGTTTCAAGTGTCCAGGATAGATTCTTGGATTGTTTCCAGCAGCAAAAGACATGAACTCAAAAGCTGACCTTTCTGATCAGAAAACAAATGTTTCACCACCATTTCCTTTCCTGAAAATATTTGAAAGGTTTTGGTTTTGTTCTAAGAAGAAAAACAAGATTTAAGACCTCAACAGTTGTTGAAAACAGAATTTTTTATTTCTGTCCAGCTCTTCTTCTGCAAAAGTGTTCTCGAAATGTCAACTTTCTGCTTGGGATGGAATGCTATCACAGCAGCCATTCTTTCTGGGTGTGTTTCTTTTCATGTACTGGTCAGAAGCTCTGACAGATAAGAGCAAATTATTCTCTAAGGGTATATATGTCTCAGATATATTTCTAGATCTTTTTATGACATTTCAACCCTTTACTCTTATGCCATCTTTATTTCTATGAAGGGGCAAAATTGAAGTAATTATTCATATTTTTATGAATAAGGATTTAGGGGATCAGTCTCTCCCTTTAAAATAATGGATCTAACCTGATATTTTTTGGTTTTGCCTCTCCCCACAACAGGAACTACAAAGAATGTTGCAGGAGACCCTGCGAGGAGAGTGGTCTGAATGGAAATTCTATTTTAAACATGAAAGATGAAAGAAAATACTGAACACTGATCATAATTTTAAAATTTTGGGACTTTCTAAATATTTCTATTACTCTTCCTTATTAAAACAAGCAAACAAAGAAAAAAGCAAAACTCCCCAAAAAATAAGTTTGGGGAATACAGCTTGTATCTCGCACTACTCCACAACAAGTAAGAGGACTCTAAATACAGAAGATGGAGAGATGGTAACATTTAACATATTTTTATATTATGCTACATGTTTCTAGTGTACATAATATTGACTCTGTCCTAATAATGACTTTGACAGGAGATACAAATAAATGCTAACTGTGTTTCATGTCAATTTTCTGGGAACAGGTTTCAAGCAATCATTTATGAATATAGGTTTTATCAGAAGTACTGCATAGTGTTGCGGTGCACTTTAGCCTGCCTGGGACCCGCCTCCTGTCCCTCCAAGATTTGCCATCCAATGGGCAGATGGATCCGCCCAGAGGGACGGACTGTAGGCGGATCCTCAGTCAAAAGGCCTCACCCCTCATGCCACTCTAAGCCTGTCTCCTCCCCCAGTTCTAGAGAGTTCTTTGTTATTAAGTTCCTTATTGGCTAAGCAACTCATGTTTATGTATGCCTTCTGTTCCATATGCAATTGAGTTCTGGAAGGTTCTGTCCTATTTGGTTTCTGATTGGCTCCCTTGGGTTGTCTCCTCCCTTCTGGCTCTGTGGTTGGTTGTTTGTACCTTAGTTCCTCCCCTTTTGTTTCTTCCTATTGGACATTGCTGTAAACCCCTCCCCTTTTTCTGTGCCTTAAAAGCCTGTGTTCGTTCCTTTGTCCCTTGCGATTCTTGCCCCACACAAGATCGGCAATAAACGTTCTGGTCTGCTTTAAAGAGAATCTCCCTTCTCTCAGTCCTTTATCTCCACCTCCTCGCCGCTTTACCAACGACCGCAGCTCGACCCGTTCCACGGCAGTGCGCTTGTAGGTTAGTCGAGACTCCCAGCCTTTGCGCTCGTTTTTCCTTCGGCCTTTGGCCGCGGAAGCAGTCTCCTACCGGGGCCACCGGGCGGCCCAGGGGTCAGGCGACTGCAGCATAACATTTTTAGCCCATTTCTTTACTCTTCTGGCACTGAAAGTACATATTTAGTCACTTCTATTCTGCAAGCATAGAATAGTTAAAATAGTTAAAACCAGTCCTCTTGTTCTACCACTTGAATATAAGACCCTGCCCTAAGCACTGTATTGAGTAAAAGACTTCTGATTTCAGCCTCAGCTGAGATAATCCTCCGCAGCAAACAGTGCCACAGCCCATTACCAGGCCGCAATACTATATGGTACAGCATGGTCATGGATATTCTATAGAATTCTTCATTCTGTAAATGAGGTGGCTGCTACTGTAATGCTGTATTGGAAATGTATTTGGAAACTGCGTAACAGGAGCTGGAGAGATCCAGGTCACAAATAGGCTGAATTCAGGAAGAGCAATAGCAGTCGACTTATGGACCAACCCAAGCTCCAGAATAAACAATATAGTTGTCCCGGATAAGGCAAATAAAATAACATTCCTTATGGGAAGAGGGTAGAAGCATCAAATTGAATGTACAATTCATTTTATGATAAAGTAAGCCACCTCGTTGATGAAGGGAACCCAGCTGATGTAATCTTTTTGGATTTCAGTAAAGCTTTCAGTGCTGTCTCTCAGGATCCTTCTGGACAAAATGTGCAGCACACAGCTGGATAAACATACCATGCAATGGGTGAGCAGCTGGCTCATGGGTTGGGCATAAAGGGTTACAGTGAATGGAGTGACATCAGACTGGTGACCTGTCACTACTGGGGTTGCACAGGGCTCCTGGAAGAGCCCTGAGCTCTTCAACATCTTCAGAAAAGACTTGGAGGCAGGACTGGAAGGGATACTAAGCAAGTTCGCAGACAACACAAAATTGGGAGTAGTTTTGACTCCTCCTGCAAGGAAGCCCTGCAGAGGGACCTCCACAAATCAGAGGGCTGGGGAATCACCAGCCACATGAAGTTCAACAAGGGAAAGTGCTGGATTCTGCGCCTGGGATGGGGCAACCCTGGATGTATGGACAGAGTGGAGAATGAGGTGCTGGAAATCAGTGCCATGGAAAGGGACCTGGGAGTCCTGGTTGATGGTGAGTTGAACATGAGTCAGCAGTGCCCTGGCAGCCAGGAGGGCCAGCCCTGTCCTGGGGGGCATCAGGCACAGCATCGGCAGCCGGGCAAGGGAGGGGATTGTCCCGCTCTGCTCTGCACTGGGGCAGCCTCACCTCGATTGCTGGGGGCAGTTTTGGGCACCACAATGTAAGAATGACATTAAACTGTTAGAGAGTGTCCAAAGGAGGGCAACAAAGATGGTGAAGGGCCTTGAGGGGAAGCCGTGTGAGGAGCAGCTGAGGGCACTTGGTCTGTTCAGCCTGGAGGAGACTGAGGGGAGACCTCATTGCAGTTACAACTTCCTCATGAGGGGAAGAGGAGGGGCAGGCACTGATCTCTTCTCTGTGGTGACCAGTGGCAGGACTGAGAGAATGGTCTGAAGCTGTCAGAGGAGGTTTACGTTGGATATCAGAAAAAGGTTCTTCGCCCAAAGGGTGGTTGGGCACTGGAACAGGCTCCCCAGAGAAGTGGTCACAGCACCAGCCTGACAGAGTTCAAGAAGCCATTTGGACAATGCTCTTGAGCATGTGGTGTGACTCTTGGGGATAGTCCTGTGCAGGGCGAGGAGCTGGTCTTTCATGATCATTGTGGGTCCCTTCCAACTCAGGATATTCTGGAATTCTGTGATACTCATTAATTTTCATCAAGACAGTCAACCTCTTTTACATAAGGAAGTTAAAGATTTTTCGGTTTTGATTAGACATAGATATTTTTAGTGCAGTTTATAGAAAAACACTTATTTTGAACAAATTAGATAAGATTCATGGACAACTCTGTATTTTAGGTTTAGTTTTATTCCTCCTATTTCTTACAAAATTAATTTTGATTAAAATATATATCTGGGTTTTTATTACTCTAGACGGCAAACTTCTAAACCAGGGCAAAAGGAACATCTCCTACAAGGACCCCCACTGAATGTGCAGAAAATATTCAAATGCAATTTAACATTTGTTATATGCCTGTTTTTCTCATCCAGAGGCCTTGGGCTCCCTGTGGGGAGGATGCTGGCAGGGCTTCCCCTGAGACATCAGAGGGCTCTGTCCCAAAGCCCTAGTCAGGAGCGGGGCAGCCAGGGCCACAGCAAGTTCCCTGGGGATGAGGACAAGCCAAGGCTTGGTCAGGACATCAGCCTACAGCCAGGATCAGCAAGGTGAACCAGGGTCAGAAACTGTCTGGGGATGGCAGGGAAAAATCTGAAGGAGTAGAGTGTGCGACTGCTGGGACTGCTCTGGTGTAAAGGGTGGCACTGCTGCTCACTTGAAGAATGAGAGCAGCATGGTATGCTCCTAAATCAAGGCAACCAAAGGCACACAGTTCACATTTAGTACCTCTGTAACTATAGTGTGATCTTCTGGGGACCACTCGCTAATGATCTGAAGTGGGCAGATCGAATAATTCTGTGTGATAGAAAAAATTGAATTAATGTAACCCAAGGAATAAAAGCTGAATTTAAAAATACAAAAATATTTTCTACATCACAGGACTCAACCCACATTAAATTTTGCCTTAAAGGAACTATAATGCTTTGGTGCACATCTGGCGATATTGTTACAGAAATTTGGATAACTTTCAATGGATAGCATTTCACTTTATCCTAAAATTTTTTTAGTGAAGTGTTTGTGATTCCTAGGTATCTTAAGTTTAGTGCAATAAGTCATGTTTTTGACATTCTCATCTTTCTGTTAAACCTTGCCAAGTTTTGGAAGGATTAGCTACATAAAATTAAAAAAAAAAATGGTAGCTCTTTTTATGTTAAGAAATTACAACTTATGTGATCAGATCAAATGCTTTGTATATGCAGACTATAACCTTTCATGAAACTTGCTGCCTACAAATAATCTCTCACAGATTTCCACCAGCCAAGATTAATTGGACTTTCTGGTCAGAGCTAGTGAACACTATCTATTGCTCTATCTAATAGAGCTATTACGTGCTCTCCTCTTTCCATTTACAGGCAACAAACTACTCAGAAGACATTCCTCTGGTACTAAAACATCCTTTTATACTTCTTTTTCCCAAAGTCTTCACCTGCCATTCCCAGTAGAAGTTCCAGATGGTAGTTCTAGTTCAGTGACTAGTTTTTGCTAATGAGCTGTCAGACTGAATGAACTTCATCAGGCAAAAACACAGGGCTTACCTTGAGCTCTCGTCCCACAGGTTTGTAAATGATTTTACTCATTTTCAAGTACAAACCTGTAGTTACAACCAATGCAGCAGGAAACAAATAGGAAGAAAAGGTGCTGACTGGGGCAGCCATTAGGGACTTCTGAGAAAATCAGAGATCACAGATTTCTGACACAAGTGGAGAAAACATACATATATAACTGTCTCATCTTTATATAAATATTCATTAGGAAATATTCATTTAAATGAGCACAGCAAGAAAACAGTGGTCCTGTATAAACCACCTCTCCATATGATCCCATTCCAGGGCATCTCCTCATGGTACTTGCCATGAGCACGTGAACTTGCCTTTTACACAGAGCATTATGCAAACCCAGTATTACATCTTTCAGCTGTTCATGAAGTACAAATAACCAGCAGTCCTTTTCAAGCTCATTTTTTTTTGTATTTATCAGATGACCAAGCCCCATTTCAAGGGACATTGGGTCAGACACCCATATATGGATGTCTCTTAAGTATTTCTCATACTTAATGAAGAATTAGTAGCTCTTTGTAGGTTATTCTATAATCAGGGGCATGGAATAAGAAAACTCCAGTGCCAAATATTTTAAAACACATTCATAATGTCCTGACTGTTTCCTTCCTGTCTACTTTTTGTTGGATTTTTGATTTTTTACTCTTTGAAGTTGTAACTAAATGAAATGTTCTACTTTTTATATAAGATTATGAGTATCACTTAATCTTTCTTGCTTTTAGAAGCACCTACTGTTCATGCTAATGCCAAGGTAAAAATTTTGCATGCTTTGCCTATCCCTTTCAAGAACTAACAGGATGCAATTTTGGGATTAACACAATTAGTAAAAAGGCAGGGGAGAGAGAGTAATCTGGAAAAAGTAATTCATGTGTTAAATAGTTGATCTGTATTATTTGTCTGTTGTAAAGGATTTCTATGAGAAAACAAAGATGTGTCACAATCTATGGCGTAACTGAGTAGTTGAACAATTAATATTTTTCCTTCTGCACATTTTTCGAGGTCTTAGGGAGCCAGTGGAAAAGTTTCCACAGTGGATATCACATTGTTTGGGAAGGGAGGATTCAGCTAACACCCTAATTCAATTGAATTCCTAAGCAAGAATGTAAAACAGATGAGAAATTAATGTTCCAAACAGCTTCTTGCATATCATAGGAAGCCAACTAATCAAAATAAAAAGAAGTTTAATGTTCCTTCTCATAATATGAATTAATAATCAAAGTTACCTTATGATTCATTTCCCTAAATCTTAATTTAAGGGGAAATACAGCTTCCAGGGTACACTGAATCTTCATGTGTGTTCAAGAGTAATGAGACAACTATTAGGCATAAGAAAGAGACAGATTTTCAGGGTTAGGGCATTCGATGCGAGTGAATATATCTCTAGAACAGAGTGATTTCTGCTCTGTGCTGACTAAGGCATACCTAGGAAAAACCCCAAGTGAATGACAGGTGAAGTGTTGCAAGGATATTCTAACCTACCATTCTAACGATCCTGCTCCTGTTTTCTTCTGTAACATTTTCCCCAGTTCTGTAATCGAAAACTAAGCCTTTGCTTTTTAACTCCCCATTAATTTTGTCTACTAAAAGAAAGACTGCCAAGTTTTAGAAGGAGAGGGTACTCTGTTTCTCCAGAAATAACAGGTTTAAAGAATTATTGTATATACACAAGTCCTTCAAGTGTCTGAGATGTGAAACAAATTTTCACTTCCCAGGAGGTCATGTGTCTTTCCCACCAATATTCTAGGCTCAGTTTGAGCACTGGTAGCTGACAGGCTTCAGGGAAAAATTATTCCCATATGGGCAAACACTAGTGCTCTGTTGGCAAGCAAGAATTAGCCATGAGACAAGTTAGCATAATCCCTTGTTGTCACAGAAAGCCTCCAAGTTATTCATACACCACTAACACATACTAGTCTTTTGGGAATGTACTTCTGATGTTCTTCAGCCAGAGACATTACTGTGTCTGACAGAAAGATCCACAGAAGACACTAACAGATGTTTCGAAAACGACCGCAGTGTTCGCCTGAATTATTCTTTTACCTAAAAATAAACCCAGATCCTAACCCAAACTTTGAACAAAAATTTCAGCCTTACAGAGGTCTAAAACCAGCAGGATGCAAGGGCACATATGGGGAAAACATGATGTGTTTCAGAGGATAGCATTTCGGCAATATATGTTTCCACCAACTGCAAGTAGAAAGGTTGAACACATATTTATACAGCAGTAGTAAAAAGCTGAATGATTTAGCAGCAAATGAAAATTAAATACAAGAAGCAGGCCAAGAAAATATGAGGAACAGTAGTTAGAAATTCTACACTGAATGCCACAGAAAGGAAAATGTTAATGAAAGAGGAAATGCCTAGGCTCTAGTCAAGCATTGCTGGCTCTAAAGTGAACATTTCAATGGAATAGGCTTTTGTGAACTTGGAGCATTTCTGATGCTTCATTTAGGTTAAATCATTTGTTAAATACATTCTATTGGCTGAAAATTTCCTGAAGTCCTAAGTAGACATAAGTATATGTGAGTGTTTGGGTCTACAAAAAAATAAATAGGAAATATCATTTTTTAAAGTTCAGTTATAGAAGTGAGTTCTAGTAAAAGGGTAGCATAAGAAATTCACTAGTTTGAAACATTAGCTGAAGTTTCTTTATTGCTTTACATTTTCTGATCTATCATCTGAGGATAGTTTCCTTCTGTGCAATTGACCATATATATTTCACATTGTCCTATATTTTTTTTAAAAAATCCATCTGGATGAAATCAGATTGTCTTCAGATGTTGAAATCCAACCTTTTTTCAGTTTAGCTTCGTACACAGAATTTCAATGTCCTTGCAAAAGCTGGTTTTTTTGTCAAGAACAAGCCATGCTGCTTTTCATTTGTGCAGAACTATTGCTACTCCTTCATTTATTTGTAATCTTTTCCTACTGACATTGTCACAGGACCATATATCTAGGCGCATATTTCAGTTGGTTGAAATATTAGTCTGACTTAAAACCTGCAACATAAGCAATATCTGTGAGGCCTGCTTTAACTTATAAGCTTTGTACTCTTCAAGCATCTTCTGGATTATTAATTAACTAAATGTGTAATGCTCTTGTTTCTCTCTGCAATTACACTCACAAATTATTTTAGGAGTGAGTGGATTGTTAGTGTGCATGTTCATGTGGGCCTTTTTATTTTTGAGAGTGAAATTTAAGTTAATTTAAGTTACCCAAAATTCAGAATTGAGGGTAGCATTTCTGGTATTTCTAATGCTTTTACAAATCCTGCTCTTTAGATTTCCACTTTACTTACCACTGATGAGATTCTTCTGGCTTAGGTACTTTTTGGCTAAGACAGATGATGTTTTTTGATACTCACCTGTTATTGTTTTCCTTTAGAACAGTAATATTAGGGTTATTTGTTATTCTCTTTACTTGGTAATATTTTTATTTGGGATTTAAATCCTAGTTACAATCAGCTGGCATAATATACATCTCACCTAATAAAATGTATCTTAAAAAGTTTAGATATGATGTGACATGATATGATATGATATAGGATGTGATATGATATATGATGGAAGACACATACTTGTTTATTCAGCACTCACCCTCACCTGCAGGTTATTGCACTGTGATTTTGGAATTACCTTTAATTAATTTTATTTTACCTGCCATTTAAAATGTCATTATCAATCAAAAAATGTTATGAGATTTATATTTCTCAGAAAGTGCTTCTCATGAGTGGAGCTGATTAAATACTTTTCCACTGGAAAATGCTTGCCTATTAAAAATGTGGTGCTAGGAAAATAGCATCTCATTTATCAAAAACATAAAAAACATATTGGCAAAAATATTGTCCTTCTGGAATGGTACATAACTCATATATAAGTTTAATGCTGTGTAAAATAAATATTTAGGTATTTAGGTTTGTCTAATCAGATCTTCTGGTTAATTGTGGAATTTCCTACTGGATGGAAATTATGAATTCTGAGTATCTGCTTTTATGAGCTATCTTCACAGGAGACATCGGGTGATAACCCCTGGAGAGACTGCAGGTGTGTGCTCCGGTCTAACTGTAGGAAAGTAAGTGTCCAAGAGATCGATCTGGCAGACTGTTAGTGGTGGATTTATCAGTACTCAGACAAGTGGTAACATTCATTTCTACTTTGTACAAGTCCAAAAAGTGTATGAAATACATTTATTTTCTTTTAAAAAACATTTCTTACATATTTGTTCATTTCCTGACCTAGTACCATTCTTATTCAGCAGAGCAGAGATTTTTGAGTGTTTTCTTTGGCAAATGAGTCTTGGGGGGGGGGGGAAATTTGTTCCTGATTTCACAGCCATCATCAGTCTTTTCATATGTGTGTAACTGCTAAGAATTCAAGACAAAGAATATGAAACATCAATAATTTTCATTGTCTTTGGTTTCATTAATACTGGAAGGGATGCAGATGAGGCAAAAGTAAAGCGTATCTAAGAGAAGGACAAAATGTTATTACAGCATTTGTTGAATTTGGAATTTCTCTCCTGCAACGAAGCAAAAAAAAATTTCAAAAACAAATGCTATTTTGAATCAGAGTGCAAGCCACATATTTTTCAGACATCCCAGGAAACAAAAAGACATTATAAAATAACATTTTAAACATAAATATTTATATTTATAATTTTAAGTGTAAATATAAATGTAAGGTTAAGTTCACTGCAAGAAACATTATTAGCAGTCTTCCTCACCTTTGAAAGACACTCAAGTGTTTATTCAGATGGACTTATTAATCAATTTTTATATATATGTTGTCACTCAAAGAAGGCAAGGATCCTCTACTATAATCCATCATAATCCCTATTACTTATTCCAGAGATTTGGTTTTCTATCTTAAATTAACTGAAAAGCTTTCTGGATCTTTTCCATTTCACAGAATCTGAATTTGAAAATGTTGTTACGTATCGTTTATGGGAACACAAACTTTCAAACTTTCCATTATAATTCCAAAATTTCTTTTTTTTCTTGAGGATTCAAATTTAGGTATGTACAAACAACATGATCACTGAATATAAAAGTACATGAATAACAGTATAGTTAATATAAGTGAGGCTTCATTTCTGTCCGTTTGTATAAATTTCTCAGTACAGTCTCAAGTTTTCTATATTCTCAATAAAATCTTTCAGAAATAACAGTGAAAAATTAACAGTCTTGCAGAATTATCCTCATCAAAAAAAATTTAGAATGTTCGATATAAATAGTATTTTCAAACATCCCTCCTGGCTTGATTTTAATTTTTCCCATTTAAATATTATTTAAAGTCTTTTTCTTTTTAAAAAGATTACATCGTTTTCAGACAATTTTTTTCTTCATTGCTCATGTTTATCCCACAAGGCTGAATCTGGGACATACCAATCATTCTGTGGCAAAACACTAATACCATCATAAATCTGGGTTTACAGCCTCATGACTGAAAGAAACAAAAGGAGAAAAGGGGTTGTGAAAGCACTCGCAAGATCAAAGAAATGCAGTGGCGAAATAAACTTCCCTGTTACACCATATATACCACACTAATCTCTCCAAAGATCACATTTGGTTCCCAACATTTTGAAAGTCTTCATTTGCAGTTCTGTAGACAAACAGCTGCTGTTTTCAAATCAAAACATCTCACCATGAGTTTTATCAGAATGCAGAGAAAGAAATTGCCTTTAGTATTCTGACCACTCTTATCACGGATGACTTTTGGATCCAAGATTTGCTTTGTTTTTATTGCCTGAAACCATCCCAAAAAATCCTTTTTTACTAATTTGGAGACCTTGTTAACTTGCAATAAAATAAAGCAAAGCCTTCCTTTGCCTGTATGGGTCACTTTGATTCATGTTGAGTACAATTCATGGATCATGGACTAGTTTGCACTGGGAGTTGAAATTGCTGACAGTCTTAGCTCTGATGCCACTGTCTGTACCTGCTTCTGTTGAAAGGATTTTTTCCTTTTCTAAATTCCATTTTTAAGTTCTTGGATTTATTTTAGCTATTTCTTAAAGCAATTATCACAGCTTTGTACATGATGTCTATTTCCACTGACATATGAGTAATGGGAAGATGAAACTAGTTTTTTTCTTGTGGAAAAAGGACATCTGGGCTGTGTCTATGCTAATAATCTAAGAAAGGATAAGGCATGGGTAGAGTGCATGCATGAAATTGTCCATTTTATGTAATGCTTAACAGATATGGAGCTTTCCTGTACTATATCCCCTGTTATTGCAAATAATGTGTGAGTACAACTCAGAGGTTAATGTGGGGCAGGGACTGCTGCCTTACCCTGTGGGGCAACAGGAGTGGGAAGACTTTGACTGTGACTGGTGCTGTGCAACCTACACCGGGAGCCAGAAATCAAGACATTTACTCATGAGCATAGCCCTGGATGCTGGGGCACTGCATGAAAGGAACCAAGAACACTCCAGTCAGTCAACAAGGGTTGTACAGAGTAGGAAGTCTTGTAACACACAGGTATATTGAAGACAGGCTGAGAAAGCTGGGACTGTTCACCTGTAGAACAGAAGGTTGTGTGGAGACCTCATAGCGACCTTCCAGTATCTAAAGGGGGCCTGCAGGAAAGACGGAGAGGAGCTCTTTGTCAGGAACTGCAGTGACAAGACAAAGAGTAATGGGTATAAATTGAAAGAGGGGCAATTTAGGTTAGATATTAGGAAGAAATTCTTTACTGTGAGGGTGGTGAGACACTGGAACAGGTTGCCCAGAGAAACTGGGGACATCCCAACCCTGGCAGCGTTCAAAGCCAGGTTGGACAAAGCCTTGAGCAACCTGGTCTAGTGGGAGGTGTCTCTGCCTATGGGAGGGAAGGCTGGAACTAGATGATCTTTAAGGTCCATTCCAACCCCTTAAGATTTTATGATTCTATGATATTTCTTGGAAGGAATTTTTTTAATGAACTCTGCTGTGCTAGACATGTCTCTGGGTATCTATCCCTGTGCATGGACACCAGAGGGAATAAAAAGTGCACAGGAAGGAGAGAAGGAAATAAAGTGAGCCCTGCAGTGCGATGAGGAAAGCACTGGTTTTCCTACAACAATGAGAATTTGTGTTTCAAGAACTGAAGAATTCATGAGGAAATCTGAGGGGTGTGTAGAACAGAAGGAGACAAATCTTGCACAAACTTACCTATCTTATCTTTAACAAATTGTACAGATCAATATCAAAGTGCAGAGATATGTATCTTTGGAACTGAACCCTCTTCAAAGAGACACGATTAGCTAACCTTCCAAAAGGATCACAAAAGTGAATTAGCATTCGTGCAGGATACAAAGGAAACTCTTTGGCAAAACATGTCTTTATTTACACCATACAAATATAAAAGTACCAGTACCAAACAACTACCTTTTAATAATTTAGGGAATTAATCTCTACAAGTGAGAGAGAGGAAAAAACAAATGGACTTCCATGTGTCATGAGACAGGAGAGTCACCAGAGCTCTACTCAGCTTTTATGCCTAAATCTAAACTAAACCACATCTAACTACAATAAAGAAAATAATCTCTTGGTAATGATAGACACCAATCTCTGAAGGTCCTATGTTATATCATAAACAGTATGGCTCTTCATAATTTATGCTGTCTACCCTAACTCAAATAATTCTAGCCCATGCCTATTACTTCCAGCTATTAGGACCACACCACCTGAGCAGCAACTTCAGTCCTTAGGTTATCCAGTCTAAACCTACTTTTACCCAGGCTGTCGTTCACTGAAAACAAGTGAACAAAACATTTAAATACCAAACAAACAAGTCACTTTCGGATCCCTAATTTCCCAAATCCTTCAGAAACAAAATGAGATACACAACATTTAAATTCTCAAACCACTCTAGCCTCAACCTGAGACAAATCCAAAAGCCAGACAATGAATATTCACCTGAAGCTACCCTTCCCTGAACCTAACTTAACTGCTGTTGCCCAGGAATGAAAACCAACAAGAAAACAAGACTGAAAAAAATACTTTAAAAAGACACAACACACAGGCATCACAATTCCTTTGCATAATGCTGAAGAGTGTGCAGCTTCAAGCATTCAAAGGAGCTCTTCGCTTTCCAACTCTCAAACCATGAGTCCAGCCCTAACTCCAAACCTAACAATGGTCAGGGATCGCAGCTCTCCAGCAAACAGGTCCGACAAAAAGCAACTGTGGTCCTTAACATCACTCCTCTTAAATCTTGAGACATGTAGCCATCTTCAATCTGTACATTCCCAAACACCAGCCCAAACAAAAGTGCTGAACTTAACCAGGGTCATGGAACAAATTATAAGAAAAAAAGAGCTAAAAGTATTGTCCTAAAGCAACTCTTTTTCCTCATTCTGAGAGCAAGGCACCAGATGTTGAAATGGGTTCTTCAATTATTGCATTCCCCCAAATAAACCTTAACCTCAAAAATAATTCTGGCCAAGGGAACCACCCATCCAGTGAAGGGAGCATAAACTGTTGACCGCAATTGACTCCAGACTTCTCTTCAGTCTTCTCTCTGAAGGCTGCTCAGTCTCAAAGAAAAACTAGATTGAAGTTTTAGATTTTCAAGCCCCAACCTAAGAGTAATTATAATAAGAATTCTATACACATCTTTAAAAAAAAGTATTGACGACAGCTCTATCCCAAACTCTTGCAGGCAGAAAAGAATTAACTGGTTTCTTCAAGCTTTTATATTACCAATATTTAATCCGAATCTAATCCTCACTCTGATTGCAACAGGACCCATTCTTCCAGTGGGAAAACATAAATTCAACATATTGACTGATCACAGTCATACCAGCCCAAGTTTAGGATGAGACGTATTTTTTCGAAATAAATTATAATGTCTTACTTTGGAGAGAAAGGTCAGGGAGACATATTTGAGTTAAACTTCTGAATTAGATTAGGACTTGAAATGGTTTTGTCTGAAGGTCCTCTGGACAGAGATTCCTTAAAATATTTTGAAGTACACCTTAAACTACAAATGTATTTTACAGTATCAGTGGGAGGCACCACTACTCCTACAGTAAGAAGGCCCTGAACACTACTTGGAGAACTAAATTTATAAGAGCTGAGAAAAAATTGACCTGACCATGAAATAAGCTTGGCAACAGCAGAGGAACCTGGACTCTGCTAGAGTGACAAGATCTACTGAAATGTCACTTAATCATAGGTTTGTCAATTTGCAGATTGCTTAGATGTTTTCAATGGCTACTGACCTATAGGCACACTGTGTCATTTTCTGAGTGTCATGATGTGTTTGAACAGTTACTCATCCTCACTGCAGGGAGTTAATTTCCACCTTCCCTGGGAATCAAAGAGTAAGTTGGCTGAAAATATTCCCTCAACTGGCTGACCTACGAGGCAGGTGGCAATGGTCCTTAACTGCTGTGCAGCTGCACCAGCTTCACACTGTATCACTGTAGTTAGGAAGAGAGATGGGGTCAGTGGAGGTCATTCCTTGTCAGGCGGAGGGCAGCGTTAGGATTAGCACTAGGATGATTTGGAGAAAGGATAACTGAAAATATGAGCCATACGCAGTATATGCCAAGCCTCCTGCCAAATCTCGGTGAGGGCCATGAAGGATAAGGATTAGTGGTACGGGAATCCATGTTCACAGCCAAGGACAACAGCAGTCCACTCTTGAGTAATAATTCTCACTGGCTAGAAATCTGCCCAGTCTGATAGTTTCTGGTGATTAAGTAAGGACATATCGCAGACACTGCTAATGTGTCGGTGACTTCTGTTCCTGGTAATGGCTTTAATTCTTTTTTCCAACAACAACGTGATTTCCTAGTAAATTCAGCATGGACATTGTGAGTAGGCGTCCTTACGGAAAACATACTGGAATACCACATGTGCATGGGATGCATAAGAGTAAAGTGACATAATGATGTTAAAGGAATGGTGTGAGAAAACAAGAGTGGGGGCAACGTGTCAGAGACAAACTGAGATCTTATGTAGGGAACCACATTTGTTGACCTCAGATGAGAACTCAGACATGGTTAATTGTAGATGTTGCCTGTGATTATAGAGGTCTGCACATTTTTTTCCTGAGGAATTTTAAAGAGGAGTCTGTCGCCTAACCTGCCTTTATATAAATATATCAGTGAGATGTCATTTCATTAACAAAAAGGCTTAAAAGAAAGAATGAACAAAACCCCTGGATAAACCCTTAATAACTAGGATTACGTGTTAATTGATGACTCCTGTACAAAGTGATAATACCACGTAAAAGAATTAATGCGTTTCACCAGAGTAAATAACCGTTCATTTGGGGCAAAATCTGATGGAATGTGGCTGGAAATTAAGGCGTGAACAGATCTCAGTGGGAAATAATGTAATGAAAAACACAGGACCATATATTCCTGGGGATGTGTAAAACTACCATCATTAAAAGTTCATCATTCACTTTTCTTCTTTAGTCAGCCTTTCCAAAACCAAGCTGTTGTTCCGTAAAACTCAGTTTGGCAACAGGAGAATGTCCTATGCAGACAAAACTACATGCAGTGTGTGGAAAAAAAGGCACAGAATACATTTTCATTAAGTGGGGTCTCAGTGACATCTGTGCTTCTTTGGACTAATAGAAAGGAAAACCTACTCAAGACGTTTTAAAGAAATCTTTGAAGACAATAAAATAAATCCCAAACGAGTGACTCATTCTGAGCTGTGACCCTCTAAGATTTGCCATGCTGCCTTCTGTTCTCTGAGCACAGATGTTAAGAACCAAAGACTCTCACTTTGGCATATGCATCAGGCTGTGAATTGACCAGCCAACCTTTAAGGAGGGTAAGGAGAGAAAACTCATTATGAGAGAGTGGAGAATGGGGCTTTCCAAAGGGTCAGGCTTAGCACACATAAAAATTGCTATGGTAAGAAAGACATCACTTTTGCACATTTGAAAATGGCTCTACTGAAGCCGGATCTTTCTGAGAAGAAAAGACAAATCAGTGATAAAAAAGTTAACTGAAATATCTTTTCCTTTGTAATAAATAAATAAACAAGTAAATAGGTCATTCTTTTCTCCTTAGTGATTTTAAGCAAAGCAGAGAATCTTCAGGTATTTCTGTGGGGTCAGGGCATACAGGGGCACACCTTTATTAGTAACTTAGAGAAATCTATGACGCAGACTCAAACACTGACGTTGAGTCATCCAGATGTGTTTCATTTCTAGAAGTTTCCATAGCACAGTTTTAATGTGTGACAGATGACAAGAAAGCTGGAGAGAGATGTTTTATAAGGGCCTATAGTGACAGGACAAGAGGGAATGGCTTCAAACTGGAAGTAGGTAATTTTGCCTTAGGCATTAGAAAGAAATTCTTAACCGTGAGGGTGGTGAGGCACTGGAACAGACTGTCCAGAGAGGTTGTGGGTGTCCCATCCCTGAAACACTTCAGGGTCAGATTAAATGGGGCTCTGAGTAACCCAGACTAGTGAGTGGCATCCCTGCCTATGGCAGGAGGTTGGAACTTGATGATCTTTAAGATCCCTTCCAACCCAGGCCATTGTCTGCTTCTGTGATAATGATCACAGCTACGCATTAAAAGAAAATCTCTGTCAAGTGCCTGGTTAATGAACTGAGAAGTCTCGGAACATGCAAACTGGATTCCTTTCTTCTGAAATTGAACTGAGAAGTGCACTCCAAGAGAGCATTAAATGAACTCTCGCCATTGATGGACATGTTTTCCACTAGACTGACCTGGAACTAGTCTGAAGTAAAATTTCCTGAAAACGTCTATCTACAAACCCAGACTTAATGTCTGTACTAATGGGTAATGCAAATGTTGCCAGTAAATTCTGTGTGTCTCCAGAAGGACGCAGGTACTTAAATAACAGATGCAAACTGTAACAGGAAGTAGCTGCAGTAGTCAAAGTTTAAGTTTATTTAAGACAGAACAGACATAATAAAAGATTATTCGTAGTGGCCGCCTTCTGAAACACTGAAGGACTACATATAAAATTCTTAAAGACTGTAAATAATTCTAACTCTTTCTTAGAAAGAGGATCATTTATCCCAATACAGAGTATAAACTATATGTATTATTTTTCCTAAAGTTTATTACTCCTTCATATCAAAAATTTTAATTCTAGAAAAGAAATAGTACACTAAATCCAACAGAAACATGCTTGTAATTTGATTAAATGAGGTATATTTTTTCACTTTTCCTTTAAAATTCATGTGTTAAAATTAATCTTCTTTTTGCACTTGCATACATTTTGCATTTGTGAAGGCATAAGAAATTATTCTGGAACTTATTGAGCCCCAGATATTCTTTAACACCCATCCACAACAATTTGACAGCTGTTTTCAATGTTATAGGGTTGTTTTTTTTTAATTTGTGGTTTTAGTTTATTTATAAATATGGAATATCATAGATTATTCTCTCCTCATGTAATACTGAAATTAATTTTCTTCTTTGGCAAAAATGTCATCAACATTTCTATATAAATGCAATGATAAAACTGTGTGATCTAAAAAAAATCCAGTTAAAAAAACAGCTTAATATAGTAAGTTCTTTAGCATTTAGTTCTGCTCTTTAAATGTTAAACTTTGTATCCTGCAAAAAGTTCTCGTTACCTAGCAGACATACAACACTTTCTACTTCGTCTTTGTAAAATCAACTTTTTTAAAAATAACAACCCAAAATATATACTTGCCCAAGGACTGGTCCTCATGCAAGCTTTGTTTAGATATCACACGTAAAATATTAACTGCTACCTTTGATGTTGTACTTACGAATTTTTTATAGCATGGAAATTACACAAGTTTATTCTTCTATACATATGATTAATTTGTTTAACTTCTTCAGTGTGCTTACCAAAAGGAAGTAGAAGACTCCTTTCTCCACTTGATGGATTAATATAATTGCATGTGGTAATGAGGTGACATTTGCTCATATCAAAGATTATTAACTGCATTATTGCACTGTTCTATCACTAGAAATAAAAATCAAAACAAACCAAATAAAACCATGCATATAATTAAATTATTTTAAAACTCATATTTATGTATTGCAAAGAAAACATCCTCAAACCTCTAACCTAAAAAAAAATCTCTTCTTCATTTTGCTAAAGGTTTTACAAAGCTGACAAAACCGGTTTTATCTGTGAATCTACCCCCTGACTTATA
Source organism: Ifrita kowaldi (assembly GCA_013398055.1). NCBI lineage: Eukaryota > Metazoa > Chordata > Aves > Passeriformes > Cinclosomatidae > Ifrita > Ifrita kowaldi. Next base: position 607,620 of record VZRS01014607.1, on the reverse strand, counting down.
CTACTACATTTAAAGAGTTTGGGGTTTAATTTTTCAAAATTAAAATAAATAATAATATTCACATCTTACCATTCATTCATCTGCTCTAAAAAATAAGTAAATCTTGAGAAAAGAATACTATCAAAATATATTTTGTCTGGATCCTCAGCTGGTGTGAGGTAGTCTTCATGAGGTTAAATATACCCAACTACAAGGAATTATCACAGCTGAGGATCCAGACACAAATTTTTACTTCCTTTATCCTCTGTTTATTAAGGGTTTAGTCACTGTATAAGTTAGAACCCCTTGACAGCACTCTGACCATGTGCAAATGTCTCAGTCTTCACCTTTAGCCCCTTTGCAATAACAGAGAAATTTGAAAAGACCTTCCTGACAGGCTGGTGCAGAGGGTGGAATCTTGGCTCAATAAAAGCCAGTGGCAAACTCTGATTTAATTTAATGGACCTACAGTTTTCTCAAGAGTTGTAAAAGAAGACTCCGTGAAAAAAGGATGTGTTCCTAGATATAATTTATGAACAATAACAGTGGAGTTAGGCACCTTTTTCTGGTTAACCATGAAGAAAAGCAAAGGATATTATCTCTTAGGAAGTCTGGGGAAATCTGCTGCTGCTGTCAGTTTCCTGACAAAAATGCATCCTGAAACAAAACTTACCGTGGTAGCTATAGGACTTTATAGGGAACCTTCAAGAGAATTGTGTTTTCCAGCAATGTTTTTTACATTACTACTCCTAGCATGAGCATAAAAGCAAATTTGGTTGATAGAGTACATATATTTATGTTGGATTTTTTTTTTGGCTATGCGATATACCAGCTTTCTTTCTTTCTTTATGATCTGCAGTTTTATGAAGAAAAGCCACATCTTACAACAATTATGGGAGTTACTACAACACTACTGAGACCAAGAAATTTTTTTTTTCCCATTTTTGCCTTTTCCTTGGTTAATGTTGATGACAATGGCTAAGCTCTTACTGGATAGAAAGTGTTTTGAGGGAAATGGACAGTACAGCTGAACAAAGGAAGGGGGAAAAAAAGGCGAAAGAAACCTGTGCCATGTGATGCAGTCGTGTCACATGCATCCAGGTCATAAACTTACCTTGGAAAAAAGCAGATGCAGAAAAAGAGCTTCAAGGGTAATCACACTGGAAAGCCTGCCCTGTTATTAATTAGTCTGCACAACTTTTATTTACTTTTTTAAAAAAACACCAAACTACAAAATTAGTTAATAGCTAAAACAGGCAACTCTTCCATTAGTTTTCTCTGCCTCTCCCAGTGGTTTGGGGATTTATGTGCTATTTCCTACACATAGATCAGTAAACTTTATGAAATACTGAAAAAACAGGTGAAGCAATTATAAAAACAGAATTTTGATGCTCCTGCAAAAATCATTGGAGACCTAGTCTAAGCCCCTTCAAAGCCAATTAAAATATTGGTACAGGTTAAGGATGTAGTGGAGAATAGTACTGACAATACAATGCCTTTATATAAATTCATATTATCAGCATTCTGACTTTGCTTTGATTTCTAATCTCAAAAAGATGTATAAAAAACTAGAAGAGTTTCATTCGTGGGTATTAATGAAAAGCCATTAATTGATTAATAAATTACTCTTTTAGGTCTTAAAGAAAATATACGAATTTTTAACAAATAAAGGTAAGTGGCTTTTGTGTGGAAAAGGTCTTCATCTCTTAGTAATGTGAAATAACTATAATAATGTTAAACCAACAGCAGTGCAAGTAGAATGAATTTCATTAGTTTTCTGGTATCAACTGCATGAATACAATCACCCTCTTTCCAAAGTAGCCACAGAGTACATGTTAGAATACAATGCTTAATGATGTGGGAGTAGTCTATTTATTAAGTCCTTTTCAATATGAAGCAATCATCACCTTTTTAACTAATCATCCATTTCACATTCTAATAAACATGGGAATCATCTGCAACGATACTTAAAGTTGCATATAGAGTGTGCTTCTCCATTCCTGCAACTGGGTTAACACCACACCCATGGAAAATGTTATTATGTTCTAATGATTCCAGAGTTTGGTTTTATTCTGATGGGACCATACAGGCCACGTTAAACTGACCAACTATGATTTACAGCTAGTTTGTCTTCTGCCTGGAAAATGTACAACTGAGCTATTTAAAACAGTAGCTGTTTTCCTCATTCATCTGTTTTGGATCACACTAATCCTAGGTTTGGATGAATGATAACATGAAGTTAATGTTTATGGTGTTCCTAAGTATTTACTAAGTATTACACAACTGCAGTGCCACAATCATGGAATGACTCATAGAATGTGGAAGATTGGAAGGGATCTTAAAGATCATCTAGTCTAAACCCCCTTTGCCATGGGCAAGGATAGCTCCCACTAAGGAACACGATCACAATGAACTTCAGTTGAAAATGGACACTGTCCATGTCCATGTCCGTGTCCTAGGGCAATCAGCTTTAGGAGGCCCTGCTTCCACCTAGCAGAGCAGGTGAACAAGATTACCTCTAGAGATCTCCTCAAACCACAATAAGTCTGTAATTCTTGCCATGCCTGTATAGAAGGATTGTCAGTAGTAAGACTTGCAAAAACTGTAGCTTAGTTTGCTACATTTATAAAAAGGATATATTTTGTTCATGTTATGCTCTATGTATACTTTTCTATGTTTCTTGAGCTCCCTATACCTTTTTGACAGTTTGGGGATTTTGGTGGGGATTGGTTGGGTTTTTTTTTTCCTACTTTAAAAGTCAAGAATTAAGTTTGTGGATTTATTTGTGGGTTTTGTTTCTTTGGGCTGTTCTCAGAGAAGCACAGAGCTCATTAAGTCTGCAGGGCTGTGAAGGTCATGGAAATGGTAGAGTTCTAGCAAGTATGGAATATCACACAGCATTGCAGACTGAGTGATCAGAAACAACAACTCACAACTCACGTAAGAGCTTTGCCCTGCAAGATCCCCCACTCTTTTCTTGACAATTGACAATAGTTCCAGGGCAGAGTTACGTGAACTGGACAAAGCAGTCAAACTTTCTACAAAGAGTTTATTAAATCAGGATCAATTGCATATCTCTGTATACAACTGTGGTTGTGAATGATCTTTCTCTAGGTACAACTTGAGTTTAGAAAATAACTACAGTTAAAGTGGTTAACACCAGTGCTAACAGCTGGGACAGCCAAATTCCTTGCCCATGAGCAGACAAAGAGGACCTGGTCACAAAATAATTTTTGTGCTTGTCCCTCTGAACATTGCTCACATATGGGAAGCTTTGGTTTCTAGTGCAATATTCCTCTGTTGTTTCAGTATAATGATCCACGCAGCAATTCCCATCACAGGTACTCCATACCGCTTTAAAAGTACTGATCTGTGACATGAGATCGTCACTGAACTTGCACTCTCAGGTAACTTGTTACTTAGACAAACTGTACAGCAGTAAACAAAGAAGCAGGAGGGATCACAGGCATGTGGAGCTAATTGGATTGAGAAATGAAATTTCATATAGACCCAAAAAAAGTTGTTACCAAGAATGCTACAGAAGCAATGGTGTTTCAACAGATATCCCACTGATCTATATAAAATGTTTTTTCCATTAGATATGTAATTAATTAGATGGTTTGTTATGTAGTAGACTTAGGCATGCAAAACTATGTTTTGTTTATGTTTTCCTGTAAAACTTAGAACCAAGGATTCTTTTGGTCTAAATCACATGGTGCAAAAATCAATTGGACTTGAGTGAATAGTTCTTAAGTGAGAATTATACTTAGAAATGCCTATTGCAGTTGTTGTTTCCTGTAATTATGCAATGTTTTATTTAAAGGTATTTCTAAAAAGTACTTACACACACACTCACACACACACATATGTATATGTATGTAGATATAGATAGATAGACAGATAGATAGATAGATAGATATGCATTTCTAAAGTTTTCTGGAGATATTGATAGTACATCACAAACTTTTGTACAGGAAGCTGTTCCATTACCCAGATAGAATAGCCAGAGTGTCTTTGTGATTTTGCTCACATTCAACACTGGACCATAAAAACCTTTTTTTCTTGAAATGAAATAATCTTGAAAGGTTTTAATTTCCTTGCATATTCTCGATAATGTGTATTGGATTTTATTGCCTATAACTTAATATTTTCTTTCTCTGTGAGTCAAGACAATGACCCAAACTAGAAGTTACAGAGAAAAGGAGCACTTCTCTAGCTGGGAAACAAATCAAGACAGAAGTTTCAGTTAAGAGGAGTTGTAAAGGAAAGTGGGAGACTAGAAAGAGGAAAAGTTGAAATGCCAAACAGGTGCCAGGGTCCTGGGTAACTGAGAGTGAATAGTAGCCAGAATTCTTGAAGTGCTTGATAGGTGTAACCCTGTGGTTGTGTTTCTCACTGTAGAAAAATTTTCTGGTATGCTATTTGCAAGTGAAAAAATGTATCTAATATTTTTGTATATTCCTGATTTTAAATGCAAATCACAATAGACTTATTTATTCAAACATCCTTGAGAAAATGTAAAACTAACTTGTCTTTTTTCTTATGGATTATTCAGCTGGAACTAGACTAAAAGGACTTGTTTAAAGTACTTCAAGGTACTTGTATGAAGAAAAACTGGCATTAGAACAGCTGAAATGAATTAATTTGTTAAATATCTTTTGCATCCAGTATAACAAGACTGCAACATACAGTCTGTGATATAAACAGATGTCAAATCCAGGAAGGGTAGTGACATGACCATATATGTACTGGCAAATGTTTAGAAATACACTTCTAAAAATACAGTGGTAAATTAGAGAAAGCTGAAGGATCTAAATTTTCATCTCTAAAAAAGGCAGGTTCTAATTAAAAACAAAAGAATTGTTTTGCTTTTGAAGATTTGTCTGACATTAAATTAATTAATCACTGACTTTAATACACACTCTGTCAAATTAAGGGAAGCTGTTTGAAAATGACGAAATTCTGCTGCACACAAGGAGAGATTCAGTGTTCAACGGGGTGTTGATTTAATAGGGTTTTTGTTTTTTCTTTTTCTGGGAGGACTAACTGTTAGGAAGGCATGTTCCTTCCACAAATCTCTGTAAGGATTCTGTCAAGGAAAATCACTAGAGAAAGACACAGATGAGGAGTGTTTCAGCCAGAGTTTCTTCTTGGAGCACACACACACACACACATCATTAATCTATTTCTTCCTGCTTCTTAAATGGATGGAGTTCTCCAGCTTTGTGATGCTACAGCCCCTTGATAACATAAGCTCCAGCAGAGACCTTCCATTTAATTTCATTCGCTATAATAGGTGCCCAAAGATGCCTGAAGTTCAGCTTTTTCAATATAGCTGTTGAGGAAGTTGTCCAGTTTTCTTAACAGCTTAGCAGTGCATAGACACAACTATTGTTTCCAATACAATATTAATTTGGTTTTAGATTATAGATTCTGAGAGTACATGTTCCTTGCTAGAGCAAATACTCTAGCTATAATCTCCCCTTTATAAATAACATGATGCTATGCAACATTCCCTGATTGCACCCTTCTTCCTTCCCCTGTCCTCATTCCCAGCTCCTCAACATATTTTAATTACCTGTTTAAAATGGCTTTGTGCAGCTAATTGTCCAATGTGTATCAGATACCCAGACCAGCATAATCAAGCTACAAGAGCACTGTTCAGATGGCCAAAAATTTGACAAGGGTCTAAGACATCTCCCTAGAATTCATCCAGATTCTTACATTGTCAAGGACAAGACAGGAAGACCTTCCACACAGAAGTGACCAAAAGGCTTGGTGTGTTGATTGCACACTGATTTCTGAAGGCACTCCAGAAGAGCAGTGATGAGAATTACACAGTACACCAACAGCTTTGCTTGTAACCTGATTTTTTTATTCCAGATACAGTGATTTAATCTCTGTGAAGCTGCTCTTGCATGTGCTGTCCTCTTCATGACACATCCCTCAGTCTCAGGGCTCAGAGACAGTTTGCTGCTGAGGTAGCAGCAGTTTTCTACAGGTTTTGGGTTGCATCGTTAATGATTGATAGGCAGGAATGTCTGTTAAGGATAAGGCTGAACTACAGCGTTGGGAGTTTTCTTATTTGGGAGATGTGCTGGGGTTTTTGTTTGTTTGTTTGGGGGTTGTGATTTTGGGGTTTTTGCTTGGGGGCTGTTTTTTTGTTAGTTTTGCTTGTTTGAGTCTCTTAATGCTGTCAAGGCTGAACTACTCGGCAGGTTTACCAACACAGTGAGAAATGTGCTTTTAAAGAGCTTTACTGCATGCACACCTGGCACAAATACATACCTAGACATTACAAAAAACAAAGGAGATGTTTCAAAAAATTTATTAAACCATGTCCAGTATTGTAAAAGAAAATAAAACCTTAATGAAAAATCCTCTTTGATAGATACACATCTGGCAACAATAGATATTAAAGGAATTAAGAAAATTTTTCTGAAATTGTATGGAAAAATAGAACAGAAAAAATAAATATTCTGGACTGTAAAGCAATGTGCCTTCTGACAGAAGCTACATCAATATTGCAATATTGCCTCAACTGGTTCAGATCTAAAGAGAAAACATTACAAATTCTCTTCTCTCTAGGATAAGTAATGAATATCTTTTGAATTAATTCCATAAATTATCAGGTTTAGAGTGACTAGCATAATACCCTTCATGATAAACATAATATTTTACAACCAAGCCTACAGTAGATCATGGCTGTGCACAATGGCTGCAGCTTTTCCAGTACATGTGCCTTTATAGTCTTAATGCATCCCAGATTTAGTTGTTTTTATTGGCTCTTGGCGTTCAAGTATGTAACCAGCTCTGAAATCAAGTGTCAAAATACAAAGAAAAGTATATGGAGCCCCCTTGCAATAATCTGGCACTGAAAATACAGGAAAAACTTTCAGAAATCAGTATTTTCCTTCTCCAAGTTCTCCCCGGTTATATTGAATTGGAAAATAAGAGTTTTACCGTATGCACTGGGTAATCCCTTTCTCATTGGTTTGAAACTTGATAAATACGGGGTAAAGGAAGATGGCTGCCAATAATTAAGACGAAAAAAAACAATATACAGTGATCAAATGTCTTCTGCAGACAGATTTTGATCTTCTAGTGCAAAATATATCTAAAATAAATTGCTTAGATAGTGGTAACTTTTCAGCTATCTTTCTAAGTAGGCAGCGTCTGCAGTCCCATGTTCTACTAGTTCGTGCTCATTAATTCTGCCTGTTATCTGTCCTAAGCATAATATTGCAATATTACCTTTATTATTATTGCATTATTACCTAATATTATTAATTGCAACATATATGTGAGATAATAGTATCTCACATATATGTTTACCTCTACTACTTATGTTGAGTGCTAAGGACAATGTAGAGCTATAATTTTTCCAGAGACACTGTCACCTAAACACCACAAGTTTGCAGCATTATCAATTAAAGATTAAATGTTTAGGTATACAGATATGTATTGACACATTTATGTATATTTCTTTACAAAAAATAAATGTTTATATATTTGTTTGTTTGTATATTTATGTATTTAGGTATATATATCATGCCTAAGTAGCATCTAGTATCAACTTTTAACCAACACCAGTTAAATAGCGAGTGCTAAATTTTAAAAGTGCTGATAACCTTTTTTCTGTGAGTGAGAGTTAATTTAACTCTATTTTCCTTTTACTCTTAGGTTTATGAGTCATGTATTATATTTTGCAAGAGATTCCTGCTGAACTTTTCAACCTTGCCCTGGATAAACCAAATAAGTTGAATTCTTCTAGTCAGTCACTTTTTCAGTCAGGCTTTCAAAAACCTGAAGGTCTTTCCTAAATCCTGTCAATTTTAACAGATTTTTTCACAAAAGCATTTCAGTTGGTTTCTTGATTATTTTCAGAGATGCACAAACCTCGTATTGCTTCCCAATATCTGAATTTATCTCCAAATTTTGTGGTCACTCTTATGCATACACTGAAATGTTTATATCTGTACAATATCAGTAATGAATGTGTTTGAGGAACTTCTTTTCTCTTGTCGTATGCTGATGAGTAGGTTCAAAATTGTATTGTCATCCTTACTTGGGGTGAAAGAAATCTGGCACCTTCTGCAAGCTCCCACAGACCTCGCTGGAAAATAAGCAATGATGCTATTGTGTGTTCAAGCCCTTAAAACCTTAAAAATCTTAATCAGTCTTCAGTAATTTCATAAACAAAGCAATAAAATTATGGGTATAGTCATTTCACCTCCCCCGCTGGCCCTCTCCATGGCATTTAATGACAGAAGAATGAAATGCAGTCCCAAATGAGGATGAGAGAGGCATTGGAGATGTTTGACCATGAAAACAAAATTCATGGTTTCAGTCAACTGTCCAAGACAACAAAGTCAGCTTCTGCCTTTGGCTTTTAAATAAAAGCTCAATCATACAAATCCACAGGTCAGCGGAAATGATTACCATAAACAAATCTGGACAAACATCCTGCCATTTGGAAGCCTATGCAAATAGACATTTTCATCATCTGGGTTCCACTAATCCACACAAAACTATGCACATTTTGAAATAGGCTTAAAAATGTCTCTTCTTTGATGATCCAATCAAAACAACGTTAATATTTTTGTGAAAACTAACATGGATATCTCATTCCTGTTTCCTTTTTTTTTTTTGTGGTGGGGGAGGCAAGAGAGGTGGCAGGGTGGTGAGGAAAAAGGCAGAGTTATCTGCCAAAAATACCTCCAGATTTTAAAGAGAGTAGAGTACAATCGTCTAACAGCAGAGAACATTTCTTGCAAGGTTGATTGACAATCCAGGCAAGTCTTCAAGCCTGTGTGACAGAGTCCAACTGTTATGTGATGTAGCTTCTTCCCTGCATGGAGCTGCAGCAGCAGTAGTCTCTGATCCCCTGCCACATCACAGCTTTAAGTGGCTGCTTTCCACACCAATGGCACTGACACTTCACTGGCTGCACATCTATCCCGAGCCTTTGCACTTACAGTACCTGGCACTAGTCCCTATTTCTCCTTCCCTGAATTTTTTCCAGCAGTGCTTTTCCTGGTCATATTAGAGCTCTCCAGCAGATCCCTACTTAGCGATATATTTTTTTTTTACTTCCAAGGTATTTTTTTCACTTGTACATTTGCTGCCTCCTGCCTTATCATTGGACTAACTACAGACAAGATATTTCTTTGAAGCAAAATCCCATAGAAGTGAAAGACGGAATGAACGAAGTTAAAGTCTCAAGTGGAAAAATGACAAATAGTATTTAATAAAGACTGATCTTAGAATAAACTGTTAGACAGTTCTAGCAAGGATAGAATTGCAATGGGCAGTTCCAAGACAAAAAGAATTCTTTTCTAATAAATGGTCTGTAAGTTTCTTCTAAGTATTGTCTTAGGAACTCCTAATGCACATCACAGTTAGGTAGCATAGGTTCAGTGAAATCAAAGTTACTATGGCTATGGGGTTTGGGGTTCAAGGGCTTTATGAAGACAGAGAAAGCCAAGTGGCTCAGTTCGCTTTTGCATCACAGAAAGTCTGGTTTAATTTCCAGATCCTGGGAATTATTGACAATTAGGTCTTTTCGTGTCTTTGGAGTTATTTCCATACAAATGTTTAATTACAGTTCTCATTTGAAATCATTTAAACACGTGTATATTTTTAGTCCATTGGCACAGGCTTTCAAAGTTCACAGCTGCTTGCCTTAAATGATAAGGGAGTGCCTCCTGAAGTCACCCGTGCTCTGTGACAGCCTGTGCCCACTGTCAGAGAAAAGCTCTCCCAAGCTGAAGCCGCACTTCAACAAATTATTGAACATTTGCCCTTTCAGTCTGGTTTAGACAACAGTCAGAAGTGTTTACCTTTTTTTCAATAATCAAATGGTGAAAACCACAGCTCAGATATTAATATTCCCTCTGCTGTACTGTGGAGTCAAAAAGAAGAGCGGTAAGCGCAGAAGTACATCATAAACCTTTGTCCAGCAAATAGTATCCTACAGCTCCTCACTATCCCAAGGAATAAACTCCATGCACCAGCCAGATGATTCAATCTCTTGCTTCAAGGTACATGGAGACGCTGTGGCCTGGCTTAGCATTCATCTGACTGCAAAAGCAAGAGATCTCAATTGTTTAAAAAACTCATTAAAAAAAGCAACCAAAAGTCATCAGGAATCTCTCCAAAGGGTTGCGGAGTTTTCGGACAGAGCATAGGTAAGCAATAGGAATGAAAACCTTCTTCCTCTTCTCAGCTACGTATCCTCTCTGTCTTTCTGCATGCTGTTTGCCTCCTACATTCTGCTGTCTTTTGTGCAGTGTTAGGAGATTTTCTTACTGCCTTCACGTGCCCCTTATCTCTCATTTTCAGATGCAGACAAATGCTGCTTCTAGTGCTTTTTAGCGTAGAACTCCCCCCACAGATATATTGCTTGTCTCACCTCCTTACAGTTCAGATGACTAACCTCTCTGTCAATGGGTATAATCACTGAAGAATATTAAGGAAATTATCAGTCACCCTTTGAATGTTCAAAATAGCAATGTTGTAAAAGTTGGTTTTAACCCCCGTTATCCAGTGGGGTGCACTGGCACAGGAATTGTGAAAAGGTGCAAACCCAATTTTATAATACAATGGAAGGAAACAACATAACTGAGACATTCTACCTCAACTCTTGTTTCTTGCAGTTCTATTGTCTGCTGGACATAGATACTTTTGGTTGTACAACAGATGTCCGGATAAGAAGTGTTGGATTGAGCTTTTATGATTATATAAAAATATTAAGTCCTCCCAGAATTGTGGCTGGAGGACAAGGCGAATAAATGTCTGCAAACAGACAGATCTCCTTCCACACTGATCCAACATGGGAAATACAGACGTTCCCCACTGGCAATCATAATTAGCACTGTATCAGTAAAAATTCCTCATCTGCACTGCCATGGTTTTAGTGCCTGTCTAGGAATACAAAGACTGTAAACCCAGGATTAAAAAGCCCCCAACTTTATATGACCCACATGTCAAATTAAACAGTCAACTGAGATTACAATGCATCTTTAAAGTGTGACCAATCCTGTAATTGTTACAAGTTTCATTTCTGTCCCTGAAGACACATTTAACTATTACATTTAACAGACTGATAATGAATGGTACTTACTACCATCTCTAAAAGTAAGGTGCTTTGTAAATATCATGCTCCCAGAAAATTTGCTTTTAAAACTGTAGAAAAATTCTTTCTCCTATGAGGAGTAAGATTGGAGATGGCTGAGAGAAGCATTTCTTCTGACTGTGTGGCCAGTATAGTCTTTGGATGCAGTGGTAGAAACTGTTTGAAAATCTTTTTTTAATTAGGACAGAGCATGCACTGAAGGGTCACAAGTTCAGAATGTCAACTAACCACAGAGCAGGCTGAGTGCAAATGCTTCAGTGAGCTTCCGTGTGAGACATGAGGACACTGCAAGACGTGCCTCTTCAGTCAGGCATTTCACCATACAACAGTCTTCATCAGTCATCACTTTTTAACGTTGCTGTGCCAAGGGCGGCAGCTAAAACTCACATACCACTGTGCTAGGATCTTTGCAAAGATGTGGAATATCTTTCCTTTTTCTCTCTGCTTTCCCCAAGTAGCTCCAAGTTAGTTGCTCCTACGCTGGAATTATTTTCTTCAAGCACATTTCTCTCTAGACTTTTGAATAAGACTATGCTGAATCTAATGAAGAAACACATTTCATTGAGAGAAGTGGTAGACCTAAAAAAAATGTGTCCCAGTTAAATGTATCAATTTATAAATGCTTATGCAGGCCTTTTACTTTTTTTGCTCTTTGCTTATAATAAAAGTCTCAACTCTTTCTAGTCATTGCTGTGTTATCACAGAATAAGTTAGGTGTTAAGTTGCAAAGTACTGAAATCCAACAGAATGGTCAACTACGTGTAAGAGAAATACTTGTAAAAATTAAAAGCTATATGCTGTATATTGAATCCCACATCTATAAAGTGGCCTTTTTATTTCTTTAACTTACCATGTAATGAAATGACATGTAAAATGAAAAAACATCATTTTCTAAAGTTAGGCACCAAATACTGCTTGATTTTCAAATATGCTGAACATCTAGAATTTTTATAATAGTAAGGAAAAATGAAATAGTGATATAAGCTGATGTTGTGAGCCCTTCTCAAGACATCTGCTCACTCAAAACAGTGTGGTATATTGTTTTAAAACAAAACAAAACAAAGCAAAATAAAATGAAACAAAAGGATTTTATTTTTTGTGTGTTGATATGATTTTTAAGGGAATATTATAAGTAGTTGCCAATGATATTTCCAACTTTTTTTCATTTAATCAAGTCTGTTAGTCATTAGAATGCCTCAACACTGAATTATCTGAAGTGCTGAGCAATGCACAATGCACACAAAAATCTTACACTGTATTTGAGCAGATTTGGCATCTTTTAGTAATATCTTAAAAACATGTGGAATTGTTAAAGTTTGTTTCCCCCAACATATTTTAATATTTTGCCTGATTTTTATTTACTTATGTCTTCAAATAAAGAAAATCCTTTCAAATAAAGTAGAAATTTGTTTTTATTAAAATGTAAGGTAAGACATATCTGAATGGTTATTATTTTTTCCTGTTCATTCAGCATTTGGTCTTAAGCCCACACTGTTTGAGCAACAAATTGTCCCCCAAGGCAGTTGTGACTGGCTAGGTTACTTTTGCTTTCTGTCCTAAATTTCCATCTGGATTTGGGTGTTCTTGGTTCTGGTTCTCCATGTGAGGAATTCCCACCCTGAGGCAGATGCACCAGACTCAGTCATTGAAGTGAAATATCACCTTTCAAAGAATAAGGAGCCTATTTCCCCCTACCACCACCCCTTTTTCAATACAGTTTCATACTTGTAGGTATGTTTTCTCAAAAGCCGGGTGCTTAGTTTATGAAGCACTGCTTCATTCATTCATTCATTCGTTCGTTCATTCATTCAGTCATTCATTCATTCATTTATTTTTAGTAGAATCTCTTTCTGGAGGGTTTGGTCATTCCCCTGCACACATTTGTGGCTTAGCTCAATCAATTTATTTATCTCAAAGTATGAAACTTCTATGAAAATACAGAGATGCTACTCTTGCACTAAAACTCTGCAAGAACATTTGTGTACAGAATTCCACAGCTGCATTACTTAGTGGTTCCATCTTAATGTTGCATTTTCTTTTGCAATCTCACTCACATCATTTGGTCAGTTCAGGGAAAAGGCAGAGACAGGCACAGCATGTACACATCCAGCAGAGCAGGGGGATGTCCTAAACAGAAATATGTATAAAAGGCTTTAATTCCACCAAACATCAATTAATCCCTCCCTTTAGCCCTGCTGATGCTGCTCTCATGTGGATCTTCCCAGCACATATTTCTTTCATCCCCATAACTGGCTCCTTCCTGGAATGCTCTTCTTCTCCCACACACTCTTAATTCAGGCACAGCATGGATCCTAAAGCAGAAAGGAATGACACTCCTGTCCATTTCTTTAATAAGCAGCTGCCAAAATTCTGTACAAACAGCTATGCTGTTATCATGTAAGTATTTATAAGGTCATCAGTTTTATATGATGCTTTTCATCTCCAGCTTGTGATTTTTACACTTTAGGATTCAGCCTCATCCATCATCATATTGCTGATAAATAGTACCAACATTTTTTCTATGAAAGGAGCACAAAGTGTACAGAACACAATTGTTATAATTTAACTTGACCTGAAATACTCTATTGGTTTTCTGCAAAACAAATATTCATTTCTAGATAAAAGGGAAGGAAAGTTTTAACTAAATAGCAGCCATCTGCTGAAGTGACATTTCTCGTTGTTTTCCTCATATGTCAACTTTCTTCTCCATTTTTTTAAATTTTCATCATTTATGCTAGAGTGCTAAATAATTTAGAGAAGTAAAAGACAGAAAAAATTTAAAGTCCTGAGGCTTATTCTTATATTTTGCTATCAGTGTTGTTACAGAATTCAAATCAGACTCTTATTTAGTACCTTTTTTTTTCTCTGACATAAGAAGTTCTCTACATCAAGATTTAAATTTTGTAAATGTTAACTTCTTAAAGCACATGCAATTTTTTTCTTGTCTGTTATGTTTGGCTATGGCTTGAATCCTAAGGCTGGGTTTCTGGTGTGTAAGATTGTATACATGGTATGCAGAAAGCATTTAGCATTGTTTCCTTGTGCATGCCTGCCATCAACATTGCACTCGATATCAGAACTTGGAAAGGATTCCAAAATCCTACAACACAAAGCATAAGGTTTGAAATTCTGGAAAGAGATTCATACTACTTTGTGCACTTTCTTAAACTTGGTGACATCTCCAAGTTGAAGAACCAGCAATTTTGGCTGTCATTAGTGAGCAGATCAGAGGAAAGGGTTCTACAGTATTTGCTGCCTACACTTGAGCATCCAGGCTTTTAGATCTGTGCAATGTCAAGTTTACTAGGAGAAATCTGTGCAAGCCCCACTCTGTGTTGCATTCTGGACCCAAAGTTGAGGCAAATGCAAACCAGGATAGTGTAAGGTTTTGGCAGTGCTAGTCAAGCAAGAGTGCTAGTCAAGCACATGATTACCATGCAGTGAGCATGTGTCTTTCAGTAAATGTCTAATTCTGCAATGTTTGGTAAAAAATTGTTACCATCTGCTGAAGGAGAAATCGTCTCAAACAGACATGCCAGATACAATCCAAACCAGATTTTGTTCTAACAAGTTTGTGCATTACAATTGTGCCCAGCAGCAAAACCTGCAGCCACAGAAAACCGCAGGCTCTTTCTTGGGAAGCTCTGTAGAATAGTTGCTGTTGCAGCCAGAGGACTTGCTGTACCAACACCGGGAATTGCAGGGCCCCTGGGAAGCCACAAGGCTGGTTTGCGGTTCCATAAATAACTGGAACCATTTCTTGCCATTGCATCCGTACCACCTGTGAGGAATTTGCGCTGGAGGCCCCCCAACCTGTCCCCTGTGTCCAGGCAGTGAGGGAGCCTTTGTACTTGGTCATGGCATGTATGGCCCTGTCTCCAATAGGCCCTTTCTTTCACTGTAAACTCCTACAAACTGTAGCAGCACAAAGAACAGCCATTACTACCTTAGATGTTTGATTACCGGAACACTTTATGACTTAGTATCTCCAAAGGGTGTGGAAAGAGTGAGTAGATATGTTGCACTACAGTGTCAGGGGATGAATCTGTACTTTGGCAGTCATTAGGAAGTTCCTCAAGAACACAAACAGAACTTTCAACTCTGGTTATAACTTCCAGCACATAACATATGGGCTAATGGAGGCTTTGGAGCTTACTTTGTATCTAAGTGCCATTCGTTGTCCCTTTTTCCCCCTCTGTGAACAGGGGCTTGAGGTCTCAAGGGGGGAAAACTGAGCCTTATACCACCACGAGGAAATCAGAGAGGAATTGCACTTCCATGTGAATCAGTTAAGAAGACACACCATAAAAAACTGGGAAAGGAGCCCATAATGAGATATCTGAGAAGATCATGGAACAAGAGCATAGCCTGTCTACTGGCTCATTACAGAACTGACAGCCAGATCAGTTTCCCTGTAAAGTGTCCAAATCTTGCCATTAAGGACAGATGCTGTGATTACTTACAAGTTGGTAATATGGATCTTCCTCCACATGCACTGTCTTACTTCAGTCCACTTAGAACAAGGGACTGTGTTCCACAAACAGCTGATGCACAGCAAAATAAAAACTGCATATTCTCTCGTCAAAATATATTCAACTTGTGACATACTCTTGCGATGTATCCAAAAAGAATAATGACTGTTGAAGCAGTAAGTGATAGCACAATATCAGTAAGGAGAGGGTTTATAAGAAAGAGGATCAAAGTAAAAAAATCTTAAAAACAGCTGGGAATTCCTTGACTTTCAGTATTGGCAGTGATTTTGGTTTTAGCACTAACACCAAGTTTTCTTTGTGAGTTTCACTATTGAGATTATCCAGGCCTATCGTACATTTATTTCTGTATCAAAGCCAAATCACAGCTCGGCATAGTTCATAGTCCTCAGTTCAAAGCCAATTCAGAAGTCAAATATTGTAGATGATCATAGAGTAGAATAGTAAAATACTAATAGTATAATTTTATTTAGATAATTTTTTGTATGTGTGTTTCTTATTTAGTGAATACATTAATAGCTTCATTTGTAAAATTTCTTTTGATCTTAAGTGTTCTTTTAGTACCAATTATTTTGGTTTAGGGATCTTAAGCCTTAAAAAAACATATTTGACATTATGGATTTGAACACAAATCATTTCTGAGAAAGATTTGCATTTAGATGATGTTCAGATATTTCATTTAGCTGTTTTTAATGGATGTACACATCCTTTGAAAATTTGCGACAGCCCTTAACTGCTTGTGATTCCAGAGGAGGAAGTTATTAACCCCACATGTTCTCCATATAAGTAATAGGGAATTGTGGGGCATTCAAAATCTCATTTGCCACATCCCAGAGCAAGTGGCTAAAATACACTTCCTAGACCTCATTTGCCTCTTCTTTTGTCTCTCATTGTAGTCATATGGAGGATGCAGCCTAAGCAAGCCCAGGCACTGGAGGAGAGGTTCACCTCCCTTATTAAGCATGCCTTCACTTCTGCTCCTTGGCTGGCAGAGTAAGCTAAGTTTGACAAAAAACTTAATCAAATGCCTTTTTAATCAACCACTTTCATTAGTACTGCTCATTGCCATTACCTCCACAGCCAAGTAATGGTGCTCTGAAAAGAAAAATATCACAATTAATACCAGTATATTTCAGCTCTGAAAGAAACCTGATAATGACTGGAGGGAAGCCTCAGATTCAGAGCAGTATTTTCTGATTTGGGTACCTAACCCTGACCAGAAGTGTGAAATAACTATAGTACTGATTATAGCCAGCTTTAGCCCTGGCTTCTGTGGAAAATTTTAAATTATTAGGAGTAAATTGGCATTTTTCATTGTGAGATTTATCCTATACATAAAGAGAACTTGTCTAACATCAAAATAATTTGTCTGAGATATGATAAGTGTGGGAAATATGCAACAAACATTGCACTTATCTTAAACTACAGTACAAGGGAACTTACAGAGTGATTTTCATCCCCTTTGTAGAACACTCGTTGCATCCACTAGAACTTCCTTTTTACTGAAGTAACAATGTCACCCAGTGAAAGCAATGTCCTAAAATTATTTTCTTTTGGCTTTACTTCATGGCAAAGATGGCACTGATTAATTCAGAGACTATGTATATAAATGAGAAATCATTTTAAGGTTCAAATACTTTAAAGCACATTTCTTCACCTTCTTTCTTTTTAAGGCTCCTAATCTTTTTTTCCTGATTTATTTAGCCTAAAATGAATTCTACAGCAGCAACATTCAAACTTGGCTATAAAATTAATAGTAGCCAATTGCATGCAGACTCTCATTAACTTGAGCACTAACCAAGACATCGCACAGGACAAAACTCAATAGGTAGGTGCTGAAGTTCATTTTGGATCTGATTTTGAACTGTACCTTCTCAGAAATGCTTTTGCTGCCTTTCAAGTGATGTCCAGTTGCTTTCTCAATTAAGCCAAGAAATCACAGGTACCCAAAGTTTCTATGAGGGGTCATTCCTATTTGGGATAAATGCGAGGACACCAAATGACTTTAGGGATGATAATATGTTTTAGTAGGGTTTCTTGGCTTGGTTTGGGTTGGTTTTTTCCCGATAAGTTGGTCACAGGTATTTCAGGAAGCTTTCTACAACTTGGATAGGTTTGGTCTACAGAGAACAAAATAATTTAATGCTGCCAGATTAAATGCCTTATAAATTAATGATGTGATTTCTTCACATCAAAAAGAAGCAAATAAAAGAGTAGAATCCAGAAGGGTTACATCAAAAAGAGCAGGCTTTCTTATCACAACTTTGATGAACTCATCAGACCAGAAAGGTCAGAGATTAGTGACTATTGCTGAGAGCAAATGGTGGCTCCTGCACCAAAAGCATTAAGAGCACAGAAAAGGCTTGAAGCATTAAGAGGCCTCATTTGCATTGTCTTCTAGTAACAGCCTGTCATCAATTAATTTTATCTCAGAAAGTAATGTTAAAAAGTATGGAAGTTATAATTTTATTTTGTTTTACTGAAACACAATGAATACTGTCACTAGACATTTATTTGCAGTACTTTGAAACGTGGAATCTTGGAAGAACATTTCAGCTGAATGATTATAATGCTTTGAAAAGTGACATCTCCTCTTTGGACTACTCTCACATCTTTTATCTGACCAGGGAAGTAAATTAATGCCAGACAATTTCCAGACAACTCTAAATCAAACAATTATAAATGAAAAATTGAAAAAGGTAAACTTCTGTTAATTATGCTGCAAGAGCTACAAATATTAAATGTCTTTGCTTTTTTTCTGTATGACATTAGAAAAATGTTTTGACCTGGGAATTTAGGAAGAAATATACTACACTACTGAGACATACCAGCAATACTTTCTATAAATATTGCTTCATAACTCCTCAGTATTCAACAAAAGATAAAATGAATTAGTACAAAAAGTGTTATCCCACCTGACCTTGAAACCCATATCTAAATCAAAGTTCATTCATGTATGAGTCCTAATCTTTTTGATTTAGAGTCACAGATCCTTCCTGTATTTTCTGACATAAATCTGAGTGCTATAAAAAAATGCAGACCTCCCTCTTTCTGTGGGAGTAGGAATTCACAGTTTCTCTTCAGACTATTGAAACAAGGTATAAATCCAAGCTAAAATTATTTAAGGCTTTAGAGTGAAGAGATTTATTGTTTTAAAATATGAACATTCTGTTCCATAAAATATTAGTAGTTATTCTCAGGTTCTTGTACATGACAAATACAAATGGACCAAGGCTGATGTGCAAAAACAGGTTGCATATAGTTAACTTTAAATTTAATACAAGATTTTAAATTACAGTGTTAGGATTTCATTGGAAAGAAAATTAATTTTTATTGTGGAAAGAAGTGCATGAAGAAATCGCAGGGGAAAAGAACTCTTTAACTCTGTCCTTTCAAATTCAGAAGCACCCTGTACTGTATGGTTGAGTCCATTTGCAGCTGTAGATGAGTCTGGAAATGGCAGAGATGGAGCTTGCAAACAAACAGTGTAAATATCAGCCAAACAATGTCTTCACTACACCTCTTAATGCAGCCAATTAACATGATCAAAAAGAGGCCCAAAGGAGAGCCCGTACTTTTTCTTTCGAAGCAAACATCACACTTTATTGCCCTCTTTAAACTAAAGGATCCAGGATGCTTTCTAATGTACCACATCTTGTTCTGCCTGCCTACAACTGTACTCAAACTCCCTATTGTGCATTTCATCACTCCATGACATGGAATGCCATGACAAAAGAACAAGGCTTGGGCCATAAAGAGCTGCATAGGGAGCTTAGTCCAAGAGTGAAAATGGATAGCACAGTGTAATTATCATTTATTTGGCTTCTCCTTACACTTTTATCAGTCTTCAAGTCAGATACAAACTGAAGAGCATTCTTTGAAAGAAGAGTCCAAAGAAGTGTTATCATGGACCACAGTACCAGCAGTCACTGACCTACCTGAAGGATAATTCTGGATAATTATGAACACCCAGGACCTGTAAAGTTCCCAGAAGGAAAAGACATATAGTCTGTGCTGTAGATTATAGATCTAAAGGTACAAATCTTTTGTCATATAAACCTTGAAACAAACACTTCCCTTTTTTAATCCTTATATGTTTGCTTTCAGGTCATCCTTATGTTTGCTGCACATGTTTACTGTGGCCATCAGTCAAGCTCAGTTTTTATGAAGGCTGATTTTTTTCCTCCAGTCCCTACTCTTTGTTCATACCATAGGCCTTATCCAGATAAGCATTAATGTAAAAAATTAGAAAAGAACAGCTGATCTCTCTTTCTGAGCAGCTAGTAGCATTTTTAAGTAGCTAGCCCTAGGCTAAAAGAGAAGGAACAGCAGCTGAGACACTTTACTTTCCAAAAAATGCTAAAATATTCTTTTCAGAGACAAGTACAAGTGTCATAAAGTCAGAAGTAAAAGAAGTATTGTTATGTCCACTTAGTCCATCTGTAATTAGGGATTTGTTTTCTACATTTAGTAACTGTTTTGTTGTTTTAAATGTACTAGACTCTTCCCATATGGTTTTCATACACAAATTACATTTTTTCTTGAAATAATTTTTCTTCAGATGGCCTAAATTTTTCTTTCCTATTGTTGTTCATAGCCACGCGTAATTGAAGAAAACATTTTAAAACTTTAAAACCTTTCAGTTACCATGTCTGTCTCAATTGTCTGTGTTTTAACAAAGTTATGCTTCATCTAGCTATTTTAAACTTTTCTCATGAATACATTATTTTTGTGGCCTTTCCCAGAGTTGCATTAATTTTTTTAATGTGTTTCCTGTAGCGAGATGCTGGGAGCTGTGGAGCAGTACAGATATTACCTAGGTGCTGTATGAAGTTGAAGTTTCATCTCCTGTACTGTGACAAAATGTTGCTGGTTTTGTTTGCTGCCACATTCGGTTGGCAGTTAACTCTAAGAGCCATCCATCCATGCTGCCATTATGTTTTGGCATCTCTGTGTTGCAAGTCACTGGCTATCCATGTTCCATGTTTCGAAGTAGTTTCACCAAATATCTTACTTGTGTGCTTGCAAGTGGAATGAACTCTCTTCTGCTCATAATGTTAAGCTTTTGGTCATAATACGTCCAATTCTTTTGAGCTTCTATTCTCTTATAGCTGACTAATAAATTTAAATAGAGACAAAGGTAATTCTATGCAACTATGAAAAACATAATCTTAAAGAAATACAAACGTGTTACTGCATATCATTTCTCTGCTCAGCAAGTTTTATGTCACTAGCACTTTTTAAAATTTTTTTTAATTATTATTGATCTTGAAGAGAAACTAAAATACTTGTGAAGCATTATTTTCCCAATTGACATATTTCTTGACCTTTAATTCTCTTATTACTTTTATTTACACAGAGTTCTACATTTTTTCCATTGGGTACTTATTTACACATTTCTAAATGGGTACCATTAAAACATAGCCTATTTATACATCAAAACAATAGAAATACCTGCATATTTCAATTTTTTGTGGCATTTCCGCAGGATATAAATCAGATTCTATTTGATGTCACCTTCAAGTGTTTTTCCACCATGAGTATTTTATTCCTTATCTACTATTTCAAAGCAGGCACATCTGGCAATCACAAAATCACATTTTAGTAGGTAAAGTGTAGAAAATGTGTGGACCAAGAAAATGTGTTTTCTCTTGGTTTCTATATCTTTCATTCTAGAGAAATCCTATGCCTTCCATGCAGAGAGAGAAAAAGCCAACAACATCTGTTTCTGCTCATGTCTGTTTTAGATAAATATCACATAGAACAGGTTTTAGGGTATTGGAGATCAAATCTTCTGAAATTGTTAAAGTACACTGAAGGAAAAGAGTTCATCCAGGCTTGTTAACTATTACTCCCTTCCTCCATCTGGAATGGTGTCCACCCTCCAGACGAACTAGACATCTATCTGTCCATTCCAAAGTTGTTACTTATATCCAAAGAATTAAATCAAAGCAATATACCAGCTAATTTATCTGTCAGAAAACAAATATTACACAGATAAAAGATATTTACTTCTAAAAGAATTCAAGATCTGCCAACAATGTTTAGGAAAGGTATTTGTCGGTATCAGACTTTGAAAGTTCTAAAAAAAGAACTGCAGGGAAGAGACGTGCAAGTCTCAGAACTTTGAGTAGTGCCTCCAGAAAAGACTAGCTTTTTTGGCTTTCTTGAAATTTGTCCCAGCTTGAGTGGGCCACTGCCTTCAGAAGATTCTCTGCCTCACACCCTCACTCCACTGGCTTTCCTCCAATAACTTCTTACACATTTACACTTGCTCGTAATTCTTTTTCTTCCAAGAACACTACCATCATTTCTTGGAACAGTTCTGATTTGTGTACTACGTGTTGCACAGCAGTCATTTCAGAAAGGCAGAGTTAGTTTGGATGTTTAAAAATGCCAAAGTCTTATGTACTCTTTTAGAGTTTTGAACCCAAACACGTAGAATCCTCATAAGATTAGCTGTTCTCATAAGAAATATTTGTTTGTTTCAAAACTCATGAATCCATGCATGAAACTGATACTGATTCTATTTAAATTTCTTGAGTTCCCTCTTCCCACTGTAACTCTGCCCCAAATCAAAAGACAAGTGTGTATTATTTTAAGTGCATGTCTCGACATCTGCACAGCTCAATCAGTCTCATGCAGGAAAGGGTTTGGATGCAAATTGCCAGGTTTCACTAATTTCTATTCAAAATTTTCCTTACCCCTGGTTTACATAATCTTATCTCTCAGGACTTTAATTCTGGGCAGTGAAAATCAGGACAAAAAATTTCAGGTGAATTTCTACCTCTTTTTTATTTGAACCACAGACTGGTTTATGTTGTCTCTGATGGAATTCTATTCACAAAACATAGAAAACATGGGCCAAGTCTTATATTCATAACAAAATATTCTTACATCTGAACTTCATCTATATCCATATTTCATTGGAAACACTTCACATGGTTTTTCTCACAATATGTAATTGAAATTTAATTAGTTATAATCATTCTCTGCTTCTGGAAATCTGCCTAAATATTTCATGCTCTGCTGTCATGAAATCTGATTATTTCAATCAGATATTTCATGTTTAAGACTGACAAGTCATAGAACCAGACACCTCAGAAAATTTAACTTTCATATTCATATTTTATAGAACTGTGCATCTGTGTTGCACCATTTCCAACTGAGAATTGAATACTCTGAGTAGATCTTAATCAGGTGTAAATTCACAGGATGGGTGAAGCAGGACCAGTTTATACATCTTGAGGATTTGTCTATATGTGCCTTAATTAATGTATTGAACTCCTTACAGTTCATATTAGTTATGGATAAAAAGTTGCATTTATTAACATAAACATAAGAACAGCTGTATTGGCTCACACTAAAGGCTTAGCTAGCCACGTATCCAGTCTGGCAATGGCAATGGCCAGTAGAAGTCAAGCCCTTGCTTGCTTCTGATAGGGATGCTAGCCAAGCATCCCTATCAGTGCATTCACGGGACAGAAACATCTCACCACACCAAAGCAGAATACTGTAAGTTTCCACAAAGACTGGAGACCTCCTGGATTGTGACTGGAATTGAGTGAAGCTTATGCTGGTTTCCCAGTACATGAGGATGCTGCAGACCCCACTTATGTCACCACTGTGAGGACAAAGTAAGGAATACTCACTTCCGAGAAGAAGCAGGTCAGGGAAAAGGTGATTGCAGAGGGTCTGCCACCATTTTGTCACTATCTTGGGGGTCATGTGGTGCCATGTCAGGTCAGTTAGTGAGCATTTTCGCATGTAAATCACCTTCTTTTTGTATACTTTTGTTATTAATATTGTCACTGTTCACTTTCTTATCTCATTGCTGTTTCCAGTAAATTGTTCTTATCTCAGCTCGGGATCTTTGCCTTTTGTTTTTGTCACTGGAGGTGGCTGGGGGAGAGGAGCAGCCAGTGTTTCGTTTTAGCGGGAGCACTAAATTAAGGAATACCATTCCTGAACCACGACGGCCTTTCAGAGCCAGCATACAAACTCACAAAACATATCTCTGTCAAAGGGTAACCTTGGGTGGCCTGAACCTTATTACTTCACCCAAAATACATAGCATGGAACTTTTACTATATCACTTCTTCGTGTAATATTTTCCTGTCCAATTTATCTTCTCTGCAACAAGTAAACTATAAAAGGTCTCCTATAAAAAGGTGATGAACTTTAAAAAAATCCTCTTTAAAAGAGCATCTTAAAAGAAAATACATAAGATTTTTAGGAAGAATGCATTGATTCCAATGAAGCTTGCCTCAGTTGAGACCTCACTGGCACTGTTGGGAACTGTAATAGATTTCTTTGTATTGCCAAGTTTATTCAGAATAACAGAGAACAGCTGATAGGACTTTGCTTCTTATATTATATTGTGTTTGCTACTTCTTGTAAAAGTCCCCATACTACAAATGTATGCATATACATATTTTACAGGCACTGAAGGGGAGAGAGTACATCTCAGATTAAACTTTTTTCAGGCAGTCAGTTTCCCCCTAGTATTCAAATAATACTTGGCATTTGAATTACAATGGCCTTAGTTCCAATATTTACATTCTGCCTTACTTTACATTATTATGCAAATTTTAAGTAGAGAAATGGGCTACTAATTAATATAACAGTCAAGAAACAAATTTGCAGAAGCACTGCAAGGACAGAAATACAAGAATGTAGGGGAACCTATTATACTGACTTCTTCAGGAGCTTTTAAAACCCCTTTTTATATAAAACCCCCTTTTTACGTTCTTCTTCCTTCCTTCTCCTATTCAATCCCTCTTATTTGTTGATAAGTTTTCTAGCTGGACATTATATTCACCTTCTGTTTTTAAAATATACATTTTTTTATTCAGAGGACAATAGTAATATGCTCTTTCACTTTGCACGAGTGCCAAAACTCTTAGCAGAATAGCAAGTACAATACATTACTAAGCCATTTTTTATTTCTCTAATGATTGTGAAAGCACACTGTGAGAATGCTAACACTACAGAAAATGCAACCTCAGGAACTTCTGAATTTTGTTTGCAAAGTCTTTGAATTGAATTACAAAAACAATAAATGTAATATATGTTGCAAATGCTAAATAAATCTTTGCAACTGCCTGAGCTCTGGATATTATAGTAATATGTCTGTTCAAATGGAAAGGAGAGAAAAGTAAGGATCAAACAAGACAGGACTTCTTTGGTAGACTATTCCTTGTGAGCAGAGCTTCAGAGAAGCCAGATCTCTGGCCAGATCTCATTATCTTGTCACAAGTTTTACATTTGTTTGTTTTAAGTTCCAGACAGCAGTGCAGCATTTAAATCCAATTATTAAGATCAGCTCTCACTAAAAAAAAAGCACATTAAAATTTTTAAGAGGCAGCAAAGCGAAAAGTAAAGGGTTATTAAGAAAGACATAAATAAAAGATACTGTAAGCCATTCAGTATTTTAATTTAGTGCCATCTAGAAATTGGTTTAATATGCATATCACATCTTGTTGTCTCTCACTATATATTTCTGTCCAACTATCTGCCCCTCCCTTTCTAGAAATTTTGGAAACTATTAGCCAGTTTTATGTAGACGAAAAAAATAAATTGAAGTTCCCAACAGATAATCCCATATGTGTCACGAAAATCAGTTTGGTTTAGAGGAAACTTCCTGATGTATGCAGGAACAGAAAGCAAATCTCCATATTTATACACTGAATTTTTTGCAGCTTCCTGTTGGCCAGCCAGCTTGTGCTTGCTGGCTGGACAGACCAACAGGCACACAGCTCCAAACCAGGCATAGTGCTTGCCTTGGGGCTATTACAGGAAAAATAGGATTACTGAAATGTGTGGGACAGCAAAGAGGGGAATAAATCTTCAGACAATCAGACATCACTGATTTCACTGTTCAGAAAAAAAATTTCCTTAAATCTTATCTCACTTGAAAAGTGATGACAGACGGGTATGGCAGTTTAATTACTTTGTTTTCAGGTCACCACATACTATACATTCTGCTAAAGAGTCTGGGAGAACAATGACCATGTGCTTCTTCCTGGCTGCTGCCCTCTGGATCAGTAGAAGTTCCCAGGATGTAGGGGAGATTCCTTCTCTTTCAACAAAAAAAGGAACATCTGCAGCCAGATGTGTCCAGCTGTGAGAGTAAACCAATGGATAGGCATGCATAGAGCAGCCAAGGAGTCAAGAGACACCATAGAACTCCTACAGAAAGTTTTCCTGGAGACCTCAGACGGTCAGTGTATGTTTTCTGCAGCTCAAGAAAGGTTCCTGGACTAAAAGGAAAGCAAAATAATCCTGAACTGCCAGGATGCAAGTGAGAAAAGCAATAAGTGTTTTCAAGATTCTTTTTTAGCCAATTTCACCCAGCAATCCTGAGTTTTTTCTCTGGAAAGAATTGCCATGTTCCATCTTCCTATTTTTGGATTTTATTGAAATATACCTCTAGGGATTGGAAATCTTCAGTGTCTTTTGGCATGCTTAGCTTCAGAGAACCTCTCCATTTTAGTGGTGGAGCAGTTCCAGCGGAAGGCACCGGCTTGACTGGGGATCCCATCACACAAAGCTCTTTCATGTCTTGAGATCATGACTCATCATTTTTAAAGTATAAGGTTGGCAAGGCTGTGGCTGTATGTTATTTTTCATACTATGGCATGTATACCCAAGAATTCAAATTCTCCGTGGGCTGCAAAAGCCAGAGCCATGTGGGCTTCTAGTAGTCCTCACAATTGCTTCCATAGAGACAGGTTACAAAAGAATTGTGGCTTGTAAATATTTTGGAGTTTGGGTGTATTTCAGTACTCAGTGCAACTTATCCACACAGACTTCAGAAGGAGATGTAATCTCCTTCTGTTCACACCCCATATAAATGTGTCCAGCGCCCTTTGGAAGATATAGGGAAGTATTAGCACTGCTTTAAACTTAGAGTAAAATTTCCTGTCTCTCAAAGGCAGAGGTTTTTACTTGGGAAAGGGATTTTTAGGGCACAGCACTACGATGACCACAGAAATCTATTTTCCAATGTGTTCAAGTATAGAAAGTGTGAACTTCTTGTGAAAAACCATTTATGCTGAAAATAAAATTTTACAGTTAAACCTTCAATTTAAGAAGCAAAATTTGGGACAAAGCTGTAAAAGCATTTGTCTGGTGTAAAAAAGTGGTGCAGCAAAAAAAAAAATTTCAATTCAATATATCTTGGGAGTTACACTTCATCTATCCTATATCCTATTTCTTTTCTGAAGCTTTAAGATGCAGCTGTTTTGTTGCACCAAGAGACAATGATGCATGTCAAGATATGTACTTGACAGGGAAGTTACACCTACAGCAAATCCCAGGGAATCTCCCAGAAAGAATCAAGAAGTGGCATTTAAAAATTCAGCTTTGCCAGTGCCTTATGTCAGCTCTAGATCTTTTCTTGTGCTTAAGGCACTGTGCTTTAAGAAGAATTTGGACAGACTGTGGAAAGTCCAGGGAACAGATTGTAGAAATTATTAATGATCAGCAACTTAGAAAGTAGAGTGCTCAAAAAGAGACTGAATTAACTGAGATTGCTTAATGTAATGATGAAAAACAACCTCTGATCGTATGAGACAGTGGAAAGGTAATGATCTGTCCCACTCAATGGACCAGACTGGAAACAGCATTACATCAAGAAATGCTGCATTGTTCATCCAGCAGGCAGGGTGGGCTGGCAGAGGAAGAGACTGAGCAAGGGGGAAACAAACCATCAAACACAAGCAGAGCCTGAGAAGGGAGATGATACACAGCCAGGCTTCAGAAGTGCTGCAAGGAGACACCAGAGCTAGAGACCCACGGAGGCTGGGGAGAGTTTGATGCAATTAAAGAAGCTGGTTTCAGTTGCTGGACAGAAATCAAGCCTCCAAGAACTCAGTGGGAAGCAGAATAGCAGGAGGGAGGTTCTTTATTTTAATTTCTCTCTAATTTCTGACCTCTCTCATGATGATTTTTCCCTATTTTAGAAAAGATCCATTTCATAATTTGGGGATTTTTCTAGCACTACTCATGGAAATAATCATCCATTAAGGGAGTTTTATCCTGGAGTTTTGTCCACCTAGGTGTCCTAAGAGGTTTTTACGCTGTATTTCATATGTTTCAAAGATGAAAAACATTATTTTATAATGTTTTAAAGCAGACTCTCCATATCTACAAAATCCCAAAGTTGCAAATTTTTAACTCATGTATGTCTCTTACACAATCTCCCTCACACTTTCCTTCCCGTTGCAATAATAGTTAATAATATCTAAGCTATTTAAAATTTAAATTATGCTGAGAAGAAGACATGGTTTGCTTGTCAAAAAGAATTCTTCAGAAGTCAAATTTAAGTTTAGCATTTACAGATTCACTAGGGCGTATGATTTGATAAAGCTCATAAAAACTGATTTGGGATACTTGGCTTTATTTTTTCTGTGTAACAATTGTCCTGATTGTTTTGTAAAGTGATTATTTATTTTTGAAACAATTCACTTTGAACTAGTGGTGCCACCAGTTTTGTGCATAGCACTACCTGCTAACATTTTGTGATTTTGGCATGCGGAAAAGCAATTTTTAAAAGTGCTATACAAAACGAATTTCATCCGTTGTCGAGCTACACATACGGCATATAATTTTTAATTTTTATTTACTGTTTATTTTATGTAATTTACTATTGTTACATTACCTCTACTATGCTCTACTTGAAAAATTACAAATAGTGTTGCAATTTTTCAAAGAGTAGACAGATTAATGAATCAGTATAAGCAAGCACGGGACTGTGCGCACTCCCGATTCCTGCCCTACTTAGTCGATGGCAGATGTGGCTGATGTGGCCCAGGGCTGGGCCCTCCCAGTACCCTGTGCTGACTCGAGACAGTTCTTGCAACAGTTCTTGAGACACAGACCACTTCATCCTAAGGAGAAGGATGGCAAAACACTTAGCTCCTGCCAGGGTCGCAGGACATGGAGATAGTGGAAGGCGATAAGAGGTTAGTGAAGTCTGAGGTCAGCTCCAGGGTTTGGTAAAGAGCTGTAGCAAAGCATTCTTCTCCAAGGGCAAGACCAAAGGAGAAATTCTAAGTCCAGCTCTACCCAGGATTTCTCCCTAAGCAACAAAAATGCCTCTTCACCAGAGAGATTTTAGCATAATTCCAATACAACAATCAAATACAACTTGCTGTGACTAAAGACTGAGGCACCAGGCCCAGCCAAAAGCATTTTTAAATAACATTCCTTCAAACTGCACCGTCTGTTCATTCTTCTAAAGAACACTTAAGACTCCGTACTTTTAAACAAATTGATTGTCCAGGGCAATTCTGCAAAAGCAATTCAGGCTGAGCTGAAAATATGTACCACAGACACAGCACAAGCAATCCAACCTGAGAGACTGAGCTACAAATTATCCTCCCTGACAATGTGAAGTCTCTCTCTTTTTTTTTTTTTTTCCTTTTTTCACTGTCTGGCCCAATTAATTGGGACTTTTTGCTGGAAGCTGGCAGTACTGTACTTCTTTGCATTCCATAACCTCTGTTGTGTTCAAACCACAAGTGTGAATTTGCCAGGGGCTGGTTCCTCAGGGGTGTCAGGACAGAATGGGTTTTTCTATACCCTTTCTTGCTCTGACGTATGTTGCTCTGACATGTCCTTGCTTTTAAGATAGGAACCTCAATTTTAAAAGTTTACCTCCCTTTAATTTTTGTGACAAATTCTGTTTAAAGCATTTGTAAATACTTTTAATATAGACATTTAATTATTTCTTGTTTTCACAGCACCACAACATTGGTTCCAGAGGAAAAAAAGTTTCATGAAGTGGGATAATTTTCTTTAAAAAAATGTGTTGAGTATGTAAGAACCTAATTATCTCAAAAGCTACAGGTGCCTTTTCATAGCTTTTTAAGTAAAAAAATTATGCTAGTTACCATTTGATTTTGGGGCAGAACAAGACAGAAAGTGTCTGTTTTTCTGGGTTCTGTATCACATTACAGAAAATGTACTGTTAATGTTGAAGTCTTTTTTTCCTATTCTCCAATCTCATTTCTTACTTTCTTCTCAAAATATTTAAATTGAATTGTGTTTCCTCACAGTGTACTTGCTCCCAGAGTCACATAATTTCATCTGAGGGATATTATATCACAGAAATCTGGCTATTATTAACAGTATTTGGTTTCCAGTTCTATTGTCTTTTAAATGTCTTTTAAAATACAGAATCGCAGAGCCACCTTGTTATTTATTTTTATACAGGAGATGGTTCCTAAACATGTTTTGGTATTAATTTTAATAATTGTCCTTTCCTGACTTTTCATTCCTGTTAATTTTTAGGAATGTAAAACAGACCCAGCAATATTATCCACAGTTTATTTGAAAAAAAAACTGGCTTAGCTTCTCTTTTTTTTTTTTCTTTTTAACCAATGCTTTGACAACTTGTCAATTTGTCAGCAGTCCACAAATTAGCAGCATCCTAAATCCCCTGTCAAATCATCTGGGCAAACACTACCTTCTTCGTGTGTGATAATTTAAATGTGATGACATACCTGACAGTCTCCATTTAGGAACTGTTAGGAGGGAAGAAGAAAACACATAGCAGATTAACTGAAGTTGTCAGCAGCAGTGAAATCCAATCATAAAAGAGAACAAAGAGAACAATGATCAAAGAAGGAGTCCTCAACACCATCTAGCTTGATTCCTTTTGGGAGAGAAAAATCTGTTTATGTTTACTGCTAATTTTAAACTGATTTTTGATATTAATATTTAACTAAGAAAATAACACAGGAATTTACCATAATTTTTAATATTAGTACATGCGAGTTTCACAGTTGTGATCTTTCACAGTTGTGACTTTACTCAAAACACAGCAGTTGTACCTAACTTAACCTATGTCATTTTTGCTTTCAAAAATGTTGTAATATTGAAGATTCCCAGTTGGATACAGTAGGCTGTACCAACACTGAGGAAGACCCTATAGACACTACTAGATGCTGCCTACCACTGTCGCGTCAGACAGAGCTGCACCTATGACATTTTCGTTACACAGAGAGCCACCAGAATTCAGAGACATACATTTGATGGAAGGGGATTTGAAAAATATGTAGCCTCTTCTGCAGCGAGTATTTCAACATTTATTTATTTTTAATCAGTAAACCTTTTTTTACTCAAGCTAAATATCTCTGAATATATCTAGTTCTATTTTTAGAAGTGTGCCCTCAACAAGTGGCACATTTCATTGAGTAATCAAAAAATTCTAAAGGGCGTATTTAAATGAAACAATTACAATGGTTAATAATTAAATGTATCATAAATACGTACTTCAGAGATGTTACACTTGAGTCCAAAAAATTCGTCCGTACCATCAAAGCAAATATGTTGCCTATACTTCAGAACAATTTACTGCATAAGGAAGAAAAGTAATATGGAAGAGCAGAAAATCTGTCACGGGTGGAGAAGAGGTGAGAGCAGGATCCAAGTCTGTGTCTGCAGCTGCTGAACAGGAACAGGCTCAGGTCCCAATATTCACCATTACGTTGGTAGTTGGTAACAAACCTTTGGACATCCTGCCAAGACAAAATCTCCCAGTACAAATGTACACGCACCCTCAGTAACTCCTGAAGGGTGTAAAGGAGACCTGTAACAGTGTGGTGAACTGCCAAAACTTCAGATTCTTGATAAAACCAGGTAATCAAGTGCCTTTGACACCTAGAATGACCAGTTTGTTGAATCAGTTTGTTGAAGCCTTGCAAATGACTTAATGAACTTCGGAGCAATTGCTGAAATACTGAGAAGTCATAAGCCCCAGTGAATTCTGCAGCAGAAGAATTTGGTTCTTGTTCCTCTACTTTTTTCTTGTGCTGCTAAGACCTAAATGGTTATTTTTGTAAGCCAGATATCTCTTGAGAGACAGAACTCAAACAAAGCAAAATGGAAGACTTATTTTTCAACTGCTTTCACAGACAAGGCTGTACAGTTTCTGCCAGGGGTCACCTCTGCTCCAGCTTAATCCTCTAACAGGCCTACAGGAGCGATCAGGAGCTCCCCCTCATCACCAACGTGGGAGGCTTCCTCTTCCCTCCAATCACTCTGGTGATCAGCAGTGACTGCAAAGTGCTAACTCTTACTCCACCTAAGTACCATGTTAGACTGATCATCCGAGTGCCACAGAGGAGCAGCTGTCTAGCCACTACATGTAAAGGCACAACTAGGCTCAGGGAAAACATTTTCTAGCATTTTTGCTTGGTCATCGTTGTCATGTAAGTATCCTGGCCTGTGTGTAAAATAAGTGTCTTAATGTCCATAGAACTCTAAAGCAGATTTTATTTGGCTGCTTTTCAAGAAAATGTTTTTGTGGAGGGTAGCTTACAAATACAGCATCAGCAACCTTAGCTGCTATCTCTTAATAATGAAGTAAGTAGACTTTCCTGAATTCAGGGATGAAATTAAGCTATATTTAAACAGATCCCTTACATCAATTAGAAGCAAAAGTTAATAAAGCTGCTGATAAAGCACAGCTTCTTAAATTTGCACTTATACTCTTCTGTTGCTACCTTTATAAAATCTTGTCGTTATTTCACAAGGATCTCATTTGTAAAGATGCATACAAACTAACCTGGTAAAACCCAGTGCTTCAGTCAGCCCACATCTCTCTCCATCACCTTTTCAGTATGAGCTCGAACAGGACTAGTTTTACTGTTTCTTGATCCTCAGTTACTGGACACAATGTTAATTATCATCTTTGTCATCATGGTCATAATCATCATCATAATCATCCTTACAGCTGGGGATGCCTGTGCCTAGCTGTTATGACACACTTTTTGCTTCCTAAAATGTATAACACAAAGCAACACATTTAATTCTGTGGCTGAAGGCGATTTTTTTCTTTTCTATGTAGCTATATTTGTCCAAGCCAGTTACTTACAAGAGGTTCCAAGTCTGTTCAGATGTTTATATCTAAACCTTACAGACGCTAGTGCTGATTTATCTGCCAGTAAAGGTGGTCTGAGTTTGCATGGATAACACTGCCCCATGCTGGTTCATGGGGAAAAGTCCCTGCTGACTCTGTCTTTCACCAAAATTTTTAAAAAGGCAGGTGTTCTGTAATTTTAGCTTGTACATTTGTTTCATCTTGATTCTTTAGGATGCTAATTGTTTTTTCTTCAACAGCTTTTCACAAATATCATGCAAAATATGCCACTTTGATGCTCCTGCAAACAAAACACAGAGGAGAAAGTGTGGTTTTCTAAAACACACTGAAAGAGAAGGGTCACTAATACTCACTGAAAACAAACAGCACCCAGGACATCACCTCACAAAGCTCATGAGAGCAGGATTTCCACAGATATTGATGCTAGCTCTGTAATGTGGACAGGCTGGAAAAGTAAAAAAGAGACCATAAAAGCATTTTAGTCCCACTCCCAGGAGTTAAACCCTATGTTTATTGTTTTATATACATTTACAGATAGAGAAATAGATACATATAGAGAGAGTGCTATATACATTTATAGACCTCTAGCTGTGGTCTAAAATTGCAGTTTCTGGATTTCTTTTTCTCTTTCCATGATGTTTTTTTTTCCTTTTCCAGGGGCAGAACTTCATTGAGCTGAATTTGACTGAGAACTCTTGCTGCAGTCTCTGCATGCCCATGGACACAGTTAATTTCTCTGTATCCAAAATGATCCAGTTAAAGTGCCTAAAAGAGTCAGTTGTTTACAGTTTTTTTCCCTCTAAGGACTGAATACATCTGTATTGTCAACATACAACTATCATTTTGAAACAGGCCATTTAAGGGGCTGCAGGCAAGTTAAAATTTTTGCATGTTGATGTTCATAAGGAAAAGATTGGTTCATAAGGAAACTGGGGCTGGCATTGCAGACCACAAAAGCTCCACCTTGTAAACCACTGTATAGGACAAGCGCCAGCTAAACACAGTGAGTAGCAGGATAATTGCCACTGAAACCTACTAATCAAGTGGTAATATGGTGGGATAAAAAAATTAAGTCTGGGACTCTTTGGCACAGAGATGCGACGAGGAAGGAAATATAGGGAAATGCTAAAACCTGAAGAAGAATCCACAGAGAAAGAGAGGCTGAGGGGTGACCTCATTGAGCTATACAGCTTCGTGAGAAGGGGAAGTAGAGAGAAGTGTTGCACTCTTCTACCTGGTATCCAGTGATAGGATGTGTGAGAATGGTTCAAAGCTGTATCAGGAGAGATTCAAACTTGATACTAGGAAGCATTTCTTTACATGGAGAGTGGTCAAACACTGAAACAGACTTCCTAAGAGGTGGTCAATGCCCTATGCCTGCCAGTAATTAAGAGGCATTTGGAAAATGCCCATAATTTGGGTTGGACTTGATGATCTCAAAGGTCTACTCCAACCTTAACAGTTCTAGGATTTTATGATTCTATAATAACATGCTTTAACTTTGGCTGAGTCCCAAATTGCTCAAGCAGTTGGACTAGATGAGCCCTGTGGGTACCTTCCAACTGGAATGTTCTATTCTAGTCTATTCTATTCTAATCTGATAATCTTTAACACCAGAGATTCAAAGATATAATCAATGATAGAAGAAAACTAAGAGTTTCTTATGACAGGGCTGAAACAAGAGACGTGGAAGGAGTAACCACCATTACAGAGTAGCCCAACTTCTCTATTAAGAATCTGAATGAAATAAAATGTTTAAGGACATAGAAATGTTTCTTCCACACTGATAGCATGAAGTGAAGAACTCTGTGTGTGTGTGTGTGTGTGATTGTGTGTCTGTCTGTCTTGTCTGTGTTGTACAGCTCAGCTCAGAAAGACCTTGCGAGTGTAGAGAAAAGAATGTAAGAATATCCTTGCTAGTTTGTTCATGACTGCTCTCCAGCAGTGGACATGACAAGATGATGGAAAGGAGCCTAGGAAACTGAATTAATCTCCACCGACCATGAGACACTTTCCCTACTTCTTCTCTGTATTAACATTTATAAACATCTATAGCATCACTTCCTATGTTGAGACAGCTACTTTATTGTATTTCTGTGTGTTGCTATACCATATAAATAAATACAGGTATATGCAGTGAAATACATATTGTTCTTTAAAAGCAATTATTTCTGACAATATCTGTATCCCTCAACATAAATTTGGTAAAATTATCACTAGCTGTGGGTTGGAAACAAGAGGAAAACATCCAACTATGAAGCAACTAGTGTCAGCTAATATCTGTATAAATACAATTCCCATGCTCTGTCTGAACATTAAAAAAAATTAAAATCTAAACACTAAAATCTAAAGTAGAGCAAAAGCAAGAAAGAAACTCCTAATCAAACTGGAAATGCTTGGCCACTCGAACACTTGTGGCTGTCCATGAAGTGAAAACAGATGAACTATCATAGAACATTCCTCATTTTTCCAGCGCAGCACTGCAAAACAATGAAACAAGGTTGCAAGGATCAAAGGGAGAGTTGAAAGAAATCAAAACTATATGTGAATAAAGTACACATTGGTTTGGAGTCACCACCTTTATTTTAGGCAGCCTTTGCTCAATAATTTTATCCCTTAACTCTCTCAGGCTCTGGGATTTTCAGTAGATGTCTCTGATTGAAATGCAACTCAATATGGCTCCCATTCAGAGCAGAAATATGACATGGTCAGCACTCAATGATGTGGTCACAGCACGATCCTAGACCACTAACTGCTTTGGAAAGTTTAACTGTCAAACACCCCAAATTCGATGAGACTAAACACATGTAAAGATATTACCTTTAAGAAATGCTCTTAATGATCAGGCATCCTACTTGTAATTTCATGAAAAACTCTAATTTCCTAACGTCATTTTGGGGTGGCTTTCTAGGGGATGCTTTGGGGGGTGAGGGGAGAATATTTTTGCCTTGTCGGCTGCAAATTTTAACATTGTGAAATACTATATAGCTATAGGCAGCAAAAGGATTTCATTTCCCTCTCCTGGGACCCATGTCTTCAAGATCCTTCAACTCATAAGAAAATACAAGAAAGCGGCACTGTGACTGCAAAATGGGCTCTTTGTAGACCTTCATTTGTGGCCCCAGCAGCCAGGGTCAGGGTATGAACAGATCTTGTTTCAATGTTTATTTAGAAAGAATGTTCTCTTCCCCAATGTAAACATTTCTTATAAGGGTTTTCTCCTCTAATGAAGTGCAGATGTCTACTCCTCCCATCAGGACTGAATGCTTTTGCTTACTTTGCCTAAATATATCTCCCTTCTTTTTCTAGGGAAGAACAATAATCTTTTCTTCCCTTCTTGTAACAAGTGTCCCAGAATCCCCATAAGAATCAAGAAATGCTGAGTTTAGTGTATTAAAAATTATTATGAGTATAATGACTACTAATAATTACAACATAAGAGCAATTTTTTACAACTTCTTGATTTAATTCACACAGAACAATAAAACCCTCAAGTATGCATCTTCCACATACATTTTTTATTCGGTGACATTTTATTTGTAGTTTCCTACCTTGAGATTTTTTTCTTTCATTTGCAGATAACCGCATAGATCAGAGGCAAGTCCAGCAAAGAATTTGATAAAATCTGATGAATAAGAGAAAACGGAATGATGTGTGGTCTTAAGCATTGTTTTTACTTAAGCCATATTTCTGTTCTCACAGTAAAGAAAAAAATTTGCACTGGCATTGTTTAGAAGGTGTTATATTTCATTATAAGCCTTGGATTTTATTGTCCTCATCCATATCATTATTCTGTAAATGTGATTTCATCTTTTTTGGATTGAGAATGATAACTGCTTTCTGAGATAAATTTTTCAACCGAATCTGTGCTCATCTCATGATGTCTATAACTGCATCATATTTTCTTAGGTTAAGAGAATGTCATGCAGAAAAGCATAAAAGCCTTACTAAGCTCAGACTATGTTACATCGCACAAGTACCTTCCCATTATTCATTTAGTCACTTACCTGTCAAAAGAGAAAATTAGGTTCAGTGATTTAAAAAAATTACATTTATTTGATATGACCTGTCCTTGACAAATCTACACCAGCTAGTGTTTGTCTTCCAGCTATTTACATTCTGATTGCTTTTTCTTTTGTGGAGACAGCTTTATAATTTCTTGAGTCATTGTTTATGAGACCAAATTTGATTAGCCAATATGTAATTCCTTACTGCTCCTTTTTTTGCAAAGCTGGGAATATGTGCGGCATTCTCTTCTACTGTCATCATTGGTTCTTTATGGCAGCTGGTAGTCACAAGGAAACTGGTAACCAGGAGAAGAAGGAAGTAAGGAGGGGAGTAGTGAAGAAGGGAGAAGTTTCATTTGTAAATGAGAATGAGACTGTCATATGGAGTGTTTTGGAACATTTTGGAAGCTGTGATGATTTAAAAAAGGCAGACAAGTGCAAAATTTCAGGAAAATAAATGTTCAGCCCCTACAGAGGACAGAGACAGACAGGAGTCATTACTGTAAAAAATGAAGAAGGAACTGTAGTGTATTAGGAGCTCAACATAAGGTCGTGGTTAGATATCCCCGCAAAATTTATTGAAGGTGGGTTAAATAAATATGGAAACAGTACGGGAAAAGTTTATTTTGTCTTCTTGCATAGCAGCATAGACAAGTATTGCAATGCTCTGCCCACCTTTTTAAAAAAAGACTGGAAACTGAAAAGTCAGTAGGGAACGACCAGTTAATCATTCCAAGGTCTGACCTAGTGACAGAGACATCAATACTTTGATATATTTATAGATTCACCTAAAAGACTTGTGGTCAGTTTGAATGCAACTTAGGTATCCTTGGCTGGGAGGAAAATATATCGTACTGAAGAATTTTTTGTTTCACAGGGAAGGGAATAACAAGGGTCAACTTCTAGAAGATAAACATAGGGAAAAGAGTTTCAGCTTGGGGAATTTTTACATCTTTTGTTGGCAGCTAGCACAGACTTTTGATCACCAATTTGTGTATTGGGAAAAACAAAATGTGAACAGCTAAGCAAACACATAAATAAAAACCAAAGCCTTCTCCAACAAGCACACCTGCTGCTACATATCTCTCCATCACAGCTTGTCTTTCCATGCATCTCCAAACCATCTGCTCCACATGACCTCCCAAGAGCATCTTGTCTCCAAACATATTCTCTTCATGTATTTCCTTAAATGTGTCTGAGCTATGGTTCAGCACACAGCTAGTTGCAGTCTGGGGGTATGCCAGGGCTGGTCCTTGCTGTAGCTGGATGTGGGCAGCTCGCATCACTTCCTACCCAAAGCATCCTTTAGCCCACTGCCATGGAAACCCTGCTATTTGTGCAGTACAAGCCAATACCTCCAATTAATAATTATATTCATATTCTTAGCAGAATGGATGACTAATCATGAGAAAACATGCAAGATAGGACTAATGGATTTTCTATCTCTTAAAAGTTAAGGTGAAAACTGAAGGGTTTTAAAATATATGGCTTATCAAAACTCAGGTTACTACCTTCAGCATGTAGGACAATACAGGTAGAAAAGTGTAGGAGCGAGGTGTTCTAATAAGAAAATTTGTCTTCAAATCTCCCATGTCTATAAAGCTGTAATAAAGAGGCAATAAAGAGGAGACTTCAGGAAGAAATGTTTACTGTTCTGTCAAGAACACTTACTATCTGCACCATACTTATTCTTGTAAGTGGCAATGGGACCTCTGTTGAATAATTAAAGGCAAATAAAAAAAACTTTATGGGCAATAAATGGGAGGTAGGCTGATGTAACCATGACTAGCAGTATTGTTTCATTAGATCATGATAGCATAATTAAGTTTGGAAGGGATCCCCTGGTCAACCTCCTCTTCAAAGCAGGGGTGTTTTAAAAGGTAGACCATGTTGAACAGGAAAATGCTCAGTCAAGATCTGAAATTGTCAATTTATTTAGACTTTGTTTCACTAGTATCATATGCTTAGGAGACATAGGATTCCAAATTTAGATTGTAAATTCTATGTTGGTCTACTTGAAAAATCAACTCAAATCAAGAGTGCAACATAAAGAGAAAAAACAAATCTTTCCTTTCAATAGCAAATTGTCGTATTTAAAAGAGCAAGAGTTCACCTCAGTTCAGATTTCTTGCAACAAAGTAGTGTGTCTAAGTGAAATATAATTGTAACCAGCTTAAGGAATTGATTAGTTACCCATTAATTCAAGGAAAACAATGCCAACCTTCATAATTTCAGATTAAATTAAAGGAACTGGAGTCATAAGCTGTTTCTCAGTCTGGAAAAACACATGCTATTTGTGCACCATCTTCATAAACAAGCTTTTCTGCACAGAAGCTTAATATGTGTGCATAGACATACATGGAAAGATCCAGCCCTTGGCATTGTATCAGTGCCTGCATTTTTGGCACTGAAGTTGCATGGAGTAATTAAACCCATTCACCACCTGTATTAACAGAATTAATACCCACCCTAATAGGCAGTCATTCTGTACATCACGATAGATGTGATAAAGCATTTTGACAATGTCTTTTAAATTTATTTATTGGTACCAGAGCATAGTGAAACATCCAAAATGCTTGATCTGCAGGTCCACATTCCCCATGGGGAAAAGCATTTTGTTGACTCCCACTGAAATCAATGGGAATATGGTCTGGGGATATGTAATATATTTAGGAACATTTTATCTGCTTTGGTGTCTGTACACTGGCATACCATGGGATTTCTGCTGGAGTGAGGCTGTATAAACAGCAGTGCTAATTGAAGCATCTCTGCCTGCCACTCATCTGCCCCCACATGGTCCTCCTTACCCACCACCACTACTTTGTGCAGACACAATTGTTTGTGGTGTGGCACAACCAAAAGCTATGTTAGAAATAAGATGGCAGGAAAACTGGGAAAAAGTGGCCGGAGGACAAGGAATGGACAGTCACCGCTAAGAGATCATGGGATCAGGCTTTAAATCCGTCCCAAAAACAGCACAGTGAAAAATGCAGTGATGGGTTTCCATAGATGTCTGGACAGTATGGAATGGCCCAACTGTAGCTGAATGGGGCAATATACCTGGAGCAGGAAGAAACTGAGAAGAAAAAAGGAGACACCCCAAATGGACTTTGCTGTGATCAATGGATACTCAAGGTCACAGGTCAAAAAGATAATACTGAAAGAAGGTCTCTTTTAGAAGAACAGAAGCGTATGTGAACGCAGAATTGTGGCAGAGATCCAGCTAATAATTTGCAACTCTTCACTCATTAAATCCATTTATTCCTCTGCAGCACCTTACCTTATTTCAATTTTAGCCCCATTAACACCCCTTTCCTACCCACTCCCATGTCCATTTTCTTCTCTCACTCTTTCCATATTGTCTCCTTGACTCCATTTTATATCTCAAACCTGATTTGTCTGCTGTAAGAATTACAGCACCACTTCAGATCTTTTTTTTTTCCATTTTGCTTCATGGTCCTTGGTGCCCATATGCTTTCTGAACCAGTCTCAGTTTTCACATCCCTCTAGTCTGTGTATCTGCCCATGTCCTTGTTGAATTATATTTTTCCAGTATCCCTCTCTTCAGGTAGTCCTCATTTTGCCCAAATTATTTAAGCTTCTCCCAGCCAGCAAATCCAATGTGTTTCCCAGTTTCACTCCACATCTCTGTCCCTGTCTCTTCTCCTGGACCACGGTCTCAGCCTCTTTGACAAGTTCATTCAAATATCCCCCACGTTCACTTTTTTCATTTCTTTTTCTGTAATAATCATGCCAGGACAATTTCAATCTCTTTCAGTTAGGTCTTCAAGGATAACAGGAAAAATATATTGCAGGATCTAAAACTGGAAGTAAGGAACAAGTACTTGGCAGCACTATGTTTTGCCTGTGGCAGAAACAGACCTGCCAACACAGATGTCAAAAGCAACACTTTCATTGAATTTCAGAGAAATAGGTCTTTTCCTGTGTGGCAGGTAAACAAGCACATATATCTGTAATGACTATGTTTCAAACAAAAAAGTTACATACAGGCCAAAACACTTCCTTCTCCTGAAAATTCCATCCTCCTTTTAGCTAAGCAATACTTTTTCTAAAAGAGAGTACTCATCAAAGAGGAATGTATTGCTTTTTTATGGATTTGTAAAGTTGTCTTGTTCTTGGAAACAGAGAAATACTAATGATAGAAATTTGTCAAATAATGAGAAACTAGAGCAGATTCCCATAAAAAAAGCAGTTGAAGATGACTGACACTGGATCTTCACATCACTATCTGGAAAACTTCTGTAGGATCTGCATCTGGGAAAAGCAGTATGATTTTATTTTTAATTATATAAGTAAATGCTTCCTATAGTCATTGCTTCCTATGGAAAAAAAGATCTTTCACTTACCTCAGACAAGTTCAATTATATGTTATGTTCTACAAAGAATAAATATCCCACCACTCTATGTTTTACTTGGAAACAAGAGCATATGTCAGTATGCACAGCTGGATTTTTTTCCTATGAATTTGCTTTCTTGCAAGTAAAAGTATTTTTCTGCAAGCAAAGTGAGTAAAAATGGCTAAAAAACCCAATGGACTCTTTTGGCTGCCCAGGACAGATGAAGGAGAGCCATTCTACAACAGGGAATAATCTAGAGAGTTAAGATAAAAACCACGCAGATTATTTTCTCACTAGAAAGCTGTTTAAGATGAGCTGTGTATGACCACATACTAGAGAAGTTTTAGTTTGTAATCAGCTTCCCTGTGTGTTGCTGTGTTGCACTGCTGGGACTGGTTGCTGCTGAACAGTCATACAGAAAAAAATAAATGAATGACTCTGCGCCCACCTTCTTTCTTCTTCCAGCCCACACACAACTTAAGCTCAGCAATTTCTGTTTAAGATCTGCCCAATACCACATTTTTCCATGTGCCCAGGAGATATTATGAGTATCAATGAAGAATTGTTTCCTTTTCCCTCCAAGAAACTAAAGCTCTGAGGAGCCCCAATTAATCTTTACAGGGTGAAAAAGAATCCTATTTGAAGCAATCATAGCTGACAACCAGGCGTCCTAGCAGCAAGCTGGGCCTTTCCACAGTAATTTCAAGAGACAGCAATTTAAAATAAAGAACTTAGGAGAATGTCATTAATGGCAAAAATCATCTAACATTTAGTTGAAAACTATATGAAAGGTTCTGCAACTCTTACACCTGAGTCCACACTACTTTGTAATGGTGGAAAGCAAACAGTGAAAGAAGTTTATTTCCTAATGGCTACTAGGCTTTCTCTAAGTTTGGATTTTAGCACACTCTGAATTTCAACAGTTTTTCTTTAAAATGCTTATTTCCTTAAGTAGTGATAAGCAGACAATCCCAGTGACACTAACACGCTGTTTACAGAACCTTCAAGGCTTGTTCTTTAATTATTCACATAGCACCTTACAGGGATTTGAGCAGTAAACTGGTCAGCTAATAAAATCTAAAGCACAGTCCATTTATTTACATTGGCCTCAATCAGCAGTGAATTTTGACAGCTCAAGAGAAGGCCTTGCACCACACTAGCTGCTAATAATTCTGTCTGAACTTCTATCCAAGAGAAGGTTTCCTTCAACATTGTCACAGCTCTACTTCTTCACCAAGAAATCTAAAAATCCTGCAAAATGACTTGCTGGGTTTTGAGAAATGCTTTAAACTAGTACCGAGGCGAGTAGGTGATAAGCCTACATACATCCCACCTGGCCAAGGGAGGGCAGAGGGATTATTACAGCTTGCAAACTGGATGATGACTCACAATGTCAAGGTGTCTTGGAGAAAAACAACTGTCATTATCTGGATCTGAAAAGAATTAATGGAGCCTGTAGGACAGGTGAAGGATGTCTGTTACACCCAACATCTGCCGTGCCCTTCCTGGGGCTCTCTGCAGAGAGCAGGAAACCAAGCCTGTGCACCGCGCCCCAATCAAGCAACAACAACCCAGACAAGAGCAGCAGGAATCCACAGAGTCACAGTAAATATTGCTTATTTAGGACAATTGAAAAACCAAAAGATTGGGGTTAAGAGGCAGAGAACAAAATGAGTGCCTTGCAAAGTTTCTGCCAAAGCAGGGGCACTACCTCTCCTCATATCAGTCATGGGCACAAGAAGAATCTAGGTGCTTAACATTCAAAAGGGATGGTTCAGACACTATGAAAAAGAATTCTAGTGCAAGAGAAGTAGCTAAATGGCTGTTTATCCACTTCTGAAACTCAAAGAGGTAATTTGACCCCATTTCCAGGGAAAATGCTGAGAGAAACAAACTGTAAACCTGGCCTGTTAGAACACATTTGCTTTTCCCATTTCAGAGAGCAAAAACCATGGCATTACATTTTTTAGTTACAATCTATTTTTAAGACTGCTCACAAAGATTAGTATGGGCTACAAGTACCGTATTTCCAGC
Organism: Ifrita kowaldi; assembly: GCA_013398055.1. Classification (NCBI taxonomy): domain Eukaryota; kingdom Metazoa; phylum Chordata; class Aves; order Passeriformes; family Cinclosomatidae; genus Ifrita; species Ifrita kowaldi. Next base: position 564,724 of record VZRS01014607.1, on the reverse strand, counting down.
TTGGGGAGCTTGCAAGAAGGCTACTTCAAGCCCTCATGAGCTGGTGCTCAGAGCTACATAGACAAGCCCCATAATTAACAAGAAGTGAAGTCTGCTGGTGTGAGAACTTTTCTGGTCATACAGCAACTGCTCAGAAGCAATACAGAGCTAAGAAATTTCTAAATCAAAATAATTTTTGATGTGATTCCAGTGAAGACAGCTGATGTCTATGATCAATGATATTGATTGAAAAAAGGTTGATTTAATCTTTCAGTATAGCTTAAATATTGAGAAGAAAATTAAAATTAGAGATTCACCTGCATGGATAACTGAGACAAATTTAATTGCGTTAAATTAAACATTATTCAATTTTTTATCTGTTCACACTTTCATTCAATAAAATGTGTAGGTGGGTATTCCATTAAATCAAATCTTTTCTAGCACAGTCTGTGATGAGTCGTTTAATTATGCTTTGTCTCAATTTATTCATCTAGAAAAATACTGTGTTGTTAGTCTCCTTATTACATTCCATTAGTTAGCCTAGTTTCTTTTTTTTCTTTTAAATAGCCTGAAATAACAGATACAAGCAAGGGTACATAGAGTTCTTTATTTCACACAGAAACATAATTTCCCTGTGGTTTTACTTTTTTTTTTTTTCTTCTTCTACTGGAATAGATTTAACATGTCAGGGAATATGACACTGGGATAAGTCAGCTTTCTGTATGCATAACAGCCAGCTGTATCTATATCCATAATGCCTTTGCATTCTCATTTCTAAGGTCAGCATCCTGAGGCTGCCAGCATCTTTTTTAAAACAATTTAAACTACATCTTCTCCCAGTACATTTTCTTGTACAGTCTCCTATTATGTCAACTATCACAGTATAGGAATATGCCTCTCCAACTGATGTAAGCATAGGGTTCTTCACATTCACATTACAAAATGTTTTAATTTGGCAAGTGTCTTCCAGAAGAAAAGTATTTTGGTTCAATATTGTCCCTCTTTCAAATTATATATTGTATTTTACCAGCATTAAACACTGCAATAATGAATGTGCTTCCATGTTGCATATGAAAATATAACATATTGTGTCAGAGAATGAGCCAAGAGACCTATATGTAGATAATAAAATGCAAGATGACAAATTCTTATCTTTTGTTTTGAGAAAGAGGGAAACCGTCTCAACTCTCACACTGAGATTCAGAAAACTCAGAAATTCTCCTTCTGTTTTATTTGATCCCTGATACAGCTATCAGTGTTTCTGATTCTGTGAAATACAGGCATGTACAACAACATCAAAAAAGCAGGCTACAGTTTTTGTATTTGGTTCTAGTTCTCAGGAACTATTCTACCACGACTTTAAGAAGTAGAAAATTTTTCCCCAGTTATATAATAATGGCCATGTGCTGAATCAGACTGCATTAGCTCCATGCCATACTTGAACCGTATGTTGTGTACTTAAATCTGACTGAGCTAAATGCAGCAATGGCTTTGCCTGGGACAAGTAACTGAAACATCATCATCCAGTGCAGCTGTGGGCTTTTTATTCCTCATTGAGGAGGGGAAGTTACTTGAAATGATCAACTGCCTATACAGCCTATGGATGAAATCCCGATCACACAAGATTCCATATAACCTGAGCCACTCCAGATTTCACAATTAGTATTAACCTGTCCTCTCCAGGAGCCTACATAGGTATTTTGGCAACCCTTAGAGAATATAGTCCAGTAAATTAACTATCTGCAGGAAAGACTTCTATGTTTCATTTTACCTGATTCTCTATGTCTAGTTTTTGCTATGCTTTGTCCATGTATTACCTTTGTCATTCATAGGCTGAAATATGCTTTGTTCTCTAAAACTTTTTCTTTAATATTGCATTTCAACTTTGATTATTAATCATGTTATATGAAGTTAAATCCTAAAATTTCTATAAACTGTCATAATACAGTACAGCCCATCTTGACATTTAAAGAAATATCACCATTTTAAAAAAATTATGTGAGAACATGTGGCAATTATCCAGGAAAACAGTATACATTACCTTGGCTGGAAGCTAGGAGTACTTATTCAAAGTGATTGAGCCAGCTAATTCTCTATTTTTCTAACACACTCATTCATAAGGTGTGAAAATAATGTGGCCAGTGTTCATTTTTTGTTTTTTTAAATGTTCATGATTTAAAACAATCTTCATCTAACATTTCAGGATCCTTTACACCACACGTTATGCCCCACTACTTTCTACCAGATATCCACAGTCAAGCAACCAAGATTTGTTGCAAACATTTTGCCTTTTGCCTTTTAAGATGACCAAGTCATACCAAACGGCATTTAGTGATGAAAAGTAAACATGAAGTTATTTGGTCTGTCTCAGTCTTCCTTTTCCAAATGATAAGAAAAATCAGCAAGTGGTTCATTTCAACATGGCTATTCTGAAGCAGGTCACAGCAGATGAACACTGAGTCCAGTGACCTGTGTTTGATTCACAGCTACAGGATGCACAGGCACTGGGCCAAGTGCTCTGAGAAGGCTAATGGGTGTCACAGGCAATGTGCAGCAATCCAATTTTCAAGCTCCACAGAGTTATGTTGAAATGAAGAGTCACAGGCACTAATCTGAAAGGCTGGAAACTGCGTGAGCAAACCAAAATGTAAATCTGAAATTTAACTAATCATAGAATGAATGATGTTGTATGCCTCTCTCTATAGAAGATAACAAAACGTGGCCACTCCTTTTTATAATGAGGGTTGATCTACAAGCCAGTTTCTCACCACATATAAGAAATGCACAGAAAATATTTCTGTTATTGGTCTGATCTTGTTCTGGAAGAATTTCTTCCTCTCTATTTCATATTGCTTTCAAATATTATCAATTCATGCAAACTCTGAGGATAAAATTTAATCTGATTTACAAGGTTGCAGTCAGTGTCTTCTGTATAGCTGATATTTCATGGTTTTCGATGAATGCTGACAGACCAGCTGTAACCAGCTCTAATTCCACTATTCATTCCTAAGAATTATGCACTCAGAAACTCTGAGTGCATCCAATATTAAAAGCCTGGTTCTCCCAGCCTATCCATCCTGTAGAACTGGTGGGCTGAGAATGTGAGGAAGAGAGTTGGAAGGGAGATGCCCCAAAGGGATGAAAAGCTGTGGGCTGGGTTGTTGGCCTAACAAATACCCGTGTATGAGAAATCCCCATATGGGATATGTGCAGAATGAGTTGGCACAGAAAAGGGAGGCTGTGAGTTGAATGTGTGTGATGAAAGGCTATGTCACTACGCTTAGACCCTCAGTGGACGTGCAAGCTGTGCAGGACTGAAGGTGGTCATCTAAGACACCACGGCGTGTACCATTGTAGGAGTGTGGGTTCACCTCAGTAGCACAGCCTGCACTGAACTTGCCTTCCTTCCTGCCTTCTGAGGTCACCTGCACCCTTTTCCTAAGTGTCCAGCACAGTTCAGTTCAACCAGATGTTTAGATTAAGCAAGGTTTGGGCTGAGCACATGAAGGTACCCATTTTTATCACTTTATATCCCACCAGTCTATTTCTTATCAATTGTGCCACATGCAGTTTTCACAGCTCCCTCCCTACCTTTCTGCCCATAATCCAGTCTGATCCATAATCTTTGATCTACCCTACTCTCTAATCACCTTCACACTTTCCCATCATCCGTCTCCCGTTGCTACTCTCCATGCTCATACACAACCAAAGTCTACCCACACACATTTCTTTCCTTTTGATCCACTGTCCAGATTCATCTCCCTTACAGGAAGACCTGTAAGTTTTCTTGCTTCAGTGGTCAGTTTTTCATGTCCTCCTGCTCCTTTGGGGAGGTTAGTACATCTTGGTTTGTGCTGCAAATTAAACTTACCTGTACAGAAAACAAACACTTGCCTGATAAAGGCTCATCGGTAGAAGTTGTTAAGTAAAATCTGACAAGCAAGTCCACTGATACAGAAGCTCTGAAACCTGAGCTGACACAGAAGACAAGGCATAGACATTCTATGACATGATTATGGTAACTGAGTTCAGAATATCTGCTTGTCTGTCCAGTAATGAATTGCTTAACAGTTGCTTGGAAGAACTTGTTCTAAGTAAGGAATGTGCTAGCAAATTATCTCTGTAAATTTTATTGCTAAAGTGCTCCTCAAAAGACAGGGCTCTGAACAAAGCTACACAGTGCATAAAATATATTTTAGTTAACACTCTAAAACAGGAAACACTGCTAGTTGGACTGTTAGGTTTTTCTCTGGCTCAGAATTCCTGGTGGGTTTACATTTCAAGGTGTTTCCAATGAGCAGTTTTCAACATATATTTCTTCAAGTGTTTTCAGATACAAAAGGTGAAAATAGTGTAATTCTCCATTGTGACCAGTCAGAAGGAATGAATGGCTATGTCAGTGCCCAAGAGCAACATGTTGCTGCCTGCTGATGCAAGTTACTGGGAATATCTGTGAAACCTTGAACTTCTCAAGAGTCTGGGAACAGTTTTACTGGACTGCAAGAAAACTAAAGAAAAAAGAGAATTGCCCTCAGTACAAGGATATAATAGCTTCAACTTTCATTTTAAAAGCACAGTCAGTAGAAAAGAAAAAAAGAAAGGAATAAGAAGTCCAGTTAATTTTGTAGTAGAGGAGACAATGAGTTACCTGTGTTCCCAGCAGGATGGTCATTGCAAGTTCTATCAGAGCAGAGAATGTGATGAAATATATTGTGGAGAGCTGTGAGCTCTTAGCCCAGCAGCCCTCTGTGCTCCCCTGGAGAAGCGATGCCTGAGGCCATAAGGACTCTGAGTTGAGCAACTCACCTTTGAGGTTACGGTGACCAGTGAACTACCCCCAGCATGCTTTGCTTCGCTATGGTAATACATTGTATCCCGTTGGCTAACTGGTTTCTGCCCTCCCCCAGCCTTTCCCATAAAAAGAGCCCGGGTCTGCCTGGAAAGTCAGAGGAGGATGTGGTTTTGGCCTTCCCTTCACAGAGCTGCTGGAAAATAAAGCTACCTTTCTGTGGAACTGCCATACAGGTCTCCCTGTCTCTCTGTCCCCGTGTTAGCTTAGGGGTATTTCACAAAGAGCTGAATCCCAAGAGCTGAAATCACTTGTAGCTGAGAAATCGCTACACTTGCTGAAATCCCTCGCTGTCCGGGGAGGTTTGCCTTAGCTCCTAGAAGAGCTGTTCTTTGCTGGACACTCTCTCTAGGAAGGCTGTGGCACGCTGCTGCTCGAGCAGCATCAGAAAACCCCCTGAGACAATATATGAGAACAAAAGTTCACAAACAGTACGAAGTATAAACCTCTTACTTCACCTACTTTGCCTTAGAAGCAAACAGCTCCTAAGACTTTAAGAAAAATTCTATATTAATCATTCCACATGGCATCAGAGTAAAGGAAAAGTGGCAGTGTTCATCAACTTGTGATCACATGGAGCTTGCAAAAGTGGTATTAGAGACCCAGGAAGAAAAAAGATCTCAGGGGAAAAGCATCAAGAGAAAAAAAGCATGTGAAAGAGAATAGTGCATTTCCCAGCTTATTTCTAATATTTTATTGCTAATGAAAGGCAATATTTTCCATTTTTAGAAAAATAATCTGTACACTTGTACTCTCCAAAAGGTTTTTATGTGTAGTTTTCATACAGCTAGGCAGTTACAACAATAAACCACAGATTCAGGATAACTTTTGATTCACTAGACTTTAGTTATCTTCCTTGGAAGATGAATTCAGAAAATCAGTGAATAAATTATATTCACTGGCAATTTTCTAATATTTTTATCTGCAGAATTGAGGTCACTCATCAAGGATAATCAGAATCATACCATATGGTCAGATGTGTTAAAATGTGTGCTCAAACTTTTTAGAAAGGAAGCTGGGGAACTATTTAACTTATTAGCTTGTTTCTGAGGAAGAAGATGTCAGGTCATGAGCTCAAGATATCTTCCACATTCATAAGTGGTTGAAACTTCAGTTTTTCCATGCAGTAACTTTTTTCAGCAGAAGACTCTCATATAATAGATTTTGAGACTTGTGATAAAACTCTGACCACTTGAAATGGCATATAAATAAACTACTGGCATCCAAATATTTACTAGGGGCTATTTAATTGTAACCTATAACCTTAAAAGAAGCCAAAAGAACTATAAAATAACTAATAAACTAATTTATATGTACATTAGCATGGGTTTTTTCTTAACAAACCTATAACATTCAAATCCTTTGACAGGGAAAAACAAGAGAACTTGGGAATAATATTCATATTTGGAAAAAGCAATGTTAAATCAAAAATACTATTAGCCAGTCAATAAGAGTAGAAAAGTGCAGAATTTGCGAATGCCCATGTGAACTATAATGGAGAATCTTGGAATCACTTTTCTATTTATTATTTAAAGAAAAACTATTTGGATTGAAAGAAAAAAGTCTTTCCCCTGGAAACCTGCTTCTCAATGCATATAATTATGTATGAATATATGAATTCATATTTGTACTAGTCTTGGTTTACACAACACTTAATACTGACGGCCTCTACTTTAGCAGTAATCATCCTTTCCCACTTCTAAATGGAAACAACATTTCGGGTTGAAAACATGCAATCTGATCTCTAACCAGAACATGTCTTTACACATCGGGTTTTGCCACTAGAACGTCAAATAATTGCAGTACTGCTCAAGGCTCCATAAACTGTAATTAGAGAAGGGCAATTAGCTCTCTTCCATTTGCATTAGTTCTTGAACCGTTTTACCTAATAAGACATTTCTTTGATATCTGGGCATAGCCCAATACTTGAAGTCCTGTCCCAAAAGTCTTTATTACTCACAAGGAATATTTCCATTGACTTTACTGGATTTTCAATCAACACCCACACTCTGTTTCAATCAAAGCCTGAGTCGTGACACACATAATAACCAAGTTGTTGTCTTAGTACCTTTATGACTAATTTTTACCAACTTGTTACTTTCTTTAGTACTGCTTTTCCTGCATTTTCTTGAGCATCAAATTTCTTGATTATTTAGCTTGTTATTTCCACTCCACTCATCTCCCTCAGGCTGCATTCTTGGTTAGTTTTCTTTAACTGCGTTTTTAATTTGTATCACTAAATTCATTTATTACTCTATGCCCCTACTTCTCTTCCCTGGTCGATTCATTTTTCTTCTGTGGTACAATAATTACAGTTTGTATTACATTGGTATGATCAATGCATTTAATGATATGTAATTTTTTCCTGCTATGAAGTAATTTCTAAACACTTTTAATAAAACTTGTGCCAACTTCACCCACTCATCATTTCATTCCAGGACAATTTTTTTTCATCTACTACTAACATTTACCTCCCTCTGTACTCCAATTCTTCTGTTTCTATCTATACTACTATGCAGAAAAACTATCTAAAATACAAATTTGTCAGTTTGGCTACCAAATTTGTTGATCTGAGTCAAAAGACTATCTAGCAGGCAAATTCAACTATCAATCAGCTTTTGCTGAATTTCTCCTTCACCCTGTGAAAGAAATCCTTCTTGCTTGCACTGGTAAGCAGTTTAAGTTATTAACTGCAGAGATTTTTACTGCGAGTTTCCTTCACTAATTTTACAGCACCTTATGATTTCAGGAAATGTTGTCCAAGCTTCTTCAACTTAATATACACGCTCAGAAATGGGTATATTTCAGAGTGTTCTGAAACATACCCATTGTAACAATGACTTTAAGGAAAGGAGGCTGTTGTTTGCAGACTTGGCTTAACCACTGGCCATGCCTATCTACAGCCATGCCAGGCACACCAAGAAGCCAACCGGGGCCAGGCTCCACGCAGGACAAAAGGGAGCAGGAACCAAAGGCAGGGATGGAGACCAGCTGCAGCATACTCCATGGGAGGAGTGGATCCTTCCAGGAGATCATCTGCCTCCAGGAATGGAGATGGAGCTGGAGGGTGGCATTGCTGGGGCATCACTGGGACAGGGGCTGGCAGAATCAAAAAGAGTCTGGTGCCATGGCCAGAGCCTGTGGGCAGACCCAGCAGAAGCCTTCAGGTGCCCTGATAGACTGTTTCTCTGGCATCAGGCTACCTTTTTGCCCTTGATACTTGTGGTTGCAATCAGCCAACACTTTTTCCAGGCTTCACTTTTTCTGTAAGTCCTTAAGAGGGACTCCTGAAATAGGTCTCTGAACAAAAGATTGAATATATGTTTATTGCTTATTGAAAGACCAATAATGAAATTCCTTCAGATTTTGGTGTGACAGTGTCTGGCATTCAGTGTACCTCCCCACGGCAAAGCACTTCCACTGGAAGATAATTTAGGCTGTTGATGCATTTTCTTGTTTCCTGTGGCAAGGATTTTGCTCCTGGCTCTGGAAGTAGACAAGGCCTCACAGTCAGCTCTTAACTCCTTGCAGAATCTTGGCAGTGGATAGCAGGGTCTTTGCTGCAGGTTTTTCTCATATGGAGCATTTTTAGGACATAAGTAAATATTTTATGAGGATTTCAGGACTAGGGAGCTGGCTGGATTAACAGAGAGGGTCAAAGAAAGGCACAAGCTGTTTCTACAGCCTAATGACAGAGCAAAGCTTCAGAAGAGCAGAGCTGGTAGAATTAGGGTCCTTCCGTCCACATGATGGTGAATGTTTCTTATTTCCAAATTGAACTGGGTAATTCACCAGGACACAAATAAACACAAAATTTGTATTAATCAGTGATAATTCTGGGGTGGTGCTTATAAAACCATTGATGTTTCTTTGGCAAGAATATCATCTTGCTTGACAGAACTGTTTGAAGTAGCAATGCTGGATTTTCTGCTATACATATATTCCTAAGAATATTCTCCTAGCTTTTAGAATATTAAGGTTCTAAAAACATCCTTGGGTCTACTTTGGTGAAAGGGCCATATGTTTGCAAGTTGCTACACTCAGAATGAATCAGACTTCATGCAGAACTTGTGCCAATGTAAAAATAAAAAGCTCTATCACATAATTTGGTTTAATTTCCTGACAGGATAAGGTATATTTTGTGTGATGAGTGCTAATAAAAATATTTTCTGTAATACAGCAGATCCAGGAGCTGCGTGGATAAATTTTAGGGGGTTTTAGTGTTCCATATCATTCTCAAGCAAGCCAACATCTCACTTCAAATGAGTGAAATATTTCCTTCCTGTCATCTCACAAAGGCTTATTCAAAACCATGTTTCCACATCATTATTGGATTTCTGATTTTCTATTGAAAGTATTATTCATGGTGTTTCTGCTTCTGAGAAATTGGGCAATTCTTACTTTAAATTCACTACACAGTAACAAAATAACATAGTTCTGACTGGCACCTATTCTTAGAAGGAAAAACCTTTCAAATCCTTTTATAATAGATGTCAAATGTAAAACTTACTTCTATACAGTCTAATATCAAGTAACTTTTAAGAGTTAATTAGTTGGTTGTAATTAGTCTGAACTTTAGGCTAAATATTACACTTTTATATTTAGCTGCTCTGTAGATCTTGTTCAGTTCAAAACACTTAAAACAACCCACTGAATAGCAACAACAGAAATAGGAATAACAACAGGCAGGTGAAAAATAGCTGAAGAGGGTTTGTTCATTGCTACTAGGAAGCCATGCTGAAGACAAGTCTGAAAAGCAAAACTTCTGCATTAGGAGTCTAAACCAGAGTACACTTCCCTCCTTTTTTCCCCTATCCAACCCTCTTCCATCCTTTTCAACTGAAAAACAAAAATTAAGGCATGCTTAGGCATATCCTTTGTTATTTCTGTTTTGCCTTTTTCAGATTTTGAGGTGATTCAGAGGCCTCTGCTACCTCTTTAGACCATGAATGAGAGAAGTGTGGGTCAGTTTTTGACTTCTGGAAGAATGAAACTTTGGCACTAAGAAATAACAGGAGCTGGATGGAGAATCAGAGGACATCAGAGGACAAATCCCAGCAGTATGCCACTTGCATTCTAGTATGATTTAGGTCATTGGGATTTAAACTGTCTTCATACATTATATGGCCTTGGCTTGACAAAAATAAATAAAATTTATTCTAGAGTTTCAGATTCCACAAGAGAGAAAAAGAGCTGTCAGACTGACTGAAGCAACAAGAGGGAAAATTTAATGTGTTTCCACTAAAATTTCCCGTTCTCACTGTTTGGCTTTTTAACTCTGTGATTATCAGCATTTGAGTGTCTCTGTAGCAACTATAAGACTGTGATGCTTTCCTAATATGGAAAATAATGTTGTGCGTCTGGTTTCTTTAATGCTCATCTTTGTTTGTCTTTGATTAACTTAGGAACCACTGACTCATATATTTCCTTTGTCATGGCTGATCTCTTGCTCTTTTTATGTCATTGCTATGACTAAGGATTCCTGACATGCTAGTATGTTGACCTTGAAGTCTGCTTTTGAATTTATTTTTATGCTGTGATTTGAATAATGTGCATGGTGTTTTAATATATGAAACTATCAGTTAAAAAGAAAATCATCATTCTTTGAAATATGCGTGGCATCTTGCAAGAGAATTTAAAGTTCCATATTCTCCTAGCTGAGACAGCATATACAAGGGGGAAATAGGATATGTTCTACATATACTAGGCCAGAAATCTTTTACTTTTACATTTCTTGGTGTATAATCCAAAGTAGGTTATCCAAAGTTTCCTTTGTTTCAATACCCTTGATTAAAACCAAAGGAAATAACTGACCAGCGTGTCACAGGAGGTGAAGGTGCTCTTGCAGCACGTCCAACAGGACAGCTCACTAATCATGGAAAACATGCCATGCTCAGCAATTTCTGTTAATGAGCTTCATATCTGACTCTTGTCTCACCAAAACTAAAAGGCCTTGACCATTTTCTATTTTAGTAATCCACATGTACATGATTCTCAAAAGCAAAGATAGCACTCTAACAATTGATCACAATGCTGGAAAAAAAAAACCTGAAGAAAAAATTTTATTAAACCAAGCTTATGACTGATATAATGGCTCATTTTGTCAAGCAATTTTAAAATCAAGTTTTCTGAGTGTTATCTTTTGTGTCACAATGCTTCAATAGTATTAATTTTTTAAAGATTCAATGCCAGAAAACATTTTAATATTTCAAAGTACTGACACAAAACTCAGTACACAAAACTCTCGTGGTGAGATTCTGATTGAGGAAAACAGCAAGCACTATAGTGCTCAGTAATTTTAATAGTAATTTTAATTTTAAGAAGCTAAGGAGAAGCATTAATGAAATTGTATCAAGAGGTAAAGATTTGTTTCAGTTTGTTGCTGTTTGTAGTCCCAAAGACTGGATGCAAAACTCAGTGACACAATGAAAGTCTGCATAATTGTTGACATAGTTTGGATCAAGCCCTAACAAGATATTTTCTTTTAATTTCTGTGTCTCTGTAAAGGATTTCTTTTTGGTTTCAAACCATTTTTAGTTGGATAATTTTGAGCATTTAAAAGAGTACTGTACAGTGCCCACTTTGAGGCAGAACAGGATAAATTGTGTTTATGTTACTATGAGCTGGCTAAGATTCTAGGAAATTAGGTTCAGGGAGCTAAGAAAAATCTGAGAGGTGTTATTTATACAGAAGAAAAAGGGGAAATATTTTAAGATATTCACCTTGCAGCTAGTTATTATAAAATAAAGTTTTATTCTGGTCTCTGTAAATATATACTGTGTGATTCCTATCCATATCTTTCCAATTTGATTTGTTAAGCCCCAGGCCTGTAACAGCTATTTTTACCAAACAAAATCAAAGTGAGAAGAGCCATGTAAGCCCCATATTGGAAATACAGAGTGACTTCGGATGCATCAATTTACTTTCTGTTTAGGGTAGATTAGTGTCTTATCTTCTGCAACAGATAAACATAGTGTTGCACGGCATTGTTTGGCCAAGACAGAAATCTGAGTCCATCTTCTTTGTAGCTGAGAACTGAAAAAGCAGTTCTGGAAAGCCCAGGAGTCTCTGGCCATTGGCACTGGTTGTTGTGCTAGAGTATCCTGCAGGCTGAGGTGGAAGTGGTTCAGTAATGTTGTTTGTGTGTGGTTTTTATAGAGAAGTACTCAAATGCAATACATCATTTAAAGCAAAGGCCACTCTACACAGTGTAGTGCACTGTACCCACTGATCATGGATAATGAGCCTGAAAAGTACTTTCCTAATGAAACATAACGAAAATTACAAGACCTGTAGGCCTGAACTAGCCTAGATAATGAGTTCACACAACCAAAAAGTAACGGGAATTCTTTAACATAAACTTATTAACTCATTTTATCCTTAAGGTGAAAGCAATGTTTTCTAATATTTCTACTAACTTCAGTACATCTGCGTTTTTGTTTTTTTTTTTTTTTTGCATACAAGCTGCATCAGTAAAATAGCACCCTGAATCAATTATTGAATAATACACGAAGAAAATTCAAAATCTTTTCTGACCAATCATACGGACTTGCGCTTTCTTTGCTATTGGTTTAATGTCCCCGGAAGAGATGATATAATGTTGTGATCATTGAACTTCAAGTGTCAGGAGAAGCAGAATAGAACAAACCACTAAAGGAACGATAGTAGCACTGAATTTTGTCCTGGGAGCCTGGTTCTCAAGGTTGAGATTTGAATGTAGATTGCATAATCACAACTGCATCATTGTCCCAGTGTGAGCAGTTATTACAAATGGACCTGATATATAGTGAACTATATTTGCAAAGGAACATTTCAAAGCTTAACTGTCCAGTGATTAGGAACTACAGAAAACTAAAAGAAATACAAAAAGATGACAAAATAATTCTGAAAATGCATGTTAATTAATGCTATACCTTGAGTTTGCTCTAATTAATCACAGAAAATACTAAAATATTCCAGAGTAGAGGATTTCTCAAACTAGTTTAAATATATTTTATTACTTTCTCAGATTATTTTGAAGTCTTCATCAGAGGATTCCAAGATTAGAGGACTTCTAGACTTTAAAATCATATGCTCTTCTTAGAATGCAGATGCAATGCACATGTCCATTTTTGACTCAAGTTCTTCCAGATTGCATCTATTTTACCTTTATTTAAATTATTTAAAGAGGCAGATTTACTTTCTCATATTAAAAGAAAAATGAAACATAAAGGTACTTTATTAGCTGGCAGATTAAGAAGACAACTGGTAAAGTGACTTATTTGAATCCAGCTACAGGACTCCCCACATGGTCCTGAGCCACGAGCTCTTTCTTCAACAGTGGATACTTTGAAGGCAGAAGTCATCCGAGGAAAAGTGAGGTGCAAACATTTGGAAGCTCAAGTATGTGGGATGCAAAATTCTGACATAAATTATCAAAATACATCCCATCAAAACTCTTGATGCCTTTTCGTGGCTCACACAAAACATCCTTTCATGCTGATAGAGAAGTTTCCTGCTTTTTTCAAAGGGCTGATGTTTTATAGTTTCTTCTGTTTCAGGTTGTAGTTACTCTTTGAACTCAGTGGGAATGATGAAGCAGTTATTTCCTATGAGGACAAAGCATTAGAAAAGCATGAAGGTCACAACAGACTTCACAGTGATTTGCTAAACAAAAAAGGAATGCCGAGGTTTAGGGATCTTGCAGCCATTGCAGTGTTTTGGAGAAAGTTCACACTTGTGGAAAGAAACCTGAGCTCAGTATAATTATTGCTTTCAGTGTATCTCTCTTCGTAGTGGTATATCTTTGCACATTCTTAATATATGCTGCATTTTCCATTCTGTAACGAATTTCTCTTTCCACAGAATAAATGCTGAAAATCACCCAGCCCTTAGCACACCATCCAAAAGCTGACTTTCCCTGGAAATTGTGCATTTTTCATACATAGTTTCATTCCCACTAAATAGTAATTAAATTTAGACATTGCTAAACATTTTGAATTTTCAATAGAGCTTCATTTTAATGAGACACAGTCAGGAGATAGATTAAGTCAATTTTTATTTAGGTTTGGGCAAAAATTGTTCTGGTATTTATGGATTGCCTCATTGTTTCCATCACCATCACATATTGAGGAGGAAGAAGGGAGTCACGCCCACTGAGGATGGGGAAGCTGGCCTACTGCCTCACACAGGGAACACTGTCCCAGCAGCAAGGCACTTAGTCTCCTTTGGCCTGCAAACTGCAGGGGCAGGTTCCTCTCAGAATGTCAGAAAACAGAGAACCTTCAATTTCCTACCCCCAACTCTGTCTCACCAGCCACATCAGCCCTTTTGGTAACCCAAACTTTAATGGCAATGTCCCTGTTTGCATTCCAGGAATGCCAGTGAAGGGGACCAGTATCTCTTCAGGGGTCTATGCAGAACAAATCTGTACCTGCACACACACTGATCTGTACACCCATGAATGCTAAATGTTTGCATATACCTCCTTAATAATAATTAACAACATATGTAATTGTAATTTATCACAATTAATCATAATAATAAAATCACAGGATCAGGGAGGTGTTGAGATTGGAATGGACCTCTGGAATTCATCTAGTCAAAAGCCCTGCTCAAAGCCTAGTAAAATATATCAGATTGCTCAGAACATGGTCCAGTCAGAGGTAATCATCAAAAAAAGGTAATGTTTTCTAAAAATTCACCACAAATCCAAGGTCTCAGGGATCACGGTATATATCACTTTCACAAAATAAATTGATTATTTGGTGCCCACGCTTGTGAGCAAATCGTTTCATTACAAATGCTTTGAAAAGATCTATTTGCATGTACCTTCTTCACTCAGCAATCCAGGTTGTCATTGCCTTGATGTCGAGTAGATGCAGTGATGAGCTACTTTAATCCTACTACAGCATGTGGAGCATGCAGAATAGAGCTGTCAGACAATGCCAGCAACAACAAATCTGTACAGTGTCAACTGAAAAAGTTTAAACTTAGTAAAAAGTATTAATAGTTTCACTGAGTTCCGCCTAGTCAGGACTTACATCAGTTATTGACGGTTAGAAATCTCTCCAGTGCCATACCAATGGATCTTATGATGTACCCAACATCAGATCGGCTCTCAGGTCTGCTGTGGCTGAAACCAGGATATTTTTATAGTTATATTTTTATCTTTTCTTATAGGTTAAACAGAATTCGTGTCTCACCAGATTCAGGGC
The DNA here is from genome assembly GCA_013398055.1 of Ifrita kowaldi. NCBI lineage: Eukaryota > Metazoa > Chordata > Aves > Passeriformes > Cinclosomatidae > Ifrita > Ifrita kowaldi. Next base: position 549,700 of record VZRS01014607.1, on the reverse strand, counting down.
AGGGCCACCAACATCTCTCCACTTGCAGGACTCTGGCAGTGCCACTTGGAAGCTGCTACTGGCTTAGCAGAACACATTGTCAATCTTGTGTTTTCTGGTGTTTTGCAAGCACTTCCAGTTTTGCTGAAAGAAAGGGCAGTGGCATCTAGACTAAGCATAGTAGCTGCTTGCAGTTGCAACATAATGAATTTTGTCTTCAAAGTCCTTCTTGTCCCATATTCCAGCCTAGACCATCATTACCTGCAAATTTCCACATCCTAAAGCCATTTAATTTGACAGTATGGACAACCCACCTGGAAGACCAGACATGGCTATATTTGCCAGGTCTTTAGAGAAAAAGTACTGGGATCTTACAAAATTTCTGCAATAGACAGTGTGCCACTGAACAGTAAAACACAGTTGAAGTAAAAGAAATCAGTCAAAAATTGCAGTTCAGTATTTTCTATTTTTTTCATCCAACACTTCTTTGCTTCATACCAAAAAGAAAATTAAAAGAACTTCCAAGAAATCAGCTTACGTGCATTTGCAGTCAGGTCATAGTAAGATCAAAATCTGCCTCGTTTCTGGATTTTGGATTAAGTTTGGCTGGAAATAGACATATATAAGTGATTCACCTCTCCCATTTTTTTTTTTTTTAATGCTATAACAGTTCCAGACATAAACGTATTAACTGGCACAACAATCAGATGAAACCACCTAAACTTATTGATGACTGATAACATCTTTTGAAATAACTGTTTAGTATCTGCTGTGTACATTTGTTTTATCTTCTTGGATTGTTTTTAATGAGGCAACTTGACCAATTCTTTTTCCTGGACAATCACCTTATAAACAAAATGATTAATATAGGAACATAAAAAAGTACACTGGTGACATCATTAGCAGAAATAACATGCATCATCTGATAATTCTTTGCTGCCATTTGTAAGGAAGAGATATACAGCCAATGCTTTTAAAACCTTGAAAATTAAAATTTATATTATTTTGCATTGAATTCTGTTTACCAGTTTGGGTGACTTCTGCCTTCATGCTTGTGAAAACATATCAAGAATGGTGTGATCCACAGTGATTGCAATTAGAAATACTTTATAAATGGCTGCTTTATATTTTTTTATATTCCCAAATGACAATAAGCTCTATTCTGTTTTCATTCCACATTTGGAATTTCCATTGACATCAACAGAACTGTTGAGCAAAATTAAAGAGATAAGTCTTAAAGTTTAGGCAAGTAACTAGGCTTCTTTCAGGTGGACAAGCATTAAGTGGACTTTATTTTTCTGTTTTAATTCCCTCCATCCTGCCTCTAACTCTACACACATACACACACTGCACTATGTGCTCACCAGGAAATTACATTATAACCAGTGGAGAGAAAAATCAAAAAAACTAAGGAAAACCAGGGCTGTGTGCCTGCAGCAGCTTATCCTTAAGAAATTAATTACCCTGTTAAAATCTCTTTGGACGCCCGATATTTATAAACTAGGATATTGTTTACACAGAATGTTGTTTCTCAGAGTGTTTAAATCCCCCTAATCAGCGTACTGTATCAGACATTTCAAAAAAGATGCATATGGCATGAGATGAAGTTCCATATGGAGTTAGGCACAATGTTTATCCTTGGCACTCTTCTTTAAATATCAAATTAATTGTCTATTTCTAATATAGGAATTATCTGGTGGGGAAAATTGTCTTTACTCTTTTTTCCCCTATACACTACAGTATTTTCATGCTTTTAGTGTAAAACGTCTTAGAAGATTGATGTTTAAAAAACCTCATGAGCTTTTTTGCTTTACTGTTGGGAAATGGCTTGATCTTCAGAACAGACTCGCTTCTATTATTAGTTTTATGTTTATTGGCCCTAAAAAAACCTATAAATTTGTTGGCATTTACAGTGCCAAAACAATTTACTCAAAAAAGTGTGTTCAAAAACATGAAATTTGTCATGTCATGAGAAAGTCCGGTGGTGAGTGTTGTCATGGGCACACAATATATATTTGCCTTTTTGGCTGCTGTTGTCCTTCAAATGTTCTGTACCTCAATTCAGTTGAGTGTTGTTCCCCCAACTGTATTTTTCTGCTGTTCTTTCCATTTTATGTTGTTTTTTCACTTGATCATTGGTGCAGGCTTCTGTCTCGTGGTTTTCTCTTCCTTTCTCTTAATGAGCACCCTCTCAGACTCCAAGTACACTTGTTATTCCATTGTAATTCCTCTCCATCATGCTTATTTGCCTTGCTTTTTTCTTTCTCTCTTTCTTGTCTTCTTTGTAGCTGAGAATTGAAATGGCACAACAGCTGTGGAAAGGCCAGGAATTTCTCTGGACACGGACACTGCTCACCGTGTGACTGTGTCCTGAGGACACAGGTGGGTGGAGTTCACTAACACTGTGTGTGTTTCTCTACACAGGAATCATGCAATACTTAGCGTAATGCAGAGGCACTTTAGACTATGTAGAGTGTATGAGGCTGGGAGTCCTAACAAGCTCTTTAGAAGTGTTCAAATGTCATGGAGATGTGGATCTTAGGGACATGCTTTAGTGGTGTGCTTGGTGATGATTGGACTCAATGATCTTAAAAGACTTTTTCAACCTAGATAATTCCACAATTCTTTAAATCAAGTAATGTCTGCAACACTGCCTGGAGGTAGTGAAAGCTCAAGCTGGCCAGTGGAGTGATACAACTTCCTGTGAAGGAAGATTTGCCTTTTGCTTCTTAAATTCCACCTTTTGCATCTTATCTATCTGTATGTTCTCTGCCATTGTGGCAGACTCGTGAAAAAAAAAGGACTTAGCAAAATAACCAATTTACAAAAAAATTCCGTGTAGTTCTTTGTCTACAGGTATCTACTGTTTTAGAGAAAGTTTCTATCTCCTTTTAAGAGTTTTGAACATCTCACAGGGAAATGTTCTGTTGAAGTGTGAAAGGAATTACATTAACAAATCTTCCCAAAACAGAGGCTACCCACCTCCAGAGGCCTCTCCAGTCCAGAGTCCAGCTCCTGCAGACGTTCGGCTTTTTGCTGAGGGCTGTCAGAAAGATAAATTCAGGATCTGCCCTTTGTTAAATGGAGGGTGTCCAAGGGAAAAAGTAGAGATGTTAGCCTTAGTAAGGCGGCCCTACAATTCTTTTTGCCAGTGAACTAATGCATGATCATATTATTTGTAGTCATACTACTTCGCACCATTTATACTTAGGAACACAAACAAAGGAATTCACAATAGAAATGAGCTAATGCTGTCATCTGGGATTTAGTATAGTGAAAGCATATCCAAATATCTTTGCTATTTTAGATACTCAAGGCCATGAAGCAATAGCTCTTGTCTTTCTTTATGATTCAAAAATTCCTCTGCATCAAGTTATAAATAAAGAACAGTGAAGAAAGAAAAAATAGAGTGAATATTGGGATCTTAATTTGTTACTGAGTGACAAATAGCTTTTATAGGAATATAGTGAAAGCATTCTGTGCAAAGAATGCTCTGCAGAACATTATGCCTATGAAAAGAGCGCTGACATGTTAGCATTTACCTTAGTGTGCATTTGTATCAACAACCTTCTTTTACAACTACAGTTAGGAATATCTTTTCATCCATCAATGAGGTACCCATAGCACTTTTTCGCATAGAAGAAGAATATAATACACTTCCTATATAACAACACAGTATAACAGATTAAAGACACTTATCAAATAACCATTGACCTCCATCAACTATTGGATGACCCACAGAAGGTCTGTCTCGAGTGAAGAAAGCAAGTTTAGTTATCTACATGATCTGCTACATATGTGACAAAAGTGAACATAATAAATTTTTTTTCTCTTTCTTCTATTTCTTTTTTCTTTGCATTACTGAAACTATTATATAGTTCATATAATAATATACTTCAAATATACCATGGCATAATGGGAAAAGTTGCTAGCAGTTCTTTGAAAGTTCCTGGCAATTCTTTGTGATTACTGTGATAATTTCCTTATTTCTCTTGCTTCTTCCCTTTTACTGTACCTATCACTTGTATAATTTAAATGTGTGCCCTCAGTAGTGCACAATTTATTAAACTCCTAAATTGACAGTGTTTGCATAATTGGTATTTAATTTATACCAGTGTATAGGTTACAGATAGCAATCTTCAAAGCTTTTTACAGGTGCTTTATTTTTACTGACAAAGTGATTTTACCACTGACACATGAGAAAGTGAAATTTACAGCTGAATTCTGACCGACACGAAACAATAAAATATAACAGCTTTGTCAGATAACTGGTTCTTCATCATTATTAATCATGGCTGGAAAACCTTGTTGACACACTGACTAGAAAGTGATATGGAAAAAAACCATGTGGGTGGAGGAATCAGAGTTATTTTAGTGAGCTGCAAAACCTTATTCAAATGTTGACAATAGAAATGCATGCAACTCCAATGCAGAGCTACAAATTCACTGCAAAGCCACAAATTTATGGCAAGATTCCTTTTAATTTCTTGGAATCAGAGTAGTTCAGCCATTTCACACTGAATTCAATAGAGAATTTTTAAAAAGGAGTTCTTCTGAACCTGAAATATTCCTGCATATAGACCAATATATACACCTGACTTTTTAGCTGTTTTAATCCCTTAAAATCCTTCCCAGTTGGAGCATAGAAAGCTTAGGTCTAGGCAAAATAATATGATGAACAGATTTTTGGTGCTGTTGAGGCATATCCTGCTTTTCTCTTCAGATGTATTCCTCCATAATATCTGTAACACTTGCATTTGAAAGCTGGTTTTGATTCCCAGCTGCAGTTCTCTGCTTTGCTAGCTCAGCTGATTTTAAGCACCAGGAAACTAAGAAGGTGCTATAAACCTCATGACACTTCCCTCAATAACTTTCTCATCAGCACATTCTTCAGCTGTTTTTATTGCATTGCTCTCAAACTGAAGTGGTACTGTGGGTCAGCTGTGGTACACAGAAGGAATTGCTTTCACTGGATTATGTACTGAAGACTGAAACAAGGAAAATTTTAAAGAGGAGATGTACAGAGTTCTCTAGGACAAGCCATAGTTAGTTATTCAGGGAGATTCCACCAAAATATTTAGGAAATCCTTTGTGGTTTTCTTTTGAGAGACTATATTCAGGAGGTAGAATATTGGAAGTTCTACCTAGCAATTTTTTTTTACTATTATTCTTACTGAAGTGGATCTCAGAATTGCACTTCTGTATCAGCCATACAAACAGACATAACCTTTTCCTTATCAGGAGTCCAAGTTATAAAAATTGCAAGCTTCTTTGGTTCTGCTCTCAGGACTAGTTGCTTACTTCAGAGGGAAGTAAGGGGAAGAGGGGAAGAGGGAAGCATTCTTAGTTTGTCCAATTTCTATTTGCATTAACTTGTCAGATGTTCTGTTTCCACAGCAGAAAATTCTGAAACTTTCTTCCTTCTCATGTCAACATCCAGGCCCACTTCTCATATGCCAGCATGAATAGAAAAGTAGCAGAAACAAAACTCTAAAATACTCATATGCTTCACTAAACAGGCATGGACTTAAATGTCTACATAAATACTCTGATGACTTAAAATATTCTCTGATTTTATCAACTGTTTCTACTGGTAGCAAACAAAATTAATTTTTCAGAGAACTCAGAAAATATTTTCCATCACTAAATTTAGTCATTATGCCTTTTAACCACCTCTATTTAAAAGAAAGCCACAACTTTGACTCTCACTTGCTATTAGCTGTGTGTGGTCAGTCTGCTCTACCACATAGGTCCACTTAGCTTACAGTCCTTACTCACTCCCTGACTTCCTGCTTTGCAGTAAGAAACAGAACTGTGTATCTCCTGTATGATTTCTATTTTTCTCATGCTTTCCAGAAGGAGAGGTGCTCTGGCAGGGTTTAAGTTTTAGGATTAGGGAAGCTATGATGTATTTACATTAAAAAAGGCGGAATGGAAGAGGAGATTGGAACAGGAAGAAGTTCCTGAGGAACAAGAACTACTGACATTCTTTTGACCCTGCAAGAATTCTAGGTCTGTTTGAAACACAAGAAAACTCTGAGAGATGAACTTTATCCCATTTACAATGCACTGTCCAGAGCAAAAGAGCAGATGCTGTAACGAACTAATGGTTTTGATTGGAAGGTATCTTAAAGACCATCTCATTGCAATCCCTGTGCCATGGCTGGGCACAACTTCCACCAGACCAGGTTTCTCAGAGTCCCATTCAATCTGGCTCTGAACACTTCCAGGGATAGGGCAGCCAAGACTTCTCTGAGCAACTTGTCCCTGTGCCTCACCAGCCTCACAGTAAAGAATTTCCTTTTAATAGCTAAACTAAACCTGCCCTCTTTCAGTTTAAAGCCATTCCCCCTTGTCCTATCACTACACGCCCTCCTAAAAAGTCTATCTCCATGTCTCTTGTAGTTCCCCTTTAGGCACTGGATCAATCACAGTCTTCTTCACAGACAGTATAAAAGAAATTTGAGCCTGAGCTGAAATACCATGGGTAATCTCTGCAGCTTGGTGGATCCCAGGTAGCCAGTGTGGCCATGAAGATGTGTTCCATTCTTCTCTATTAGCTGGAGATTCCTAAGTGCTGTAGGCATCATGCTCGGGTTGATCACACAACTATGGTCTAGCCAAGAGGTGATGAAGATATCAGTAGTAATAGAGGCCAGGTCATCACCCACCAGAATGCAACACAGTCTGGGCCTACTGGAGATGGTGTGAAACGTTACTCACAAATGGTGAGATGTGAGAGTTTAGCAAAGGATTCAAGAGAATGAAGCCTTTGATCAAATCTGTTAGCTTGGGTCACCGGTTAGTCCAACTTACAGGAAGAGTTTTACTCTCCACAGAGTTTCGGGTCCAACCCCAGTGAGCAGTGTGAGAAACACTCAAACAGTTTAAAATAACCTGCTTAATGTCAGAGCCCACTGGCATGAAAATTCAAATTCGGAAGTTTTCAAAAGTGCATTTATAACTGCACTTATTTAACTTGCTTGTGGTTTTGGTTTACATCCTGGTTTTCATGCATTGATTTTTAAAGAAAATTAATATGTCTGCTCTGGGGACTAGCTCTGGGGAGGCCCTAAACGTGTCTTCTCTATGACTTTGCTTTATGAAGTGGAGGATTTCAGGCCCATTGGCCTTCTATCCTACCTGGTGAACAAAGTGCTTCTCCCCTCACACCATATTTTCCAGCACCCCAAATTTTTGCATGGCCCTCCATGTTTATTTCACTTTGCCAGTGACTCTCATGTACTGGGGGAACCACTGTGGCTGAAATTTTCAATTTTTGTAATGTCTCAAACACATTTCTTCTGCTTTTCAAGATTCTATTGTAATCTCTTGGCCTGTGATATTTCACACCATGTTTCCATCACTTCAGGAATGTAAGGGGAGAAAAAGGCTTTGAAAAAAACAGAGATGTGTGGGGAGTTTTTTCCAAAGGACACATTTTAATGAAGTTACTTGAAAAGCATAATTCACAAATCAGCCTGCCAGTATACAGAAATGTGCATCTCCACAGCTGTTACAGTTTGCTTTATTTTGGCTACTCCTTTGATATGTCCAATATTAATAATGAGCCTGACGAAATACTAGGAAAAACAGCACACATAATCCACATAACTCTCTTTGGAGACACACAGAATTTATTATAGCCCGCAGAGGGGCTTTTTAAAGAAATGTGAAAATAGCAGAAGTCAGTAGAATTTAAATCCTCCCACCTTGCAATGGAAACAAAAGGTTAAAGTTTCACCCAAACCTGAATTTCCCAAGGTGTACCAGAGTTAAGAAAACATTTCTGTAATGTTTCTCCTAGCCACCGTTTTTCCTCTAAAAAATAACCATTTGTAATAATAAATGGACCAGGAACTCATCAATGCATTCAGGGTCAAGATGAATCTGATTTCCACAGAGTTCAAACAAAGAATTTAAGACAGCTGGAAAAGCAAGTTAAGAAAATATTTTTAATGGCAAATTGAGATGATCTAATGCTTCCATTGTTGTACCCTGGAATTACTGGACCTGCTTCCAACCTGGCCTTCTCTCTGAAAATGTCTCTAACACATCAGTTGGAGACAGAGATATCCTACATAGTCTGTTTGCACACAGTGGAGATTAACAAGAACAAGACTCCTGTTCTGAAATTAGCAAGAGGCCATAATGAAGAAATGACTACCCAGGATATTTAGAGTAGTGGATCTCTGCTGCAAGGTCAATGTAATTCTACTTGCTAGAGTCTGTATTTAGACAGCTTTGAAAGTAGCCATAAAACATGGGTGTATTTCTGCTAAACCTTTAATGCAGTAGAGTTCAAACATCAGCCATTTGAAAGCCAGAGACGCCAGTCTATAATGTCCCTCAGTTGACAGCACTGATCATTATCTTATATTTTTCTACTGGTTAGAACCTTCGTCATGCATAGATGTCAGTAATTTTCTAAATGATGTTTAGACATGTTTACAGTTCTTACACAAATGACAAATGGTGAAGCCATGTTCTCCTTTTTCTCACTAAACAGTCAAAACAATCAAACCCACAATTTTCTGGGTTGCAGGATTTTTCACTTATATAGAGCTGTTGCACTGAGGTGTAACTCAAATGAGCCTTTTCTTAGAACCATAGAATCACAGAATGGTTTGGGTTGGAAGGGACGCTAAAGACAATCTAGATCTGACCCCCCTGCCATGGGCAGGGACACCTTTCACTAGACCAAGTTACTCAGGGCTCCCTGCAGCCTGGTGAACACTTACTCACTGGTGGTTTGAATGCCTCACTGAAAATAACCAGGGTTTTTTTACTCACTATAGAATGACTCTAGGTAACTGTATTTATAAACTTGGCATGAAACATACTTGGTAGTCCAGCCCTATATGTACCTGTGCATTTCTTTTATTTTAGCTATCTCCTTAATTCTGTAATATTTGCAAGTATTTGACTCTGTTATGGCCATTACACTTTACTGGAAGCAGTATTTTCTTTATTTTTATTTAACTTAGCATCACTGAAAAGGGAAAAAAAGTCTCCNATAATTCACAAATCAGCCTGCCAGTATACAGAAATGTGCATCTCCACAGCTGTTACAGTTTGCTTTATTTTGGCTACTCCTTTGATATGTCCAATATTAATAATGAGCCTGACGAAATACTAGGAAAAACAGCACACATAATCCACATAACTCTCTTTGGAGACACACAGAATTTATTATAGCCCGCAGAGGGGCTTTTTAAAGAAATGTGAAAATAGCAGAAGTCAGTAGAATTTAAATCCTCCCACCTTGCAATGGAAACAAAAGGTTAAAGTTTCACCCAAACCTGAATTTCCCAAGGTGTACCAGAGTTAAGAAAACATTTCTGTAATGTTTCTCCTAGCCACCGTTTTTCCTCTAAAAAATAACCATTTGTAATAATAAATGGACCAGGAACTCATCAATGCATTCAGGGTCAAGATGAATCTGATTTCCACAGAGTTCAAACAAAGAATTTAAGACAGCTGGAAAAGCAAGTTAAGAAAATATTTTTAATGGCAAATTGAGATGATCTAATGCTTCCATTGTTGTACCCTGGAATTACTGGACCTGCTTCCAACCTGGCCTTCTCTCTGAAAATGTCTCTAACACATCAGTTGGAGACAGAGATATCCTACATAGTCTGTTTGCACACAGTGGAGATTAACAAGAACAAGACTCCTGTTCTGAAATTAGCAAGAGGCCATAATGAAGAAATGACTACCCAGGATATTTAGAGTAGTGGATCTCTGCTGCAAGGTCAATGTAATTCTACTTGCTAGAGTCTGTATTTAGACAGCTTTGAAAGTAGCCATAAAACATGGGTGTATTTCTGCTAAACCTTTAATGCAGTAGAGTTCAAACATAAGCCATTTGAAAGCCAGAGACGCCAGTCTATAATGTCCCTCAGTTGACAGCACTGATCATTATCTTATATTTTTCTACTGGTTAGAACCTTCGTCATGCATAGATGTCAGTAATTTTCTAAATGATGTTTAGACATGTTTACAGTTCTTACACAAATGACAAATGGTGAAGCCATGTTCTCCTTTTTCTCACTAAACAGTCAAAACAATCAAACCCACAATTTTCTGGGTTGCAGGATTTTTCACTTATATAGAGCTGTTGCACTGAGGTGTAACTCAAATGAGCCTTTTCTTAGAACCATAGAATCACAGAATGGTTTGGGTTGGAAGGGACGCTAAAGACAATCTAGATCTGACCCCCCTGCCATGGGCAGGGACACCTTTCACTAGACCAAGTTACTCAGGGCTCCCTGCAGCCTGGTGAACACTTACTCACTGGTGGTTTGAATGCCTCACTGAAAATAACCAGGGTTTTTTTACTCACTATAGAATGACTCTAGGTAACTGTATTTATAAACTTGGCATGAAACATACTTGGTAGTCCAGCCCTATATGTACCTGTGCATTTCTTTTATTTTAGCTATCTCCTTAATTCTGTAATATTTGCAAGTATTTGACTCTGTTATGGCCATTACACTTTACTGGAAGCAGTATTTTCTTTATTTTTATTTAACTTAGCATCACTGAAAAGGGAAAAAAAGTCTCCAAAGAGAACTATTGTGTGACATAATGCAATTTTAAAACTCCGATAGGAAATGGTAAGTTATTTCCATAGTTACACCAGCTATAACAATGCAAATTTGTACTCTCAGGATATGTAGGTTCATGCCTTCTTCCTTCTTCCTTTTCTCATGTGAGGTCTACTCCTTCTGATCTTCAGTCACAGGGTATGTTCACACTACTTAACAAAAAGAGAAAAAAACCTTAGCATACCTTGGCTAAAACAGCAGCAAAGTCAACATCTCAGGGCTTTTACAATTGAAGGTAGCAGACTGATTTCAATTCTAAGTGCCTGAAGTCTTATTGCCAATAAAATGGAAACACTAGGTTACCTGTCCCAGCTGTTATTTTAAACCTGACTAGCCATTTTAGACCCTTTGCTAGGATGTAACTCTTAAAAAAAAAAACTCAGCTCCAAAAATAATATTGTTGAGACGTTCATGCTTTAAGTTCTACAACCTTTACACAAAAACAGTAGTAGTATTGCAATCATGCAAGTGATCTTTCACACACCTCTGATTTAGATGTAATCCCAGCCAGTCTCTTTCACTAAGGCTTGTATTGAAAAAGTAATAGTAGGGTGTGCAAGACCCTTGTTCAGCACCTCTGTTATTCGATCCTGTCTTAAGTATTGCCACTGCTATTGTGTCTAAGTTCAGAAGAATACATTGTAAGCTCATATTCAGCCACTGCTTTCTGCACAGTCAGAGAAAACACAGAAATTATAACCTTTCCTCTTTAACACTCCCAGAGGTGTAACATGTCTGTACGCACTGACAAGCTGTTGCAGTCTTTGAAAGACAGACAGGCATCCACTTGAGGCCCATACCTTTTAATTTAAAACCTTACTGTTCCTATGTAAAAGTACCTGAACACTCCAAGAACCCTGTCCTCACTGTGCTTAAATCAAAATTTTGGATGCTGACAAACAATTAAATTCCAGAATTTGATAGTATGAATAAACAAATTTCCCAAGGCAATTGAAACTGCATAGATGTTCTGGAATATAGCCCCAGTGCAAGGTCCTTAGCATGTCCTGAGCAATGGCAGGGAAGAAAGCTGAAATAAAGGGGTTAAGGAAGTCAGGTTAGACATACAGTAGGCAATGAAAGAACCTGTGCACAGGAATGCAGAGGATCTGTATCTTTTAGTGAAGTGTAGCAAAGAAGCTGTAAACTGGGAGCTCTTAGAATAATAAGACACCAATGTAGTTCAGAAAAGAGTTGAAATTGCTAAAATTATTTAAAATTATTGGTTTATTACCATCACATGAGTATAAATTTTTCCCTTGTATAATCAGGATTATTTGTTTGGACTATTCTTGTCCTTGGGACAAATACTTTAATTAGAAGTTTCTGTTCAGGTTTGAAGGAGGGATCTTTATCCCCTTTTTCAAAAAAGAAAGCTATTGTGCTTCTTCTTCATGATTTTCCTATTATAAACAATAACCTTCATCTGTGAAGACCACTTCTTTGCAAGCTACCCTTCCAAGAAAAAAAATCACAGTTGTATAAGACAAATCATGGGAAAACTAGATTGCAGTTTGAATTATGACAGACTGTGTCATGTTTAAATAGACCATTAATGTGAAAAAGGTTTATTAAAAAAAAAAAGAAAGAAAACAAACAACTATGCAAGTATTTAAGTGGCTTGAAACAATTTCTTCCAACATTTTTGGCAAACACATAAGGAAGGAACAGATGTGAGGAAATGCTATTCCAAGGCACTGGCATGGACTCACGGACCATAACACTGCAGAAACTGCACATCTCTCATATTTAGACTTGCAGCACAGAGTGTTGTGTGAAAGGCACCACCTTTCAACCTGTTTGCTTTCCACAGTTTTCACATAGTTTTTTCTAGCGGTTATTTCATCTAGGAAGAATTTCTTTTCCCTGCTAGTGTATTTATTAATAGACATCTAAAATACATGTTGGCAGTCAAGATGCTGTGCTCAGTTTACTGATGTTGATTTTAAGACACACTTAAAGATTATTAAATCCTTAGCAAGTTCATGAAATTAAAAAAAAATAGCATAGCAGAATGCATGGCTAACAGACAATGTAATAGGTACAGACGACCAGCACTGGGGCAATAAACCACAAGTGAAAGAACAATGAAACAACATTAAATACTACAATTTCCAAATGTGTTTTACATTTTACACACACAACAATCTACATTTTTAGAAACTGAGTATCGTACTACAGTTACTAATTTTTCAAAACAACTGTGTTATTTTTATACACGATTGTCCAAATAATATGAACATTTAGAAAAAATTTGATAGTCGTACAATTTACCTGCACCTTACTATTTTTAACTGCTATAGATGAACAGCAGTTACTTGACCTATACTGCTATGCAAATGACCATGGAAGCATAAATTGGTAAAAGAAACACAGACCAAACAATTTTTTTGCTAGGGCTATCCTAGGCTTAGAAATTCATCAAGCAGGGAAGATCATGGAGCAGGTCATAATGAGTGCCATCATCCAGCATGTGCAGGACAGCCAGGGGATCAGGCCCAGCCAGGCTGGGTTTAGGAAAGGCAGGTCCTGCATGACCAACCTGGTCTTCTTCTATGATCCGGTGACCAGCTTAGTGGATGAGGGAAAGACTGTGGATGTAGTCTGCCTGGACTACAGTAATGCTGTTGAGAACATTTCCCATTGTATTCTCCTGTAGAAACTCACTGCTCATGGCAGTTTACTCTCAATAGCCTAGTTTTCTAGTGTTGGAAAGCATTGAAGTTGTATATTAAGATAAAGCACAGAAAAATAAGAATGATGGGGAAAGCTGAAGGGGTGGAACATGGCAATACATGCTCCTTAATTATTTTTCCTGTCGACATGGCATTTATCTCACCTATTGTAGAATCTATAGTAGCAATAGTGATCCTAGGTTATAAAGTCTATAGCTGCAGCCCTTTAAGTGCAAATCATTTCATCCTCCAGTGGACACATAAAATTGTCCCTCTTTAACAGTCAGTTTATCTTTACTGACAATAGAAAAGCAAATGCAATCGGCTACTACATGTGAAATTCCATTTTAATTGTTCCTCACACTTCCTTTGAGATATCTTGTCAAATCTAAGCATTAAATTGACACTAGCAAGTGCCCCTCATTAGTGCTAGTCTCTTACATACCACTAAATGTCATAAACTTACAATTGACTGTGGATTTATTATGCCTGTACAGACATTGGAAAATGCAATGTTAACAATGGCAATAGTTCATGTCATAAAAATTTAAAAATTGTTTTTATTTGTAGATAAAAAGATTAATTTATACTGTTCCTTCCCAAGGAGCAATTTGCTTTCACTGACATGATACTTCATGACTAAAAACTTATCATTTTTAATGCTTCCGAGTTGTAGTAATTGAGAAATCTCTTACTTCAAGAAATTCAGATGCATATCAAAAAATAGTTTATGACAGAAGAGATATCCTGCATGTAGGTTTCAGGCAAAAGTGAGTATTAATCATGGGAATGATATAATTGTTTATTTTTCTTGTAATTTAATTATTTCTTTTGGGCAGGGAAGTCTAAGACATTGTTCTGGGGATGAGTTGTTCCAGATCAAGCTTCAAAGACAGTTTTGGAAAGAATAATGAAAAATTAAACTGAGTTGCTATTTAACAGGCAAAGTAGACAGACAGTCTAACTGTTTGCATGTGTGCTCTAGGTACACTTTTGTAAGAAATGTGATTTTATCACTGTAATCTTCTTTTCTTTAGAATTTATTATAACAAAATCATGACAAGAATTAGGCCTGAGTCATGAATTAAAGTAAATGTATTTACTGAAAGACATTCAGCCTGCTTTCATTTTCCACTGTTTCTCATCACTGTTACAGCACTCATGTTTTTATTCTGCCTTATAAATAAATAAATTCCACATTAATATAAAGGTGATGAGGTAATTTAACAGCCTAATCTGTTTGTATTTAGGGAACCGAGCGATAGCTCAGTCACTGTCTTTTTCAAGACGTGAAAAGTAAAATCCCTGCATTGGGGTCAATGAGAGTTGGGCCAGGTTCTTAACCCCTTGCTTAAATAACTCATTAATAAATTTCCTACCCTATAGGCAGGCTGATTAATATAGATAGTTTAAATACTAGTTAAAAGGCAAGACAAGTGACTGTGGCATGGAAAGCCCAAGATATCTATGACAAGATAATAAGTTAGTGCCTGTTGCATAGTTCTCTTGCTCAGCAGTTCTCAGGCCTGATGTCTGCAATCTCGCTTTCCGGCTATTTTTAGTTCATAAACTAGGTCAAGAGGTATCCAAAGTAGGACAGAGGCCTATAAAGCCCATGAAATTTTTTGAAAATCACTTTTTCTTTTAATTGCACTATTCCTTCTGCCAGCTTTTGTATATAAAGATAAGGGCAAGCCAGACTATGAAGGTACAAAGGAGCCAAGTGGCTTTGCATTTGAGATTGTAGACAGACATTAAAATGTTATGCATTTTGTTAACTAGAAAAATAAGAATTAAAAGTATATAAAATTAATATTGTAATAATCTAGGCTAGGTATAATTTTTTGTCCCAGGATATCTTCAGGAGTCTGACCTTCTTCAGTAGTCTCATGAATTTACTGCATGGGTCTTTGGGTCATCTTCCGCTACTATGGTTCACGTTGTGAGGTGGCACCAAGATACAAGCTGAATTGAAAAACAAAGGGTTGAAAAGAAAATAATGTTCCTAATGTCCAGCACACACAGGGTTTGGACAAGATATTTTCAAATGTTCCTTCTAATCCAAACTGTTCCATGACCGATTCTATATTCTAATCGCTATGATCCAAGAGCCCAAGAGAGCAAACTAAAATTACTCCCAATTAGATGTCTCTGAAGTGTGCATAGAGTCAGCAGCAGGGCTTGAATATTCCTGATTTCCTTCTACAAATCCATTCATATTCATCGTTCTGTTAGTGTGGTTTGCTACATATGGCAGGACTAGACTCAGGTGTAGCACAGAAGCACATTCATAAAAGTCTGTGGGACAACAGGTGAGATGAACCTTCATGCCAGGTACAGCTGTTCATTGGCAGATTACACAGGACCTTATTGCACATTGTTCAGGTTACTTTCAGTTCTCTGAGTTATTATTTTTCCATACATGAGGATCACCACATGTCAAACACACACAACCAGGAATATTTTAGTTAGGGTTTTTATTAATGGAGGTAGATCAAACTTTTTTTTTTTTTAAATCAAATAGAGCTTTCTTCTGTTGCTAACCTAGGGTCATGAAGATGTCATTTCACCATTATTCAGAGTTTATTAATATTCTGTCATATTATCATAATATCATCTGACTTGCTTAAAGCTTCCTGGATAACTTCCTGTGTGACTGAATGGGAAACAAACCCCGAAAGTTTCACACTCACAAGACTAAGTTCTGCTAAGTGAAAGCCAAGATCGGCATTTTTGAAAACTCTCCTACAGAAGCAAATGAACCAAACTCAAACTACAAAATAGAAATGAAAGTGTACTTATGTAAATTCATAAATAAACAAGAGAAAATCAGGCAGCAGAAGTGAGTGATCCTTCTTTCCTTGGCATGCTGGTGGTTTATTCCAACTTCTGTTTTTCATTCTGGCATAACGCTGCCCTTGCCAAAACTGCTCAAGTCACTGGGGTATGAAAGGTCAGACTGAAATGCAGACCTAATGAAGAACGAAGACCTAAACCTCGCTGAGCAGTTCGAGAGATGTCTTTGTGGAAATACATGCATGCTATCCTGCAACCAGTTCATATTCTTGTCCTTTATCTCCAGCTTTTGTTTCTTCTGTTGAGAAACTGCATTGTGAGAGGCAAAGCTCAGGTTTGGGACTTTTAGCAAAGTGCTTGAGACAGTTTTCCACTATCTTGTTCTCTGATTTGCTTTTGTAGAAGCCCTGTAATTTTTTTGATGGAAAGACTAAGATCATTGGTAACCAATCTGACAAATGAGTAGTTGCTGAGCCTCTTCAAAAATCATGTTGTATTTATGGATATTCCATTATTTCATCTGAAATCAGGCATTGTGTGTTCTTCCTTCCAAATATTGACCAGGCTCTGAGTGTACTCCAGCCAGCTGGCTGCATATTAAATCAGTGGTTGGACTGGCAGTTTAAAGCAATCCACAAGGAAAATGTGGGGAGCTAAATGCTGGATAGGAAATTAAACGGCACTGCTATAATCTGGCCTATGCCCTGAAGCAATTTGGCTCGCACAGAGGAGACAGTGTGTGAGAGGAACCTGATACCACCGGCAGTCACAGATATAGGACTGACTTCAACTGGTCATGCATTTTCCTAAAATCCAGATGAGCATCAGTGCACCACATGTCATCTTTCAGGTCACACTTGTCCCAGACAAGAGCTGTTTACCAAGAATGAGCAAAAAGTTGACAGCAGGGGAGCATGCACAAGAATTCCTCAGAGCATGCAGCATTATTGGTAACCTCCCCATGGAAAATCTGGCTTAGAGATGTTATGAAAACAAAACAAATACTAGCAGCAATTAGGGGACTTAGAGAATTATTCACACCAACAAAGCTATCTCTTAGGGCTCGTATAAGACAGTCATAAACCCTGCTCACTGCAGCCAAACCAACAGGATGACAACTGAAACTGGGAGCATAATAGGCAAGGGATCAAGCTGGAAAAACCAGGCACAGCAGGAGGCAGAGTTGGAGAACACAGACCAGAAGGTTCTGTGTGGCATCACAGAATGAGGCATGACATCTTTGTCATTCAGCAGGAGATCTCATGCCCTCGTAATTGTTTGTCCCATGCAGCCATTCTTGCAAGCCCACAGTGGCTATTAGCAAGTTCTGGTGGTGATTTCCACTGCTTCCTGGCAGGAAAGGGACTAGATCTCACACCATTGCTGAGTTTTCTGCAATAAATATTGGGTGACACATTGGGTAGCTTTCCTTACTAGTTATCACTGTCTGAAAGTGGCATGATGTCGGGGTACACTAGGTGGTGATAGAGAGATAGGCCCTGAAGGCCGGAGAGAGAGAGAGCCTCTTTCCTGGGCCCGTGGGTGACCCTGGGACTGTACCCAGGTCACCGGGGATGGGCGGAGAGAGGATTGTGAGTTTGTGCACAGGGTTGGACCTGTGAGAGGTGATGGTTGTAGTTTGTGACCTTATAGGGTATTGTCTACCTGTTACCATAATAGGCAAAATCTGTGCACTACCCCAGGTGATTGGGGGACACTGGTGAACATCTTTCCTGTTTATATGATGTTATATCCTGTTAGGTGCTGGTATTTAGGGAAATTCTGGCTGTGTAATAAATGACTTTGCATCTCCTTCTTGTGTGTGGAGTCCATGCCCATGCATGATCACTGCAGCATGACTTGTCACAAGTGGGTACAATAGCAACAAAATCTATGAGGCTTTCAGAAATTTCGAAAGGGAAGAATTAGCAGAAGAAATGAAAGTTGCAGAAAAGATTCAGAAAAAATTACAAGATTTGTGCAATAGCTTTTGGTCTATAGTATAAAGTAACTTTTACATACCAGTATACTCAGTTTAGGATGCAACATTTTTTATGGTATTTCTATACTGATCTACCCTACATCTTCATCTTCAAGAATAAGTTAGATGTCAGAAACCAGTTCAGACCATCAAGCAACTGGGGGCTTCTCAGATCTATATAGAATTGCAGCTGAAGATTCAAAGATGTAGCATAGCTCAGCTTTGTTGTATCATATCTTGAGAGATACAACATTTGCCTATTAGTTCTACTGAAAGCCATTTAGAAATTTTTGTTTAGTTGTGTAATGAAGAGATGGAAATATTTTCCCTTTCAGTCTGTTAACCACAGTAAGTTTGGAAATGGAGACTATTCAGTGTGTATGCTCTGCAAACACACCATTCTGAATCAAACTCAGCACTTGTTATTTTAGGATTGATGGCAGTCATTCCCAAAGGCCCCCTCCAGGGTTGCATCTCCTTGGGAAGAAGACAATTCCTGCTGGGAAGGATTTACCAAAGGAATACAAATAAATGAGGTTAAAAGTCCAGCCAGCCTTCTTAGCTACATGTGTCACAAGTTTTTTTCTTTTCTTTGTTTTGCCTTGATTGTTTGGGGAACAGAAGAGATGTATTAATCAATGAGGCTACACATGCACCAGTAAAGTAAAGAAGAAGTAGGAAGAAGAAAAGCCTCCTACTAGCCTAGTCACGACAGTCAAACCTAGGCTTTGCTGATGTAATGCCAGAATGTGCCTGAAAGACTTATCTGGGAGAAGGCAAAGATTAAATCACACAGCTTTTTCCATACTCCCAAGACATTCAAAGCATCTCACGTCTAACCGTGGATTTCAAAACCCTGACATATGTCAGCTGTGCAATATGAAAGATAACAAATTTGGAATTTTAAATTAAGAATGTTTTTCATTGATGAGACATTAAAAATAATCCTGCTGAGCTGGTGCTTGAGATGTCGTAAATACTCTACCAACTCAGAAGTGACATAACTTTTTCTGTAGCAATAGATGTACATTTTAAGGTTTATTAATTGCCTGACCATTTATATAATGCTGTAGTTTCAGGGCTTTTATCTGTCTCTCTAGACCATTATCTTGGGAAATCAACAGTAAAACTAATTAAGTATGCTTAATTACTTCTGCTGTTCAGTCTCTTTAATATTACTCTTGTTTCTTGAATTTCCAAAATGCCTTACACTAAGATTGTTACAAAGTTTTTAAAATTAAAAATAGCTAGCTAGACAGTCTTCTAAGGAAGCAGATTCACCATATCTAAACTTAGTTTTCTCTTCTTGGATGTATTTTTCTAAACAAAAGTATTTGATATGATTATTGTTACTCTCCTTGCTATCAGCTTTCCAATAACATTTTGTACCAGTGGAACCTCTGACATGGAAAGAAGGTGTTTACCCTACCCTTAATGTATCCTATTTTTTTGCTTTCAGAACATGGAGTAAAAGCTGGTATCCTATTTTAATGCAAACTGTCGGGCTAACGAGACAAAGATCTAATGGAAGAAGAATTTTGGAAAAGGCTCATCAATACTCACAGGTTAAGGAGTAGTATTTGAAGTGCCAGTACAATATATGTCCGTTTTTTCCAGTGATGGGTTCCTCTGCCTAAATGGCAAATCATCAGCTATCAATCATGATGATATTTACTGGTGAATACATTCTGTTACTGCTAGGCTGTAACTGAATACACACATACTGCAACTTGTATTGCAAGCAGTGCTACTGATTCCCCCACCCACTGCTACTGAATGTGGTGTTTAATACCTATACTGATAGAAAAAAAAACATTGAATAAACACGTATCTAATAAGTGAGCAAATAACAGACTTACCTGAGCTATGGTCTGAGAACATAGGTCAATATTTGGGTAAAGGGTTATGGAGAAAAACTGAAGTACAGTTTTCTCTTGTAGACTTGAGACTCTCTCACCACTGAAGGATCTCAGATTTCTTAATGTGTAGCCCTACAGTTATTAGTCAGCACAGAAGTGATAAAACCTTTCAGTCTTGGGTCATTATTACAGAAAGATCAAAGAAAGACCTTTGTCAACTCCTTTTTCTGCCTTAACATAGAAAAACATAGAGCAGAACATAGCTACCACTGATAAAAATGCTTCATGTTCCCAAAGCTATTGAGAACAAAAAACCAAAATAGCAATGTGCAAGTAATACTTGGATCTACTCCATGGATCTTTTCTATGAACAGAGCAAGAGAAAGACCAAAAAAAACCACCCAGACAGGCATGCTGAACTCATTTGTGTTTATGGTTTCACGCATGTCACACTTCCATCATCCAGGAAGTCGTTGGTATCTTACAGTAACTGCACAGTGCTGGTGGTTCTGTAGGCATTCAGTATGACCAGCAATCCCATTTGGGAAAGCCCCCTTAAACGTAAACAGAATCCAGAATAGTAATGCACTTTCATGTAAATAACTCTCAAGAAATACATACAAAACAGATGTGCCATCTGTGTGATGAAACATACTCTTCATTAGAAAATAGACATAACTAAATATATCGTCTTTAATTACATCAGTAAGAGCCCTGTTCATCATGCCCAGTGGGACGTGCCTAGTCACTTCTTTTACAGCATCAAGGCATAGTTCTCTGTCTCAAAAGAAGCCCACGCTAGTGAAGTCAGTCCATCAGTTTATCCTTGCTTCTTTTGAGAGAATATTGGAAAAAGAAGACTAAAAGAAGTACCAAACAGTAAAAAAAAAAAAAAAATTATCTATTTGTTGTCATGGAGTAAACTAGGTTAGACTGTGTCTGAAACCATTATTTAGTTATTTTAACTTCAAAAGTGTTTTGATTGATTTCGTAAAGTCTTTCATGTCCCTCAACTATTATGTAAACAGTAAGTGCATTGCTGGACTGGAATCCCATTTGGTTTCAACTGTTCAGTGTGCAGAAATTGGAGAATATCCAGAGATACTGTGTTTCAAGAACATTTAGCACCGATAGTGTTTGGATTTTCTTGTATCATCCCTGTAAACTTTAAATATCACCTCATCTAGTTGAAGGGATTGTGTGATTAAGACACTACGTTTTAAGTGCACTGGCAGCAGTTTCCAGCTAAGGAGAGGGATTATCAAAGTGAATAAAGAGCAAAATATGCAGCTTGATGACACTTTTATTGATTCTTTTCTGTCGCTAGGAAAAATCAAAGCACACGAACATCCTTGTCCAATTAAAGCCAGTGGCAGAAGTGTAGCATGGCCTCAAATCATACTCTATTTAGTCTGTGACTATAGCTTTTTGGGATTTTAAGTTTAGATGCATGGGTTAGCTGGGGTTTTGTTTTTTCCAGCTCTCATGATGGGACTTCCAACGTAGCCTGAGGCAGTTAGGCACTCAAGTGACAATGAATGTCCATGAGATTGAAAACTCCTTTCAAAATCCTACCACAACTTTCTTTTCCATCTTCCCATTTGTTTTTAATACTCTGTAATTTTCATTGCAATTAGCCAGGTCACAGATGCATCCAATCCCTCTCAAATGTTACTAAACAAGAGAAAAAGCAATACAAATCTAATGGCTTTGATGCTTGTTAGAAACCTTCCCATATGTGCATCATTTTAAAGCACAGTATCTGTGGATTTATCATGCCAAGAAGGGTGGCTCAGGAAGTTTTTGCAATATAGCACCTAAATAACTGGAAAGTCACAGCAGGATTTGAAATATTCTCAAAAAGAAAAAAAAACAATCCTTGAAGTCTTGATCTGGTTCTAGCTTTATGTCTATAACACTTTTCATACATGTTCTCACAGAAGAGAGGATATCGTCAAAGCAGCACGCGGCAGCTTTACAGGTTTTGTAATATTTTCACCTGCAGACCAGTTACCCACAATAAAACAGTTCTGGGCTACAAGGAATAATGCTGCAGTCCAAAAGCTGATAATGTCAGTGTCTATAAAGGTCGCTCCACAGCTGACATTTCCGTAAAGGCATTACAACACAAAGTATTCAGGCTTCTTCAGTTCCTGCAATGCACACAGCCTTTTTCCAAACAATTACTGCATAAAATTATTTTTGTGTGTTATACCCATAAACTAAAATAAATTTAAAAATAAAACGCAACAATACTTTTTGACACTCCTCTTATAAGGCAAGACAGGCCAATACAGCTATAACAGCCATGCAAGCATTAGATTGCCACTCTTCTTATAGATCCTCTTTGCCAGATTGCTTAGAGGTACTCTTGTATAGCTGGATTTTGTTCCACAATCTTAAATCATGCATCTAAAACTTAAGCGTAGAACCAGTATGAGAATACTCCTGTGATTGCTTGCACGTCTTTTATTAGGATCATATTTTTCACTACCACCAGAAGAATAAGACACAGAGCCAAGTTCTATTCTCAGTTGCTGGTGTAAATCCAAAGTATCCTCATCAAAACCAGTGAACTTATTCCAGATTTACACTCCTGGGCCTAGAGCAGAGTTCAAGCTGTCTTGTTTTAATATTCTTCAGTTCAGAAGAATGTCTGGCTTTCCAGAACTCAGAAACTGTGAGTGTCTGTACTGCCAGCTTAACAATAAAAAATCAGATTCTTTTGTGTTCTTTTCCTGAACACAGATAGAGTGAAATTACATTGACTTCAGCTCCCACACTCCCGTTGCCAGAAAACAGGAACATGTTAACAACTGTCTTTCTGTCCAAATGCATCCATTACTATCATCTTATCAACTCCCCAAGCAATTCAAGAAGTTCTTTTTGTACTCCAAAGTTGACTCTCATGGAGAAGTTTCAAACAGGTTCCTCAAACTCTTTCTCCAATATTCCACCAAAATACTGCGTTTGCTGTGTCTTAAATCCTATAGCATAATGACAGTGCTTCCTGGTTTCATGTGTGCATTCATAGGGAGCCCCGAAAGTCTGTGGCTTTTGCCAGGAGGCATTTTTTTTCCTTCTATGGTCACAATATCCAGGGAAATTTCTTTACTTAGGAAGAGACCTTAGAAAGAATCCTTGGAAAGAAACCTTAGAAAGAATGATCATTAAGTACTTCCTACTAGACAAGAGAATCAGGGAATGGAGAGAAGGTAGAATTTCCCTCTGTCCCATTTTCTTGTACAAAAATACATGTATAGAAATGAGAACTTGGAAAATCCTGCAGAGATTTAGAAAATCATCTCAGGCATTCAGCCACAAAAAAATCTCTGTGTAGGACGTGACAGTACAGGCTAGCCTAGAACAAAACTGACTCATTGCTAATGCAGGTCAAAAAGTTACTGGAATACAATAGCGAATCACAAATCTGTAATATTCAGCAGAACTATCAGACCAGATAGCAAAGATGCTCTGGTCTGCTGGCTAGAAAAGCATGTGGGATCAGCACAGGAGCTGGATCAATCACAGAGAGGATTGCTTATGATCCTAAGGGAAATAGCAAGACAAACTACTAATCTGTGCAAACCAATGAAAATGCAGGACAGAGAATCAGGGTAAAATCCTAGCAGAGAGGATTTTATTTCATATGAAAAGAAGAAGCCCTGGGCATTTTTAAAATGGGTTGTCTACTACCGTGGGAAAGACCAGTGGAGTAATATCACCGTAAACCACTTACCAGCAAATTCTAGGTCACCACAGCCCTTGAATGCTCTTCCTTTCTCAGTAGTACCCATCTGTGAGTTAAGACTGAGGGATGTATCCAGAGGTTTGCATTGGTTTTTAAAAACAGATTTTTATATTACCTGAACAACTGGAAAAAATTCTCTGTTCTAGAGGGGAGCTGTAGAATAAGGTGCCCGGTCAAGGTCACTGAAGAATGTTAATGGCACATGGATACTGTGCCACTGACAATGCTAAATCAGCAAAGGGACTAGGGTTAGTGGCATAGGAATGCTATTTGGAACCCATCTCCTGAGGAAGTATAAAGGCATTCTTTATAGAGGAAGAAAACACGTATTTTAGCTGGAAAATGCTACCATTTTCTAGAAGGCAGCCCCAAGTTTAAGCAAGGTCTTTGTGGTAGAAAAAGAAGTCAGTGGGGCAGAGGCTGTTATTTCAGGCCAGGTAGCAGGAACAGCAAACCACACATGTCAAGAACTGCTGTGGAAGTGAATGAGGCAAGGAAAAGGGGGGAAACAGAACTGCATGCCTTTCTGATGGCATGTACAGCATTCTCTGGAAAATTCAAATAAGGGAGCAACACCAATCCAAGTAACTAGCAATTGCATCTCATATTCCAAAATAGCTCCGTAAATTAAGGGCAATTTTTTTTGTTATTCTAGAGGGAAAATTATATTATCCAGCTTAGGTTTAAGGCAGGATTGCACTGCAGCCAGCTTGCAGGCTGGGTCTGGCCCATAAGGCAGTCTCTGCTGCCCACCAGGGATGAAGCAGTGTACTCCTTTTGACTATGAACTTCCCAGCTGATGCCAGTCAGACTATTTTCATCTCCTGACTGCTGGCTGGCCTACAAGAAACTTCTGCCACATACTGGCCCTGCCAGAGGACTCCTATCTCCTGGCTGCCTGCTTTCCTCTGCTTCTTCTCCCTTCTTATCCCTCCTGGGCAGCACATCACACACTGTCTAGCAGCCTGAGCTAACCTGAGAAAGGGGAGAGAGATGGCACTGGAGTGAATGAAGCTGGAAGGTCAGCAGGAGATGTTTGGATGTGTGTTAGGAAGTAGAAGTCATTAGCAGTCTCTGAGCTCATGTAAGCTGTAGCCTTCTGCAATAAAAATTCACTTAAGAGGAAAAGGTGCAAAACACATCCTGTGTCATAAGGATTGTTTCACCTCTGTACCATGGCCAGGTTGGTGTAAGGGAGTGACAAGTGTTGCAGGGTAGTCAGACAACACCACCAGTACAGGAGCTCTTCAGAGCTTCACACGGGCTGCTGTGGCACTGGGTGCTACCGAACAAGGGCAAGCAAAAGAAAATGTTTTAACTACTTCTTTTTCAGACTTATGAAAGTCTTGAATAATTCAAAATGAAGGTCAAATATCTAAAAGTATCAATGCTGCTTGATTCCAGGCTAGACAAAGGTAAACAGGATGGTGCAAAAACCTGAAACATGGATCAATATTTGCTTTTCCTTTTTGAAAGAGGAAACTGAGATTACATTTCCACGTCAGCAGCAGGGGAAGCTGAGCCAGTTCTTGCAGGAACAATAAGTGTGTTCAGTGAGGAGTTCAGACTATATCTGAAGTGACTCACAAACTATTCAGAAGACAGATCCAGCTGCCTGGTTGGCAAAGCACTCTTGGGTTTGTCTGTTGGTTGGCAGATGGGATTTTGCTTCATTTTATTTTTTGCGTATGTACAGAGATGCATGCTTTAACAAATAAAGGAGGGATGGCATGACAGTGCCAGCTGAGGGTAAAAGGCAGGTCCCCTCTAGTGCAGAGATTCCCAAAAGAAAGATGCAATCTTCATGCCAGAAATCAAGTGAGTGGTCAGAGACTGGCACTAACTCACCTGATGGATCTTGGAGGCTTCAGAAGTTTCAACTCATTTTATGCTTTTACATTAAGCCCAAGAAACTTCAGCAAAGTCTCCTCCATGGGTGCTGCCAGGACTGGGCAGTAGTCCGGCACAGTTTTCCCAGCACCTGGGAAAAAAAAGGACCAGGCATCTGGCTTCATATACAGCCTCGTGGGGTCTGGAACAGAGCAGAAGGGGAATACGGAAGGCTTTAGGTATTGGAGAGTTGTAGGCTTCTAATGTGGTCTTCCCAGTTATCACATACCTCTCCAGAAAGAAAACCTCAGGAACCCTTAATTTAATATATTTTGTTCTTTCCAAAGGGAAGTGTTCACCAACTCAGGAAGCTTCAGGGGGGTTCCTGCCAGAGGAGATCGAAGAGGAGCCAGCAGTAGGTGGGGAGTTGCCTCTGCACCTCTGCCTGAAACAAGGACACGTTTCCAAGCTTGTGCTCACACCCCTGTGCCAGGGACTCTGCTGGCTGGCACTAAAGCACCTAGCAGGAGAGGTCACACAGTACAGCCTGCCGCCAGCTAGCCAAATACATTTCACATGTTTAAGGCCAGACATCATTTAATATCTGCTGCCAGGAGCCACCTTGTCTGGTCAGGTTTTTTGCACTTTCTAACAGAAACTATGACACATTCCAGCAAGAATAGACACCTAAAGCCAAGAAACAGACAGTATAACTCAGGTCCCCAGATGGGTTTGAATAATTTATTACTTATTCAGCTTTATTTTTACAACTTTTGGAATGTTTTTTGACCAAAACTTCCATGCACAGATTTCCTTCTCACAGAACACTGAAAATTTTGAAAATATATTCAATAATTGCAAGCTGAAAAATCAAATATTTCAGAATATGCTTCCCTGATAATATAATCTATGCATTCACTTGGTCATGATAGACTTTCCTGTGGTAAGTATGCTATCTAAACATAACCCTCCATCACATTTTTATGACAATGCCTCTGATATACAGTGAGAACTGTATCAAAAGGGTTCTTAATAGCTGAAATCAATACCACTCATATGCTGGTAAAGTAAAAGGAAATTAACTTTGTTTCAGTAGTTTACTATGATAAAGTTGAGTATAAAATCAAGACAAACAGTTCAAAAACAGAAGTCAGTTGGGAATGTAACTTATTTTGCCTGAAGCTACCTGTGACCTTACCAATAACTCAGAGCCATCTGAAACCTGACAAAATAAGGGTAACGAATTGTGGCTGAGCTGATGATTTTCACTTTCTGAAGAGGACAGAAAAGGTCCATTGTTGCTTAGTAGCACTCCACTTACTTCCTCAGAATAAATGCAGAGATGTACGTCAACTTGACCCTGCAAATCACCAGTTACGTGCTAGATCTGAATTTTACGGAATTCTTCCGTTGAAGGATTCATCATCAGAGGCAATAGACATGGGAGCTCAAGAAAAAGAAAAAGGCATGTTTTCATGCTACAGCAGAAGGGCCAAAGGTTAGAAGACTAGTTCTTCTTGTTGTGTCAAGAACCTCTTCCAAAGCCAGAGATTTCCATGGAAAGATTTGTGTGGAACATGCTGGATTCTGGATCCACATCTCAATAAGTTTACTGGGGTGGCAATTTTTTCTGTTCTCAGTAAAACACAGATGGGTATTAAGAGTAAAGGAGAAAAAACAGGAATAACATGGGAAATAGTCAGGAAAAAAGGCAATGGACAACCTTCAAGACATCAATGGAAAGAGAAGAGCTAGCAGTATCTTCAGGGAAATTACAAACTACTCTGGCCTGCCACAGCAGTGTCCATGGTGTCTTCCCCCATCATCTTTCATGCCCCTTACAGCAGGAATGGATTTCCATTTCATTTTCTGAGTCAGGAGCAGAACCCTTCTCCTGAATATCACTAAACAAGAATGTAAAGGAGTGAAGGTGCCAGCAGCAGAACTGATCTCCAATGGGAGGGTAAAGGTCCTTTGGAAATGTGAATTTGTTTACAGAACAAGAGTTGTTGCCAAAAGACCATATTGACTCCAGTGTAACTGAACACATTACTTGGTACAGTAAGAGTATTTTTTATAGAAGCTTAAATTGTATTCATTTCCTATGCTAACTCCATAGATCTTTATTTCAAAGTAATGGCAGAGATCATTAAAAGTGCAATTGAATCAAATAAAAATAATCACAATATGTTGGTCTTTCTCTAAACAAGAAAACATTATTTAGTGATAGTAAAAATAAAAACATGAGGAGAGAACGGACTGTTCCTACCTCCTTAAAAATCACTAACCTCAACAAAGTTGAATTTTTTTCATGATGTTTAAAATTGGCCCTAGATCTCTAATAACTCAAAGCCACATTGTCTGTTTAAAATCCAGGTATTTTTTTCCTCCTTAAATCATTTGTTATAATAATTTTATACATACGGGTTCTCCTCTAATGCTGGACAAAGACTAGGAGAACAGCCAAGGATTTTCAGTTAACTATTTATTTTATAAGGAAATCATAATTTTTATGACTTTATAAATTGGGTAATAGAAGTACGATTTCATTCTTCCTATGTGATTGGCTGTGTGAAAAAACACATCTTTTCCTGTGTTGTGTTGTTTCACAATATTAATAAAAATTTTCAAAATGGTCATAGAATCATTTTTATTCAAACAATTCAAGCAATTACTTTGCTAATAGCCAAGATGGTTTGATTGGAAGTTTTATTATAAATAACTCTCACCAGATTAGAAAAAAAGAGAAAAAAGCCTCCAAATATGGCAGAAATAGATTTCTGAATTTTAATGGCAAAAGAGCTCACATGTTTATCAGGGTTGTATGCTCAAAGATGCAACAACATGGATTTTTATTCATGAGGTCAGTGTCTATATCTATGTCTTAATTCATGCTATAGTTCCATGAGCAGCCTGTTCTAGCAGAAGGTAACAGCACTTCTGCTAAAATGAGTAGTTCTGTCTGTCCTCCAATGAACATCCACAGTGGTCACTCAATTTTGTAGGTGCTAATGCACACAGATGTATAGGAAGTCAATCAAACATCTCACAAACACAAACATTCCTTTGAAACGTGACACCTTGGGCCTCTTCTAAAAAAACTAGGAAAAATGGAAAGCTAAAAAATTGGTCAGCTAAAAAAAACTGGGAAAAAAATGGAAATGGGGAAGAGCACAATAGATCTAGCTGGACACACCAGTCAAAATTCATCTCATTAATTGTCCAGCTCCAAGCCTTTGCTATAAACCCTTCTCTCTGCATTGAAATCATACTATGGTTATACTGGTGTGTGTTTTCACATTCACTTCACAGTGGAGATGGAAACTAAAGAAAGGTATAGTGGGATTGCAAAGCACAGACTGTAAGAGCGGTGATAATCTGTGGAATTCATTGCCTACAGTTCTTAAAGATTCTAAATATGTTTCTCATTTCAAGTTTCATTTGAAGTTTAATGTTTTTGGATATGTTTTTTTAAATATATATATGTGTTTGCACTTGCTTCCAGGGTTACCTGTATTTTACTTTTTAAATTAACATTAAATGCTTACAGACTGATCTAAAAGTCACTGAAATTAATGGAAAACCTCCCAATGACTTCATTGGTCTTCAGATCACATCTTTAGGAAACTCTTTTCCTAAAAGCCAAGATTATCAAACCCTTGTAGAGTATAAATCAGTATTGACATCTGTGCAGTCAGAGGGATTTATAATACCTGAGTAGCCAATTCTAGCTACTGTGAGCTCAGTTTTCCAAAATGTGAATGACTGTAATTGCCTTGTATTTTAGCCGTACATTATTTTGCAATGGACCACAAGAGGGCTTTGAGAAACAACTATAAAAGACCTGCCAAAATCTATTTGAAGTAGCTTTGTGGGTACCCTGCTGAGCTGCTCTGTCTGATCACTGCAGCTAAACAGGGCTATATTTTTTCACTTTTGGAGTTGCAGAGAGATTAAACTAAGCACTTTATCCAGTATAGGTACAATTTCTGTTGCTGTGTAGCTTTCATTTATCCAGAAACAGTTCTTTAGAAAGACTCTCACTGTACATGTGTAAGTGCAATAGAAAGAAAAAAGCAAAAGCAGAGAAAAAGCAAAGGATTTTCATCTTCTACCTATCTTAGCATTTTTAAAACCTACATCAAAATTTCATCTCTTTTGAAATGTGATGTTATTGCTGGGACTGTTTGAAGACAGAAACTTCACAGTGAAGCTTAGTTACTTATACAACTGAAAAAACGTGGCAGAGAGAAGACATGCACTGCTTAATTTCAGAAATAAAGGCATTTCACATGAACCTGCATTAATTTATCCCTTTCTGTCATTTATATATGGCAACCCCTAAAAGAACCCTAAGAATAAATCAGCTGAGTTTGTGTATTAGTAATGCTTTCCATTTCTGTGTTTATAAAATACAGCAATAATTTTGAATAATAATTTTATTATTTGTGTACCACAAACTCTTTTCTTGCCAAAAGAATTTTGAGTGTAAGTTTTGTTTACCTAAATTTAAAACAGTAAAAATTAGATCACTGAGACAAAGAAATAATTCTATGTGTTTTACGTGATGTTCTCTAAAAGAGTTGTACTTTTGCTTAGCATCAAAAAAAAAAAAAGAAACTCCTTTGAACACTGTTAGAGCTTTGAGATATGTTGAAATATGGTTACAATGGGGAGCTGCTATAATGGCAAAGACATTTTATTTCTGCTTCAGGCCAATTAATTTGGAAAATGTCTCAGTTTTATAGTCCATATATTAAACCTTTGACAGTAACAAAAGTAATTTTCCTGAAAAAAATAGAAAGAAAAACTGTGGACCATGCAAGATGATAACCTTTTGAAAGGGCAAACTCTCATTTCTTCAGCAAATTTGATTCACAGCACCATAATGGTTGACAGTTTATCATTACAGTGGTTACTTTACATGAGAATTGTCAAAATCAATTATGCTTAGAAATTGGAGCATTCTTCAAGTTAACAAACCAGTTTTTTTGTTTAAAGGCCTGGTCTAAAATCAATTATGGCCGAAAGAAGGACTTCCACTTGATCGGTATCAGAAGCAATTGTAGTTCTGGTGACATAGTCTGCAGACGTCACCTATGTATATATGGACGAAAGTAGACTGAGGGAAAGAGAAAGATTATAGTCTTGATTGCAAGAAGCTCTTTGGGTTTTACATTTAAAATGTTATTTTCATGGTCAGCAGCTCAGCAGTAAAAGCAGAGTGACTTGCCCCAAATGTTCCCATTGTTTTTTATCCCTTAGGTCTACATCAGGGAAATCAACCATCATGAAGATGCACTTGACAGGAGGGATGTACTGCTTTGGGGGTGACTAGTTCTGCCAACACTCTTAGCTTTTAGCTTNCAGAGTCACTGTCTTGGAGATGTTTACGGAAAGACTGGACATGGAACTCAGTGCCATGGTCTAGTTGACAAGGTGATGTTCCGACTCAATGATCTCGGAGGGCTTTTCCAACCTAATGGATTCTGTGATTCTGTGATTCTGTAGTGCTTTATCGTCCAAGCAAGTTACCAGGTTTGAACACCATGAATGGCTCATAGAGGATGGTGCATCAAGCATTCACTTTGACAGCATGGAATTCTACCAACATTGGTAAACAACCTTGAGCCAGCAATTGGAAAAGGTGAATTACGGAAAAACTGAGGGTCTCTTCAATAGGTGAGGTCCGAAGCCCTCACCCGAATGAATACTGAAGAATCAATGTAGGTGGATGGGAGTCTCTGGGATATTCATGCTGAGTCCAGGAAGCAACACACATTGACGTGCAAGGCATTTGGGACCAGGTCCGAATTAATCAGAATGCTGCACAGCACAAGGACCCACCCTTCTGGCGTCATGCAGAGGGGAACTGCCTACCGTGTATCCGTCAGAATAACCAAGAAAAATGCATTTAGTCCATACAGTGAAAAGTTTTACTATCACTGTTCTGCACTGTAGATTACAGTATTTTAAGAGACACTGCTCAGAATGGCCCTTTTCCCTGCAGCTTCCCTTCTTACAACTGACTGTAGGTAAAAAGCTCAAAGCAAGCATAAAACTAAATTTAAGGTATCAGTCCAAATGTTAATAGACCCCAAAAACATATCTTTCTTGTATAAGGTAAAATGAAACTAGAACAATTCCCTTTTTGTATTATGCCAACTGCTAGGTTTATTAGGCAGATACTTCAGGGTGCTGACTGTTAAGCTGTGTAGCCCAGTTCAGCAAAATGGCATAGCACATGCTATAAATTATCCTATTGTCTTAAAGGGTCAAGCCTTTAATTTCTTTCTAGTGTCTCAAATATTAATTTAATAGGACACCTTTTTATTTAGTATTTTATTCACCTCCAACTTGTGGGATTTTTTTAAAAGTCAGCCGTTTCCATTTTCCTAGACTATCAATTCATGAATGTAACAAATGATTATTTTTTAAGAAAATACATTATCCATACCTGGACTTTCTTTGAAAGATTCATATTTCATTTAAAACTCAATTTTTATATGTTACCACATGTCTTTAAACTGGGAGAGAACTTGGAATTGCTGGATACACATAAAAAGTTGAGCTTAACAGAAAAAAGAGAAGAGAGGGTCTATCAAGACAAAGCCCTTAGTAGAACAGAAAATTTTAATTAAATTGCCTAAAGACCATTTTGGTCCATTTTTGAAACACATATATAACAATAAGAAACTTGAAAACTGGAAGGTAAAAGAGTGGAAATGAGGACTTCTCAGGAAGTCAAAGATCCCTGAGGGGCAGACTTTGACTGTGTGTTTAAACAAGCAACTCTGTATTGCTCAAAAGGCAGGAGTACATACAGCCCTTATGTGAGGCAGGAGAGGGACTGGGGAGGCATCACAGTCTTGTGCTTGCTCCCGTTTCACATGGGTTGGGATCATGGGCTAGATTGTCAGTGCTTCCACACTCCAGTGCAGCTCAGAAGTGAAATTCTGCCATTATTATGCCTAGTTCTGACCCTGTTTCTTGTCAGGGAGCTTTCAGTTCAGTACCACTTGCAAGATGCCTGCTATCTCAGTCCACTCTTGTCAGAACTGCTCATCATGATGGAAGAACAGTAAGCCCTTAGGGGAGCAAAACAGGGCATTGTGCATGTTAGAGCAGATGAATGCTTCTAACTTGTGGTCAGGAATTAACAGGCATCCACCACAAGTGTGGTTGTGTTGGCCTTACCTTTCCCAGAAGCTGCTGACCAGAGCTAGAGATGTCCTGATATCCTTAGAAAAGGGAGGTACAAATAGTATAATCATTAGACTGAAGGTATTTTGAGCCAGGTTTCTCAAATGTGAACAATTACTCAAATTTCTCAGGAGTCTATATCCTTCATTTTGGTTTTTTAATACTTTCCCCAACAGTTAGATTATTCTAGTCTTTGTGTCAACAACTCAATGCAATAAAGAAAGCAATTCAAGGATCATGACAAATTGCTGTAGTATTTCTTATGTCAGATATTAAATCATTATAAAAATCACACAAAAGAAAAAGCAGGATTTCATGTTATAACACTATGCAGAATGAACACCACTTAATGACTGAAAAAGTGAAGGTTAAACCACCCACCTTTCATTTCTCTTTGAGCAGAAAATATTTAGCAGATGTTTTCAGTTCCTGTAGGAAGATTAGCAAATTTAGTCTTCAGGGAAAGGTGTGGATGCGCATGTATACATGTATGTACCTGTGCTCTGGTCTCACCTGAGTGATTATTTATATGGGAGAGAAAGGCACAAACTGAAAAAAGTAAGGTTTTAAATAGCTGTGCTTCTTTAAATTGCAGACGGTTGTATATGCCATCTTAAAATTCGTGTGTACTGGGAGATGCGTGTAAATTAAAAGCAAGGCCACTGTTATTTTCCATGAGACTGTAGGGAGACAAAGTCATCCATTCAGCTTCAGGATTCCCTCATTAATATTTCACATTCCTGTTTTCAGACAGGAAAGTGTGAGAAGTTATTCATATAAATTAAAAGTTACCACGGTTATCAATGTCCAAGAAATACTTTAGAAAGCTAAACAAATCCGTAACTACTAGAGCTTAGGGTGAAACTTTTCTAGTATAATCTTCCACATCTATAAGTCTATTTTCAGTTTTCCATACATTCTTTTGAAAAGCTGATGTGACTCATCATCAGAAACAGGATATTAGTTAGACAGACTATGAGCTGTTTCTCACTCATGCCATGTCAGTTCCTTTATTTGATTGGATTTGCAGAGATTAAGGTAACATTTCCTATTTGGTCATCATATGAGACTATGGCAATGTGATCTACCTGTGTTCTTCTGTTTGTCCTCTTTAGTATGATGGCTGTTCCCACCTCTCTTGCTGGGAAATTAAAAACTGTAAGTGACGGTGAGATATCAAGACAATCATGTTCATACATATCTTGATGTAAATAAGGTATATAAAATACTCATTAAATAAAATGTATGGGCAAAAAAAAAAGGTAAATGTTGACCCACCTCATCTGAATGACTCACCCTAAGTGATTTTCAATGATATCATCCTTGCCACGAAGCAGCCATAAAAATGCTAGCAATAATTAGCCATGAGGTTTATGCATACTGAATTAATGAGCCCTCCATTCCAGGATTCTTCTACTCAAGGAAAAAGTTTTATGTTGCCTGTTTTAGCTAATTTTTTGTCATAAATGACATCAATTCATTATATTAAAAGGAAGACTCTTAGACTGCAAAGAGGTCCATAAAAGCCACCATGCTAAGCCTGTTCTAGCCAGACTGTTTAAACAGGGGTGTATCTTGCACTCTGTGTCTCCCCAGGACAAAGCTATCAAAACCTTTCAGGACCTGCAGTAAAATGTCCTCTCCCACATAACTCAGAAAGGTGTCATAAGATAACCAAGTCCAAGTTACTCCGCAAAGCAGAACTGACACTAAATTAAAGCAAGGTTACTTAGAGTTTAGATCCTTAAGGTCTTGAAAAACTCCAAAGGAGACCCCAAGGAGCAGCCTGAAAAGAACAGACCTTTCATCATGGTCATCTAAACCCTCTCTTTCTAAAACCAGGGATAGATCCATATTGTTTTTCAAAAGGTGAAAGCATCTATGAGGTGTCAACTGGCCTATTCATGCCCACTCAGATAAGGCACAGATAACTTATTAGCCCCTTGAAGAATTTTCTACTCACAGTTTAGAGAACTTAAAGGAACAGTTCATGAAATGATAGAATATGCTGAGTTGGAAGGGACCCACAAGGATCAACAAAGACCAACTCCTGACCCTGCGCAAAACAACCCCAAGAGTCACACCATGTGCCTGAGAGCGTTGTCCAAACATTGCCTGAACTCTGTCAGGCTGGTGCTGTGACCACTGCCCCGGGGAGCCTGTTCAGTGCCCAGCCACCCTCTGGGTGAAGAAACTTCTTCTAATATCCAACCTAAACCTCCCCTGACACAACTTCAGGGCATTCCCTGGGGTCCTGTCACAGGTCACCACAGAGAAGAGATCAGTGCCTGCCCCTCCTCTTCCCCTCATGAGGAAGTTGTAACTGCAGTGAGGTCTCCCCTCAGTCTCTTCCAGGCTGAACAGATCAAGTGCCCTCAGCTGCTCCTCACACGGCTTCCCCTCAAGGCCCTTCACCATCTTATCTTGCTAGTTTTCTTCTTTATTGTTGTACAGTTTTCTTACACAATATTTACAAGATGGTCTTGCTTTTTTTGCACAGTATTTTATCATTTTGTTTGCAGTCATTCCACATTGATAAGAGCTTTCACATGAACAAAGGCTTGTCTGTATATTTTGTTTAATTTCTTGTGAAAGTACTTTTCTCTTAAGTTTCTCAAGATTCTTTTTAGTCTGAAATTGAATGAAACTGAACATTTTAAAGTAAAATGAAGTCTTAAACATCTTATTTAAATTTGCTATTGATTTACAACCTTTGAATATCTATACTTACTCAGAATGGGACCTGACTTTGCCCACTTTGCCCACTATTGGAAATATTTGTGAGCCATAATGAGCCTTTACTGGAGAAGGAATTAGAAAGTCAATCCCTTTGATGTTTCATTCTGTTAGGCGAAGCATCTACAAGCATTACAAACATTTATAATTTTCAGACATCTCAGGCTTCAACTTTTACATTATTTCTTGACAAATACACTTCAGAAACAAAGTTATTATTTTCTCTCCTGAAGATGAAAATTTTCCTTTTTTTTACTTTCCCAAACCTTGCTTTGCCAATTCCTTCTCTTATTCTTGTTACTCACTCTTCATGGCCTATTATCACTAACATAAAATTAAACTGAGAATGTAAGAAGATATATTGGTAAAACTAGATTACAGCACAAAAGATCATTACTTTTGAAGTGGAACAGAAGATTAAGATACTAATTCAAAGAATCCAGGGTGCCAGAAGTAGTTTTCAAGAAGTGATGCAAATTAACAGCAAAGAAAGAATTTATTCTTTTTTAGGTTAAATTTGAAACCAATAAGTGCTAAAAACATAAAAGCAAATTTCTATATTGTGACATGCAGTTCAAGTTTTAAATTTTCTTTTTTGGAATTTCTTTTATATGATACAGTGTGGTGGGAATCTTTTAGCTCCAGAGGACGCAATGTATTTTTGATCACGTTGCTTAGTAAGTGAAGATTGGACAACTATTTATTTATTAAAAGTTACATGCTGAACTCAGCCTCTTTTTAACACTTCATCTCAGGTTAGTCCATGCCAATTCTGGGGTCCACAAGGATCATCTAATCTCCGTTAAAAATTGCCAGAGTGCGTGGGGAATGTCCAACACCTCAGAATACAAGATGTAATCAGTTATTGGCAAATTACCTTCACTTATCCCACGTAGCTGTCTCTCCATCCAGAGGTCAAGCAAACTTATCAGATCAGAACAGTACTTTCTCCCTCCTGTTATGCTCTGGGAGAATACTCTTTAAGTGACATAGCTTAGTACTCATGTTCCAAACACTAAAAACAGAAGCTTTTTCAAAATCCGGTGCTATGCATTTTGATGAGTAGTCATTTGAGAGTGTTGAAAGTTGCTGTTATCTCTTCATAAGCCATCTGCTCAGTATACTCGACAGACTTCCTGAAAGATCCCACTCATAGGAGGATAGACTGGATGAAAACCTGTCACAAAATTTAGGTGTCCTTAAAGAATGTCTTCCAAAAACACTGTCTTACCAATGGGCATTGTGAAGGTGGAAGTCACAGACATGATATCAAGGCCCAGCCCTTATATTAGCCATAACATTACTGAAGAATTCTTTGATTGGGAACAAATAGTGAGAAAATATGCCTATTCTGCAATGAATAATAAGTACAGTAAAAAGCACCAGCAGTTTAATTACAGTGTTGCAGTTGGCACTGCTGACAGCTGTATTCCAAGTGCAGCATAGAGATGAAACAGACTTTTCCTCTAATGAAATAACTTGTGCCACTTTCAGCCTAGAGAAATAGGGAGGAAAGGGAAGATATGGAAGCTCTAAATCCAGAGAGACTCCATAGGCTCTCCATTGTGATCTATACACAAATGCAGACAGAGAAGTACTGAATACATCAGTCAGAGCAAACCATTCTCCCCACAGCCTCAGAGAAAAGAGGCAGGATTTGAGTGCAGCTGCGACAGGTCTCTGAGTGCCTCCAACTCTGCAGCCAAACACCTTCCACACTCCATGGGTTCACAGAAACACACACTTCTCCCAGTCTTAGCAGGAAATTATACACAAGAAAAAGAAACCTGTCAGCAGCAGCAAAGCATCAAAAGAGTGATTCAATATTCAGTGTATGAGCACAAGCTCATATTTCCACCATTACCTTAACAGTGGAGGTCCTACAAAACTGAAGCACGTTTACATACCTGCAAAACCAATTTTGCTTTGATTGGACCAGTAAGCTGTGAACTATAATTGAACTTCCAGTTTGTGGAGCTGATGCTTTTCCTCCCTCAATGTGAAAACCCAAGAAGGTGGTTTTGGAAAATAACCAAATCAAGCAACTCCTTTCCTCTTGTAAACAAGCAACTCCTTTCCTCTTGTAAACAAGAAGAAAACCTGTCAGAACTCACCTAAGCAATGAGTTCAGTCTAACAACCACTCTTTCATCTGTTCACTACTTAAATTGGCTAGTCAGGGGGTAGCATGTGTTATATTACAGGTGTCCTTACATACAAGTTTCCAAGACACTTCTTATCAAAATAACCATTGAAAAGTCACATACTTATAAATGGGAGGGATTAAATTTAAGATCCTGTTTTTTTATAAGACATTTCAAAAATCTACAGGCTGTGCCTGGTGAAACAAACTAGATATACTGGTCTCTCTTGAGTCTATGAATATATGGGACTTTTTCCACTTCAGCTGCATTCCTGCAAATATGAAAGTGTCTCTTCCATCTTCCATGCCAGTGATCATATCTATTTACCTTCCTAAAATCTGGTCTTCTGGAGAAGTTAAGCCATGGAACACTGTGACCTGAAAAAAATTACTGCCAGCAAAAAGTCACAGAACAGCAGCCACCAGTGTGGAAATAATGTAATGGAAGCAACAACTGCAGAGGCCAAGAAAAACATTTGTCCAACACTTATGTCTATGATAAATATCTAATGAGGCATTCATGAATGGTCACCCACCTCTGAAGCCTTCAAGGCATACAGGCATTTGAATGATCATGGAAAGTTCAGGGGTAAAGGTGAGAAAAGTACTTTTCCCAAAGTTAATCTACTTATTTTTGGCTATTTATATGACAACAAAGTAAAACTTTTTTCCCCCCTAGCAATGTTGTGTATATATTTTATATATATATATGTGCGTTGATTAGACCTAGAGTTTTTTTATTGATTTCATTGGTTTATGAATTTGGCCTTTAAAATATTTATCTGGAAGTTAGAAATATATGATATATATAACAAATAATCATATTTTCACTTGAAAATACAAACATCTGGGAGAGATTTTTTTTTCATCACTGCCTTTATAAGGATCCTTTTCACACATTCCTCTCACCCTTGTATAATTTTCTTCCCCACAGAAGTCCTAGATGTCTGACAGCTCTTCTACCTTCCTCTTCCCTCACTTCTCCTTTCTATGTCCACTCATATATAGCTCCTTTAGCTACATTGCTGTCTCTGGCAGGTTTTTGCCTCTCATGTTTCCATTTCTGTCTGACATTTTGTATCCATCTGGATCACCAGACATCCTGAGTCCCCTATTTCCCCACTTTGCTTGTGGATGGTGATCCCAGCTGTTCAATTCCATCCGGCATCCCAGATCATTCCTACCAACAGTTTCCTCTCAGCCTCAAATTCTTTTTTGCCAACCATGTTGACATTGCAGCTGTGCCAACTCATCCTAAAGATATGATAACCCGTGATGTTATTCTCTGTTGTTTCTCATATATCTGAAAGAGTCTCTGCACAGGCAAGGGCTTCTAATCAATGCACAACTCTCAAACTACTCTTGTCTGGAGAGCTCTTAGGGAATCACCACCAAGCTTGATGTACTCAGACATTCCCTCCCAGGAAATAAAGGCAGAAGCATCAGGAACTGGTGTTTCCCTAGACACCATGACTGCAAGGCACATTGCATATTCATCTTGAGATTTCCTGCCTGTATGTGCTACTTATATTGAACATGTAGAACACTCTCATAGAGCAACAGAGGCAAAGAAACACGCATTATACAAAATTTTAGGTGTGTGGTATGCTTGATGCAGTTTGTCACTATTTTGGAAGTCTGGGATGGCTTCTGTGATGTAGCTGGAGAGTGTATCTTGATCATCTAGTGGGTATCATTAAAGGAAACTTGAAGGGCCATCTGATGGTCATGGTTAAAGGAGGCTCAGAAGGGCTGACAACAGCTGCAAAATAAAAGCACAAACAAGCACCCTGACCATCCCTGACATTATGTAATTGTTGCATCTGTGGACAAATGCAAACAAGAATGTGCCCAAGATCTCAGCCTTGAGAAAGGGTATGGCAAAACAACAGTTAAAACTGTTTCCTTGTAGAGTGGCAAAACCAAGAGAAAATCTGATTAAGTCAGAGAGGGGAGAAGTTATGACCTCAGGAGCTGGTCCAACATCCTGTAGACAGTAGCCTGGATAGTTTCACTGGTCTGATCTATCACCCACTGAAGAGGTCTGGATTCCAGGAAGACCAGATTAGTCCTGATTCCCATTCGGCATATGACTTGTATGTACAATTGGAGAAAGTTGAGGTGAGGACACAGCAGTCCCTTGTTTGCCACAGTTCATGTCTTCTTCCACAGATTTGTACTGAAACACAACTGGGCTTTGCATGACAATGTTAAGTTTCACCATCTCATCTCTATCAGGATCTACAGAATATAAATGGTACTGTAAATCCCATTTTTGCTTCCAGTTGGCTTCCAGATTCCATCTTTTTCCTCCGCTGTCTCGTATAACTCTTTAATTTGTGGTCCTGCCCAGACTTCATTCTCACTCCTAAGAAGTGTCCTTTTGACCTCCTTTCCCAAACTGAGATATTCTCCTCACACTCTTAGCTCCTCAATTGTTCCTAAGCTTTTCTCTAAGCATCTCAGTAATCTTTCAGTATTAGCTACTGTTACCCTAGCACCAGCATCTCTGAAAGTCTTTGGGGGTTTACCTTGTCAAGTAATAACAAAAAAGTAATTTGAGATACTCAGTTTCTCCCTGGTTTTTTTCTGGTTTCCAGAGACATTTAGCTGAAGGGTTGGCATCTAGTCATTAGGTTATATGTTGGGAGTTTTCCGGATGAAAGAAGCATTCTTACTGACATCTAAAAGTCTCAGGATAAGGGAACTATAAGGTAAGAGGAAATCAGATTTCTTCTCTGGAAAAAGGAGCCAAGAAGTCATATTCAGGCCTGGACTCTGTGTTAGATCTCGCTCCTACTTTAAACCTCTGTCATAATATGGGAAGAAATTATATGCCATCTGATTTGGAAAGATTAGAAAATTATAGTATTTTATAATAATCCTGAAATTAAAATTTTAAGTCATGTATTAAATTTATAGGAAAAACATTGCTTCTCTGTAATAGAATTACTTTTATATACTAGAAAAGAACAACGATGAGAAAATAGTCGTTTTCAGATGCTTCCTACTTAAATTTCACCATAAAGTTGGATAGACATATTTTAATATCCTGACATTATAAAGCTATCTTGTAGTTATGTTGGCCTTTTTTTGTCATTGTCATGAAAATAAGTCATAAAAACATATCCATAGTCTTGAATTTATATTAAGATTGTAATAAATCTTAGACACCTCTATACTGGAGATGGAAAAAATGATGAGGTCATCTCATTGAAGTCCCTGCCAATGAAGAAATACTTTCTGCAGTGTAGTGTCCACTGATTTATAGTCAGATTGGACAAATGGCTTAAGTGATGGTTTCCGTTCTGAGAGCTACTAAGAGACCAGTAATATGAAATGTATTATGGAAACTAACCAGTGTACATTTTCCAGAAGCACTTTCATATCAGAAATATCTAGTCAATCATATTTGTAATATATTGAGCAAATATATTGCTCAATATATTGAAAGTAAAACAAAAGGACACTTACAAGGATGAATAAAAAAATGACCACAACTTTGATTGAAACTGACGTCATTATTTTCCATTCTGTGGAACAGAGCTATAAATCAGTTCTATCTCACAATCATCTGGGGTCAATATAATAATCTCTAGTAGTTTTGAAATACAAGAGGGCAGACGGAAATTACAGTACTTACACAAAGCATTCCTGGTCTGAAGATGACGTTGTGTCTGCTTTACCAGCAAACAATTCTGTGATGGGATTTTAGGGTTGGACTCCCTGTGAATTTTAAAGTCCCCTATACACCCTCTCCTATGCACTGTGGTACCTGGGGGGATGGTTTATGGAGACAGTCTGAAGATACAAACTTATAGAGTGTGCGTAGAAGAAACCAACAAGGCTCTTTACTTTTCTCCAGGTTTTTTTTTTCACATGCAACAAAGCAACAGACAAGTTATTATTAAAAAACAAAACAAAACAAAACTGGTATTTTTAATCTACTTCCTTTGTTAAACATTAAAAATTTCCCACCCAATGGCTGTTGTATAGCATGTCTGGCTCCTCAGAGAAAAAACTGTGCAAAAAAAAGAAAATAAATACTCTCTTAAACATAGTAAATTTGCCAAATGAGTTCTGCCTAATGCAGTCTCATAGTGGAACCCATGCACTTCCAGGATTTTCTTCAGATCTATTATTCATAGTCTTTTTGGCAAAACTTTATCTACTTCTGCTTACAGTGCTTTGGAAAACTGTTACAGCTAATTCTAGTGCATTAAAATGAAAACCAATAGATGTTATCATCATTTGCTTAAAAAAAAAAAAGAAGAGGGGCCAAATGCATGGAAAATTATGTGAGTCTAGTTCAGGACCATTAGCTTCATATTCAGCTCAGAGAACAGCATTCTGTGGTGCCATTTTTTGTATGAAGCTATAAACAGAAGGAGGAAAATTGCAGAATAAATGTTTAAACTTAGTCATAAAAAATCTTTAGGAATAATTAGCTGGAATACACAGTCAGCTCCATGAAGTGAGCTTGGAATATCAGCTGTACATAAAAGAAGCTGGTTTAAATGACAATCAATCACTGTTTTTTGCCAGCAGCTAAATAACCAAACTGCTATGAACTGTATTATTCTCTTCCTCAGGACCAAAACCAATTTCCCACAAATCAGGGCCTTCTGGACACTTTTTTAAAACTATAACTAATAAAGTCCATGCTCAACATGATGGCACTTTTTCCTAATTGCTCAAAAGTTGGGGAAAACATGTTCTATTTATTTTTTAGTAGGACTCTGATGAGCTGCTGTTTATGTTACTGCTCCCAGACCACAAACTTTCAAAACAGGCCCAGCTGCTCAGTGTCAGCTGTGACCTTCCACTGCTCATGAGCACGTTCCCGAGCCCAAAAGCTTAGAGGTCTTGGAAAGTCATCTTTCTCAGTCTTAGCAGACATCAGATTCATGCATTACGCTTTCATGTCTCACTCACCCATTGGAAGCAAGTGAAAAAGTGTGTGAAATCTGATGGAATTAGTCTTATTTTCATGTCTCCGAACA
The DNA here is from genome assembly GCA_013398055.1 of Ifrita kowaldi. Taxonomy (NCBI): domain Eukaryota; kingdom Metazoa; phylum Chordata; class Aves; order Passeriformes; family Cinclosomatidae; genus Ifrita; species Ifrita kowaldi. The sequence goes on along the minus strand of VZRS01014607.1, from coordinate 507,135 downwards.
ATTCCAGGATCCATCACCTCTATAAGAAACACAAAGCCTTATGAGAGGAACCAGTGGAAAAGCACTGCTGGGATCTTTAAGGTCCCTTCCAACCAAAGTTATTCTATGATTCACACTGCTGGAAAAGCATTTGGGCAGCCACCATTCTGCATAAGCAGAATCAGAGACCACACCCTATGTTATTACTACTGTTATTAGTATTATCATAATTATTTATAATCATGTCTTCAACATTCAGAATAGGAAACAGGAAGACATAAAGATCAAATCTGCAGATGTAATTTCCCAAAATTCTAGAATATCTGAGTAAAAGCTCTGACTTTAATCCATTTTTTGAGGATTTTCCGCTCAGTATTTTGAATTCTGAATTTCCATTTAAACAGAAGTGTTGGGATGCAAGACAAAGGAACACTCAGAACCCACATTATTTCTCTGCTGAAAAATAAAATATACATAAGGCTTGCAAAGGTAAAAACAAGTGCAACTTGTTTGGCACTTTTATTGCGTCCTGTGAAGGAGACATTACCCTTGTAGCCTGCATGCTGGCTGTTAGGATGCAGATTGCCCATAAGTACTCCACAGCAGCTGCTGTCCCTGGATTTCTATTAACCTCTTCAAACACCAGTTTACTCCGCTTCTATCCAGTATTTCAAAGCAGATAATTTTTAGTTCTATACTACACCTCAGCTTATGCAGTGAAGAGGTCACCTCCACAGAAGAAAGGAGCACAGGGGAGCAAGGGCAAAGGAGGGAACTCCAGTAACACCCAGCCCCAGCTCCTCTCAGGCCCATCACAGGAGAGCAGGCAGCCCAGTGGAGAAGCTCAGCTGCTGGGCTACCCACACTAACAGACATTTTCCTCATCAGCCAGAGAAGGGAAGGGGGTGGTGACATTGATGATGCTGTGTTTGGGCAGGGTGCTGAGTGTCTGTGCCTATCTGTGTGACCCACGCACTGCTTACACAGACCCCTGTGTCTGTGTGCCTGCTGGGAATACATGCTCCACCTCACTACCTGCTGGACCCAGGGTTTGGAGGTGCAGCAGCATCACCTCTGTCAGGCTACCAGATTCAGCATCTCCTTTATGTGCTATATAATCATCTATCTCTTTCCAGCAAAAATCAACCAGGTTATTCCATTTAAAAGTTCCCTTTCACAGACTGTGCAGAGTGAAATGCCTCACCTTGGCTGCCACATACAGTTCTATACATCATTCCTACAAGAGGTGCTGAGGTATCCAAATACAAATACAAAGCACATTCAATATCACTGTCCTTGTGCTCACAAAAGCTCTTGTTTAAAATTCTGTGTATGTAGAGGCTGTTTTACAGAGTAGGTGACGTACAGATATGTTACTGGAACCCAAAGCAATGTTTGAGCTGGAGCAAACTTTCTGTCCAGAAGACAATTCTTTAACAAGGCTATCACTTTAAGTAGGAGTTTATTGTGATGTTTCACATTTTTAACCTTGTAGCAAAACCAGTATATACCACTCCCTAGAAGAGATTTTCTTCATGGGGAATGTCCCATGGCAGAATTTTTGCTTCTTTCAAGCTGTAGAAGTCTTATTATGGCTTCGAAATAACAAAGCTGTAAAAAATATGAATTTATGTAGTAAATTGTAGGGACCTGTGGGACAAGAAGGCAGAAGGCATCTGGAGGAGACTGAAGACTGACTCTGTTCTATAGGGACAGTAAATTATACAGATGGGCTGGGGGCAGACAGGCTGGGGGAAAAGCATACCACAGGCTTACTCAAGTTGAGAACAAAAATATTTTCTGGTGGACTCCAAAAACTGCAGCAGCTGATTACAAGACAGTAGCTGAGAGACATTCCCAGTTGTTGATGTCGTATTGAGGACAACAAAACTAAGAGAAATTTTCTGAGAAATGTGTTCATTGGATTTCAAATCCACTGAAAAACAATATCTTCTCACAGTGTTTGCCTAGTACATTGTGAGAGCAGCACGCTTTTACAAGTATATCCATTTCTGTGATCAAAGATGGAGTAAAAGCTGGAAGACCTCTGATCTATGTGGACTACATACCATCCATACTTACAGATTTGAGAGCTCAGCTACAAAAATCTCAATTTCAGAGGTACTATATCAGAACTTCATTTCACAGATTCCTCCAAGGTAGTGGAGCATTAAGGATAAAAATAGAATTAGCAATATCTTTTAGCCATGGCTGTCTTTCAAAGGCTCATTGACCTTGTAGCTATTTTCTTCATCCTTGCTGTCTCTCCACAGGCTCAGTATAAAACAAGGCATATTGACATGCTAATCCCCAACAGAACCTTCTGGGACCTATTCCTTCACATGGATAAAAATTGTTGTTTGAGGAATATTGAGATTAATACATAGACAGAGGCAGTCATTAGACCTTTCCTCAAAAGCTATACACACACACAGGAATACCCTGCTTTTAAAGCAAACCAATCCAAAATTATATGATACATGGTCTGTCACTCTGCTTCTCTAGCTGACAAGCTATTTATAGAGTAATGAATATTTTACTCTTGGATTCACCAAAAATATAAGAATAAGTGTTGCAAAATTATCAAACCACAGAAATATGTCTAATCAGTTCATCTTGTTTCCCTAGAGCCCTTTTAGTTATAGTGCTTTTAAGATCTTTTCCCTAATATATTGCTTTGGAAGAATTTTTGAAGAAAATGGAATTCTAAAGTGTCTGAAGAGCCAGATCAGGTTGTGATGTTTGTTTGGAAAAGGAGATGATCCCCAGCTGTGTCTGTTATTTCAAATGCTTTGAGGGAAACGATCTCCAAAGCACAGCACAGGTTTGCTCTGGCTCTTCTTCACATTTTCTGTGCTGCTAATTGAGGATGACCATGAAACATATCTCCTCAGAGCAGTTCCCAGGAACCGCTCAGAGAGAGGCTTTAGCTCCTCTATCACAAATGTGCCTCAGAAACTGTGTTTTCCTTAGAAATAGGTATGAAACACCAAAGCTGAGTCCTGGATTCAAACACTCAGGTTTGGGTGTTCTAACGTTTGGCCAAAAGAGGTAACTAGCCTTTTATTTAGGCTCCATAAGGGCTATTGAGATGTGTATCAATATAAAACTCTTTTTTTGGTTATTTTTCTGTTCCAGTACTTGGCCTCTCTGAACAGGAGACAGAGCACTATCAGAGCAAGTCAGCACATCATAAGTCGTGATTGAGCAGGAGGAGGTACTCACACAATCTTCACTCAACCTCTTAAACTAATTTCAACACAATGTCAAAAGCCTAAAACTATCCCACGCATTCATGTAAGAACATTTAGTCAGGGACTATAAACCTGCCTCAAGTCACAGACTTCTGGAGAGAAGATAACTGCAGGGAATGTCACCATCTGCTTGATAGTTTTATTCACCTCTCAAACACCTACTGCACCACAGGCAAAGGCTAGGTAGAGCACCAAACGGAACATCATTATAACACAGAATCCATATAATTTGTAATACAAATTGCCAAAGTGCTTAATTTGTGTGCTGACTTCACACAGACATTGAGATATTTTGGAAAGTTCAGCACATATCTATTTATCTTTCATGTCCAAAATACAAATTTACTGACATCAGATAGGAAGAAAGCAAAACTGGTTTTAAAATTCATAGGAGCTTCTCAAAGGTTGCTTGGATTTGTTCTGTATTTCTTTTCTCTCCATGTTTCACTGAATATTTTAGAATTCCTGATACTCAAGCATCCTTCGGTCACGTCTGTCTTGTGAAACTAGGTTTATACCTGCTGAACATCATGGTGTTTCAAGCCCAGCTGTATCCTGCCTCCAGCATCAGAAAGATCTACAAGGGCATAGGAAGAGTCATGTACAGAATGCCTTCTGATAGACTGGGCTGCAGTAGTCCTGCCTTGTACCTGCTGCATCCAAACAGCTGAGTGAGACCTTGGGCTGGCAATATGTGATCATGCATGCCTGAATTCTCCTTCTTGAGGTGTCAAGTGCTTGAGCTAGGCTGCTTCTGTGTGTGCCTCTGTTCAAATATTTACCCAGGAAAGACAAATGATAAACGTGATCTTGTGAGTACTCAGTGGTTCAGTCTTTGGTCACATACTAATCCCACTCTGGGTGCAAACAGCTGGCTTTAACTTCCGAGTTCATTCTGCCTGGAGGCTTCCTTTCTCTCTAGCATAATGGTGTATATGTAATTCTTAAGGACAAGTGAAATAATTGGTTTGTTGGCACCACCTTTGTGAGCGCCTGTGGGCTGGAGCTGCCTGTGCTCTGAGATGACCAGACACAAGAGCCAGCTCACACTTACTATGACTGTAGCTGTGCTTGCCTGTAAAAGCTCACAAGGGAGTGGACTGAGAGGAACTGGGTTGCTGCTGGCACAGAAGGACACTCTGCCATCACAAACACCAGCAGAGCCAACAACTCCAGGGCTGTTTGATCCCCAAAAGTGTCAGATGCCAAGCATTTCCTTGCTGTCATGTATTTTTTTTTTTAAGGATGTGCTGACTGTCCATGTAAACCAATAACACACGAGTCTTTGCTGGTCCTTGTAGAGCAGGTGCGTCTGCTTGCAGACATCCACTATCTTTATCAGCTATTTGGGCTGTGGAAAACAGCACACATCGTTAGCAGAAAAATAGGGACCTCTTGAAGAAACAAAGTCATAGGCCTGAACAATCGAGCTGTTGATAGTCAGTATATGGATTGTGTCAGCACAAGATTTTACGTGCATGCACCAAAATCCCCTTTTTGTACTATGAATAATAATTGAAATTTTATTTCTGCTGAAACTGTTTTGTACTGCTGATACAAGATGAAAAATTATTGGAGAGATGTTAATCCAAGAATTACATATCCTTATAAGCAAATGTTTGTGTAACAATTGAAGGGTGATTTATGAACTATAATCTAAAATGTACAAGATTATTTTTGAAATATTATAATATTACACTGTAGTGAAAAGAGTAAGGATAGTGAAATGCAGCACTAACAATCTTTAGCTGCAGAAGCCATACACAAACTAGTCTTGTATGAGCCAGCGTGTGCCCAGGTGGCCAAGAAGGCCAGTGGCATCCTGGCCTGTATCAGCAACAGTGTGGGCAGCAGGACCAGGCAGTGATTGTCCCTCTGTACTCAGCACTGGTGATGCTGCATCTCAAATCCTGTGTTTAGTACTGGGCCCCTCAGTTCAGGAAGGACATTGGGGTGCTGGAGTGAGTCCAGAGAAGGGCAGTGGAGCTGGTGAAGGCTCTGGAACGCAAGTTCTGTGAGGAGCAGCTGAGGGAGCTGGGATTGTTTATCCTGGAGAAAAGGAGGCTCAGGAGAGGCCTTATGGCTCTCTACAATCACCTGAAAGGAGGCTGTAGCAGGGGTTGGTCGGCCTCTTCTCCCAGGCAGCCAGTGACAGGATCGGAGGAACTGGCCTCAAGCTGTGCCTGGGGAGGTTTAGACTGGATACTAGGGAAATCTTCATTTCAACAGGAGAACAAGCCCAGGGCAGTGGTTGATCTGTTGAGCCACCAGCCCCAGAGATATTTAAAAGACATGTAGATGTGATGCTTTGGGACATAGTTTAGTGGTGGGCCCAGTGGTGTTAGGCTTACAGTTGGTGATCCTGAAGGTTTTTTCAGCCTAAATGATTCTATTATTTAGATCCTAAGTAACACAAACCCAATGCATAACTTGTGCTATGAAGACAAACATATTTCTTCCTCGTAGCACCCTTTTCAGAATTATCATGTTTATGTATCTCAACCCCAAATAGTGCCACGAGACAGAGGGATATGTCTCATGTTTAGGTAAAATGCAATTTCTGTCATCTGAGTTTGCATGCAAAATAAACTGAATCAATAGTGTGAATGCACAGTGATTCTAACGTTCATTTTCTATTTTTAAAAAGTCAGATTTGCCTGCCATGGGCTCTTACATCAGCCATTCTTTAAAATAATTAAATAAACATATTAAATAAATATATTAAGTGCACAACATGTACATTTTTCTCCAAACAAGTAATACCAGACCCGAACATAATAGTAAATAGCAATAAAAGATAGAAAATATTAAAAACATGGTTCTTGTGAGAAATGTCAGCAGGACCCACAGAGGTAGCATGGGATGGCATTCAGCTAAACAAGTTTTCCAGGCTAATGAGGTCCATAACAATACAGCTCCACAGTAAGAAAATCTCATCCTTTTTCTTCTTCATGTGTTTCAATTCATGATTAATCCTTGATGTGTATATGCCCCTGTCCGCTGGCTCCAACACTGGCTCAGCTCTCCAAACAGCCACCAAATTCATCCAAAAGGTTCCACATAAAATGCTTTGACATTTTCCAGTAATTGCTGTATTTTATAGTATGTTTTTCTCTTGCAGGTCATGTTCCCTGGTCAGCTCCAATTTGCTCTGTGTTTATCATTACTGCAGAATAAGAGTTCAATGAGTGAAAAGTCAAACAGTGCAGACACTCCCAGACTCAAACTACGTTATTTGACAAACATTCTCCAGCCTAAGGGATGCATCTATGGCCTTAATTAATCCAAGAACCAGCTATATTAACACTGGTATGAAATTCTGTTTGAGCCTTGAAAATGTCAACTCTAAGCATTTATTCTGGAATGCCTGGCCATTTCAGACAGTGACGACTTATTGATGGGAGGAAGGCAGCTGCTTTTTCCAGATGAGTGGAGCAAAACTTGGTGCTACTCATTGCTGTAACTGGATTTAAGAGTGCAAACCTCCCTTCCTGACTTGTACAGGCCAACTTTTCTCCAGGTGATAGCAGACTGGAAAAGTGTGTGTGGATGAGGATTTGCAAAAGAGCAGAGCCTGGAGAATTCAGCCCTGCATCACTTACTGCATAGAATTTCCCAGAAAGTTGTATCACCTACATCTGTGCTTGTGGAGGACAACAAGATAATGGCACAGAGAGGCAGACGGTTGTATTAGAAAAGGGTGGAGTCATCTTGGAACTGGGAATTAACTCATGTGACAGTGACAGAAAAAAATATCTAAAAAACAGATAGAAGTTATTATTGAAAGGTTTATTTTGAGAAAATAAAAAGTGTAGGATACAAATTGTGAGTTTACAAGGTCATCAGTTTTGAGTAGTGCTGTTTTTTATGCATATGTATCAAGTTTTTAGTGGCTTTCCACAGTGGAACATTCTCTATACACTGGGCACACACCAATCAGTCTGGCTTTCTTCACAGCATTCTCAATGCAAACATGATAAAGCCTTCATCTGCTTAGTCACACTACAAACAACACTGAGCAAATAAATTATGAAGTACAATAAAGTGAACTGGGATGAAGCTCATTTGCTGAGTAAACAACCACTAGAGCAGTAATAGCCGTCATTTATTTAATGTAAGTGCAGAAATCAAAATAGACTACAGATTTGTTATTACCATAATCCTTGGTCTCAGCAGAAGCCCTAATGAAGTAATTCTTCTTGTGATTTTTGGCTGATGATGTTTTTAAGAATTACAGCAAACATACTAACTGAAGGGTTCACAAAATAAATCAAGACCTTCAATACAAGCCTGCAGCAGAGGCTCCATTTATAAGCATGGTCATGCTCTAGGTTCCAGATATTCCAAGCCTTCAGGCAGGACAAGCAGTCACAGTGTCCACAGCATCTCTTCACTCTACACAGCCAAGCTTCCTTTCTGTGAAAAACAAGAGTTTATGGAGGGTACACTGATGTGAGCTTGGGTGTGCCTGTAGCTGTACCAGGCACCCACAGGTGGAAGAGTTTAGAGTCTTATGTCTCACCTTTAGTTTGAGTTATCCGAGGCTGACAACCCTGGAGAGCATCGTGAAGCTATCTTGTGGTTTGTGGTGTGGGGGTTAGATATTCTGTGAGCCCCACCAGGACTGTCCATCCCTGATCTGCTACCTGCAGCAGCATGTGCCCAGTTTCAGAGAAAATGGGAGAATTCCCTTCCTCTCCTGATTCTCAGGTTTCCATCTGACAGCAAAAATGTCCTCTATCAGAAGTGTTCAGCAAGTCAGTGCTCAGCAGTGGAGCATCCACCCTAACATGACAGAAGGTAGGGGGACACATGGAATTGCTAAGAACAGGGCTCTCTGATCCAGCAGAGGTGGTCTCCAGCCAGCAAATACACCACAGCAGATAGAAGATTTGGGAAAAGAAAAAGGAGACTGGGATGGTATCAAACTGCTCCTCCAGGCTGCGAAGCATCCCCACTCACCTGGAATTCTGCAAAAGTTCTATCATTCACAAAACTTGAGGGGAAGCCTATTTGCCCAAGAACTGTCTAGAAATGGGTAGGTACTTCTCTAAAGAGTGGCTAGGATATATAAATCTTATTATTTTTATTTTCTCTGGATTCTGTGAAGTTTAGTGATTTCTGAAGGAATAAGTTACAATAAAAAGTTAATTACACCGCTTAAATTGGATTCTCAGTTATGATTTATAACTAGTAACTAGGAGTAACTAGGAAATTGTAATTCTACAGGGGTCATTTGATTGACCAATAATTTATAAATACTTTCATATTATTTTTTCTGGAAAACATAATCTAAAAATATTTATGCCATAGCTAAGGCTTAGTCTGGTGAAAAATTTAACAAAAACTCCATTCCTAGAACTTTCATCTGTGTTTTCCCGTACTTGGGTTTCCCCTTTTATCTGTTTGGTCATTTCTCACAATTAAACCAGTCCTTTTATTATACTGCCAGATTGCCTTCAGCTTGTTTATTTTAGTCTTGACATCATACATTTTATTTTATGATTACTCAACTATAGTCTCCAAGATGTAAACTGATTTTTATTGTCTGGAAGAAGGAATGTGATATGAAACACTGACAAAGAGAACCTTGTTAAACCTTATTTCAGGGAAACCCTTGCTAAAAACATAAAGAAGTGGTTTTTTCCCACTTCTGTTGCTAGCTAAAAATAACTATACCTGACTAGATTTTCTTTTAGGCACAATGAAGTGCATTTTAGGGCACTTCATTCAAGCAAGTGGAAAGAATTCTGAGAAGAAGTGCAAAAGTCTACCGAAAAAACCACAACTTGAGAACTTAGGGATGTTTAGTTTAGAGGGGAAACCACCTGTTCTCTACAGAGCAAGTCTAGGAGACATGGCATAAGGAGAGTACAGCTAAAGTGATTTCTCTACAGTCAAAACATCAGAGAGATTTATTTTCTGGTTGTTCAGCAATAGAAATAACCACACTTTTTCAGTAAAGATTTCTCCAAGGTTTTAACTTTTGTTTGTCATGAAGTAAAATACCTCTTTAGTTAAAACTTGGGAAAGTTATTGCAGTAGTAAGTTTGTATCTCACTATGTGTTGCATTTCTGGTACTTAAATACAGCACAGTATAAGGTTGTTGATTTGGGTGGGGGAGTTTTTAATTTTGATAGGGTGTGAAAATTAATCAGTGTTCATCTCACCAGTTAACCAGAAGAAGGATGTATATGTGCACAGCTACAAAAAAGAGTATCCAGAACTCTACCTAAAAGCTGTAGGTTTGTTTTCTCTGTGGTACAAATGCACATGTGATTTTCCCTTCTTCTTTTTTTTATAACCATGAAAGAAAATTCATGCGTCTTGCTCTAATTTTTTTCCCTGTGGTTAGAAATCTTACATATGAAAAATCTGAATTTTTTTAAATTAATACAATAATATTTTCATTCACTAGAAAAAGACAGTATCTCTAGTCTCTACATTTTTACACGCTGAAAACAAAGTTCCTGGATTTGAACTTACTCCGAATTTACATGTATATAACAGGATGAAATTAAGTCCTTCAATTACAGACAATTTTTTAAGTCCAATGCTGTTGCCCAAATGACTTTCTGATTATTTTGTAAAATAAAAAATCTACGAGAAAGTTGCATATGTTATGGCTTTTCTGTTCAACACATTCATGATTTTTTGGCTCCTGAAGAAATGGACTAGAAATCTTGAAAATTAGAGAATGCAGGTCTGTTTCTTTGTGTACACTTTATCATACCAAAACACACCTTAGTGAGAAACAACTAATAGCTACACAGGGCAAGTACAGTGTGACCTATGTGATGACTACATCACATAATTTAGAACTCTAAATTGCAGTGCATGGGTTTATATCAGCCTACGCTGAATTTTTTTTTTCCCATTAGCAATAATTTCTTTAGCAATAAAGACAAAGTTGGTTTTAAAATACCTTTTGATGTACCATGGGTCTATAAGCCCCACAAAAAGCAATTCATGGGCCAGGCAAGTGAGCCCCCTCCAATTCCCATGTGTAGGGGAGAGCTGGGCATTACAGGCTGTATCTTAAAGGAGCCAGGATGCTTTTTTGATAACCAAAGAAACACTGGCAGACTCACCCCCACTGAGGCGGGGGTTCATGTGTCCCACTATCCTTTAAACAAGCTGTCAGAGCCCTCTTTTGCCACCCAGGTGATGGCCTCTTTTGTTTCCAGTGCAGCCATCAGCGACCCTGTCAACACAGCCTCACAGGGGGAGAGCTCCTCATGCTCGAGCCCTCAGCAGCACTGACAAGGCTTCCCTGTCTCCAGCTCCCTTCCCTGCCATTCATGATTTTGACCTCAACTCACCCTGGAGCTCACTGCTGTGAGCCTCTCCAATAGGTACTTCTGATAACCCCCAAAAGAGCTTAATTCAGTTTTTCAAAGGAGCAAGTTGTGTGGTGAAGTACCTCATTTTATACAACCCTCCACTTTCCTGCCCTTTCCTTGAGAGACAGATCAGTTTGGCCATTGCTGAGTCTGTGAGTGGCCAGAATTACAGGCAAACCCTTAGGATCTTTTGTGGATGAGAGATCTGGTCTATCTTTACTTGGCATCAGCTCAGTGATTCATAATAAATTCATTCATAGCCTTTCTTTATAGTTGCAGCATGCTGGGGTAAAAGCTGAAAAATAGAATGTGCTGCTTGCACTGCCCCTGGAAGCTGTTAACTTTATGAGTTGACCAAAACTGCTGAAATGGTGCCAATTTGCATGGTTACAACCAGTAATTCTTCAATGCCTTCCCTTTAGAAATAGGATATTGTTTACAAGAGACCAAGTTATCTAATCCATTACATAGCCCAGCCTCTACCAGTTATCATCTATTAATAACTCATGTAGGGAAGTGTTTTCAGCTATCGCACATAACGAACCCATTGAGATCCGCTGTGTCACCTTTCCCAGCCAGCGTGCTACTCAGCAGGGGTTGGAGTTAAGTGCTGCCTGTCTCGATGGAGGCGCCCATGAACCTGAGTGTTGTGCTGAAACAGAGCTACATGACAGGACTGATGGCATGTCCGCAGAGCAAAATAAAACACCATGGCTAGTGCAGAGGAAGCAGCAATAGCACTTTAGTTCTGCTGAGGAAAGGAAAACAGACATACTTTGGTGGAGCACGTCATGTGAACCCAACAGAGCCCACAAGGAAAAATGCAATATTGTAATCACCACTTTCCCATGTGGTTTTCTACATAGCTTGTGTCCTAGCAGTACAGTGTTTTAGAGTTCAGTGCTGCTTTTTAAATTAAACTCCTATGTACTTTCATTAGATTATAACTGTGGAATGGAAACAGTGTCCAAGCTAACCCACACATGCTTTATTGTACCCTGGCTGTCACATGCACACATTCTGAACTCACACACGTCCACACAGCAGCCTCATGCAAACAGTTTCTAAAGTACAATAATGAAGCTTAGTGTACTTTAGTGGTACCAAAATTACCACTCAATTCACAGAGAACTGCCTAAATCTCTCTATTTTTCAGACACAATTTAACAAACTCTTAAGCCTCATATAATAAAGATTATATGAAATAATTTTAAATAGTTTTATACCAGGAACATTACAGATTTCTGTGGGAAGGCAACATGAATTTAAACTTGGTTTTTGACAGGACACCTGCTTCATTCTGATTCAGTCTGTCTGGATAATTATTAACTGCGAATTCCCCCATAAATGCCACCTTGGTGCCAATATTTTCTAGCTTGTGATAATCAAAGGATTTGCATTAATTCTTTTATTATATCTTGCCATGTATCCACCAATTTTTCAAAGAAATTAAAGGAGGGAAAGGCTAATAAATACTACAATTATTTTATGTTTTACAAACAACGCTATATTTTCTCCTAGTGGGAGTCTTGACCATCTTGAAATTCTTCACAGTAGTGGAATGACCAGGTCAGCTTTGAATATTCTTTAACACCCCCTTTAGAATTTATAAACTCTAGTACTGATCAAGTTTTCCCTTCAGCTGTTATTAACTTGCTAAGCTACTGCCAGGCCTGAGAGATTGATCAATCTCTTAAGTATCTTTGAGCTACCTTCTAATAAATACTTACCTTTTTTACTGTGTGTTAATAACAGATGTTGGTAAATTGCTAAACACTACTGGCAGAGTGGAAACACCAGTATTACCATAATGTTTAGGGACTAAATGTCTAGGAAGAATTGCTGGACATTGCCAGAAAATGTGACAGTTATTTCCTAATAACAGTATTAGTTCTAATTAGACATAAAATATGTTATTCCAAAATATCAGGTCAGAAAATTTAGGAAATATCAGACTTATTAAATATACACACAAACAGATGATGAATACATCGTGTCTCAGTGGGCAGACTGTGCCTGTGACAGAGATAAGATTCTTTAAGGTTTCTACCAATAATTGTGCTACTCAGAATGCTCCTAACTACAGTCCATGTGAAAACAAAAGGGTTCGATAGAAATGAAATTGATACAAAAGAGATTAAAGTGGTTTTCCACTCCCATTGAAACTCAAAAGAACACTTAGATTCCGACCAGAAATAAACATGAAATACATGGAATTTCTAAATCCATGCAAGACTAATTAATAAATATAATCCAGAACAACAACAAAAGAATTGTATTAGTTAAATTCGGAGTTCTCAGAAGTTAATGCACTTAAGTAGCTTGGTGGGGATCAGCAGGCAATACCCATGGGGGCTGATATAATGGAGCAGTAATCGCTGGCTCTCCGGACTGTCCAAAACACTGCAGAAAAGGGCTTGAAAGCGCAGCTTTATTACATCAAACCTCTTGGTCCAAGCACTTAGCCGACATTGTCTCTGCCAATTCCATTACCAAGCTAGTCACTCATATCACTCCCCAAGAAAGAAAGTCTGCATAACACTATCTCAAACTGTTCAGCACAGGTTTTGACAAATGATAAAATTATTTTCTCTGTGCTTTGTCGTGTGTGCATGCATATTTTCATAAATAACTTGGAGATAAATAAATAATGCACAAAATGTAAATAAATGCAACTACTATGAAAAACTGAGACAAAACAAAATTATGAGTGAACTAAACTATGCTTAGACACATTTTCTAGCACAGAACATCCTGTATCCACGTTGCTCAACTTGCTTTCCCTCCATAACGTGGTGACCACATTTAAGGTGCCTTTTATTCAGCCTGTGCAATCTCTAGTCCATATCAACCCCACCCATGCTCAAACGTCACTTAAGAAATTGTTAGCTGGGCTTGGACCAAAATCACAACCCTGACTGTTTTAACAGTTCATAAATCTCACAAATTATGGAGATTCTTGATCCCAAGATCATACCTTGGCATGCTTAATCATCACATATAACTGTGCCTTGAGACTACTTATCAGAGATTAATTGCCAAACTGGAAATCTCAAGGAATTCTACAGGAATCATTTCGTGATTTACAGTTGTTGCCCTCGTGATCTCAGTGATGAAGAGAGCAGTGCCACTGAAACTGCAGGTGATGCTGGAGTAGGGAAGAGCTGAAATAAAGTTTGTGATGGGCAGAATGGGAATTCTGATTGATCTTCACAAAACGAAGACCTGACCTCCTAGGGTGCATTCAGGCACAGCATCGCCAGCCAGGCAAGGGAGGGGATTGTCCCGCTCTGCTCTGCCCTGGGGCAGCCTCACCTCGAGTGCTGGGGGCAGTTTTGGGTGTCACAATGTAAGAAAGACATTAAACTGTTAGAGAGTGTCCAAAGGAGGGCAACAAAGACGGTGAAGGGCCTTGCGGGGAAGCCTCGTGAGGAGCAGCTGAGGGCACTTGGTTTGTTCAGCCCAGAGACGAGGAGACTGAGGGGAGACCTCACTGCAGTTACGACTTCCTCATGAGGGGAAGAGGAGGGGCAGACACTGATCTCTTCTCTCTGGTGACCAGTGGAGCAATGCTGTTCAAGCAGATCTAGCCCTAAATGAGGTTGAACCACAAGAGATGCTCTTACTTGCTGCTTACTTACAAGCAGTCTACTTGCTGCTGGGAGCTATGAAGTACTCTGAGCAGCACAGTTGCCCCAATGACCCTCCATTTTTGTGCACAAGGAGCACGCCTAGGCTCACTAAGCAAGACAGGGATGAAATCCACACAGTTTGATTCTCAGATCGCTAAAGAACTCTGTAAGTCAGGTGCGACTGTACATGGGTGCAATTCACATACTCTTAAAATAATTAGCACCAAGCCTGCCAGAGCTCAAGAAGTGCCTGGACAATGCTCTCAGGCACATGGTGTGATTTTGGGGTTCTGTGCAGGGTCAGGAGTTGAACTTCAATGATCCTTGTGGGCCCATTCCAACCCAGGATATTCTCGGAGTAGGGCAAAGTGATACATGGTCAGAAACGGCGAATCAGTTTCATAAAGCTTCAATCAATGCTATCATGTGGTGTAAGAATTTCCAGGAGAAGACAATGATAAGCCAGAAGTTGCTATAAAATATTATTTTACCAATTCCTGCCTATTTTACCCATCCCAAACTTGAAACAAGCAATTTAAAAGTTTTCTGCAGTAGAAATTTGCAGAACCTGCCATAGTACTCACTGTTAACCACTCAAGTTTTGGAAAGTTCGTCCTAAAAGGTATCACTCAAATATCTTTCCAGCAGCTCTACCCTACCTGGATACATTGTTTAAATTATATTGAGGCATAGATGTAGTTTAGAATGCAGTAAAAATTGGTCTGTTTTTTTTTAATTTGGCCTAGAAACAATGTAAGATCTACAAATAACTTTATGTTCTGAGGTCACTAAAGTTGCTGGTTTCACTGTGCCATTTGCAGCATAAGCTATATGTGAAATGGAGAAATCTGTGAATAAAATCAGTAACTATTGCAAGTGCAACCATTTAAATTTTAAGGGCACCCACTCTACCAGAAATGGCTAATATTGAATATTCAAACATGTTACTTGAAAAACATCACTTACATTCAGTTAACAATCAAATCCAGATAAAAAAATCCCTCTTCTTGCAAAGAGTGATTTTGTATAAAAAAAACCCAAACCAACAGGTGGAAGAAGGAGTGGAAAATATTTTCAGTGTCTGACACAGGCTGTGGCAACATACTTTAAAGCTATTTTGAATTACAATTTCTTCTGATATATGGAATTCAGTGTTTTCTGCCTCTCTGTAAGATGACCTTATTTTACATCAAATTGGAAACATATGATCTTCCTTGTATTATAAAAATAAGGGGTTTGTATGACTAATAATTCACATAATTCATACAATTTCCAGTAAACATAGAACTTTAGAATTTTTCCTGTGGTCATTCAGAAATAAACAGAACATTTTACACATATCAGACTGATGACTACAAAGAATGTTTTCTTTTCTTGAAAAATAGATAGAAAGAAAAAAACTGATTGAGACAAAATAGTAATAAGCATTCCTTCAAATTTTCAACACAGATGTCTTGTTCAAATATATTAGACTCTTTTATAGTGCTTGAGAAATCTGTTGGAGAGGAATTCACTGATTCAACAGATAATTATTTCTTTCCATTGATGGAGAACACAGGACGAGGACTCTGACCCAAAAACAAAGTCGTAATTTGTTTTTTGAAAGCTTAGGAACATTTATAGTTGGATTTCTCCTTTTGCTTTTTGTTCCTAGAGTGAGGATTAAAATTGCCACAGCCCTTTAGTTGCAGCAACAAAACATTCTGTTCTACATAGGCAGAGGGGATTCTCTGGGCACTGGGATCAGAAACTGCTGCCAAATCTGCCAGCAACACCAATCAATGCATTGCAGACTGGGGGAAAAATATTTGAAAGTTCAAGTTCATGTGATCCTCACTGGCACCTTGAGGGTAGGTGATGGCTCAGCTGGTGTGTTTGGCTTACAAGCTGCCTTGAGAGCACCCTCAGTGTCTGTAAGAACAAAACTCCTCTGGTACAGGCAATGGAGTGTCAGCACATCTTCAGTACTTCAGCAGCTTTCTCAGCTTGGTTACTGCACCCTTCTTTCACTATATCCCCATACAGCCGACCAGGTTTAAGCAACTCCCAGGATGTTACAGTGTGAAAATAATGTTTGGCATTAATTGACTTTCCTTGTTGGTGTTTTCACTGCTCACATTTGGTAATAAAACTTTGAAATAGCATTTACTTGAGATGTCACAGCAGCATAAATGCAATGTCCAGCTCAGGTGGAGTCTGCTGCATCTTGTTCAAATTGCTGTCAACCAAGAAAAACTTTGAAAATAATCGTGCCTAGACAAATGGCACATCAGCATACCCAGAGTTTAAGGAAAATTGGTACTGATACAACACCTACAAACTCTAAGCTTGTGATTAGTCAGATCATGAGGCTAAAGAAAAAACATTTAACTCACAGCTTTCAAGCATACGCTTCGGAAAGACAGGACACTGCCAATGAAAAGACATACGTATTTGAGTCTGGTTTTAAAGTCCCCCACTTCCCACTGAGTTCCCATAAATATAAAATCATCAGTTGTGTAACTTGCAGGTATTTTCTTTTGAATACCATTTATTTAAGGCATATTTTCTGGCATCACAAAGGTAGCTTCCTTTGTTACACCCTCTTAAAACACAGAAGATAAAAGTGCATGTGTAAGTATTTGTGCGTTACAATAATATTTTCATCCAAGTAGTCAACATATTAAAGGTCGTACCCATTTGAGGGAATAGATGCTACAGAAAGATAAATATGATGAAAAATAAAATGTGACTAGGTTCTCTGGCCTTGTATACAAGTCAGAATTACCTAGATAATTTTAGTCTAAAAAATCAGTCTAAAAACCCTGTCTCACTATTTTAGATGAGCAGCCACGTGTCAGAACAATCCCAGGATCAGAGAATCATGGAATCATAGAATCATCAAGGTTGGAAGAGACCTTTAAGATCATCCAGTCCGATCATCCACCTGGCACTGCCACTGTAATCCCTGAATCACTAAACCACATCACCAAGCTCCATATCCAGACATCTCTTAAACATCTCCAGGGATGGTGAGTCCACCACCTCCTGGGCTTCAGCAACTGCAGTTTCAGAAGACTCAGCTCCCTAGTCCATCCATGGGAAGTTGGCATGAAAAGAAGTCTTGGAAATACCAGGGCAGAGCTGATGCAGCTATTTTTATCATTGTTTCAAGATATGGGTTAGGTCCTTAGATTCCTGTTACAGCAGAGGTACTGCAGAAATCTCTGAACATTTGGTCATGTGCCTCGTGATGGTTTCTACAGTATGGCATGCACTCTGCTCTATCTCAGGTAGATCCCAGCTGTGCTGTGCTGGGCTGGGTAAGCTCGCAAGCCCAAAAGCAGCCAGAAAAGAAACTTAGGAAGGATTCCCAAAAAAAATGGGAATCTGCTACATAATACTCATTTAGGCTTCTTGTGTGGTCAAAAGAGAACTGGCTTATGGTGAGTTGAGATGAAGTATTCTCTGGAGTCTCTAGCAACAATGAAGAGAGTCTGAACAACTGATTTTCAGTGGATACTTTTAGATGATTGGAAATAGTGAGATGCATCCCACCACTTGGACTGATCATTTCTGGCACAGAACTCACGATGACTTCAGCTTTGCTTATTGAGTCTGTGCAGGAGAGACCTAGGAGAGAACTTAGGAGTGTACAGTGGGACCCTACTAAATTCAGGATTCAGCTTAGAGATAGGAGGGAAAATGGAAGAACATTTAAGTAACACATTTCCTTCTGCAAATTATCAGTCCCAAAGCTGAAATACAACTCAAGAGCATCACCAAGTGACTACAGATTAAAAGTGTATTTTATAACATAACTCCTGTGTATATTCAGATATTTCCCTTTGGGTATTTTTTGATGTCCCCACTCATTCTCACTCTCTTTTTCATGGTTGGTATTTACACCAGTAGCAACCTTTCTCTAACTTGATCCCACACTGACTTCATTCTTCTAGTAATATTTACAATTTATAGATTCGAGACAAAAAACCACAACACCAGAAGAGTTTTTCAGCATGTCACAAAAACCTTTTTCTTGGTCCTGCAAGACATTGTAACACTGCACACAGCACCGAGGCAGGTATAAGTTTGTCTTGTGGTTCCTGGAAAAATGGAAAAAAATTAAAGAGAAATTTCCCAAATCTGGAAGAAACTCTCAGATTGTTATTCTCTCATCTCTAACTAATTCTTCTTTTCCATATATTATTTTGGCTTCTTTCAACAAGCAAAGAAAACTGACGGAATACTTAATGGAAAATCAGTGGAAAGCTGTCTAAAGTATGTGGGCAGTACAGTTTCCTCTCTGTTAATGCTACCTGAGGGAATTCAGTTAGCTGCTTGCTATGTTATGACCACATTGGAATCTCCTGCAGTTGTACTGTGAGAGACTACAACTTTAACATTGCTGTTCTTAATGGAAATCACTCATAGTATATGTTTGTTGATGAATAGTTACATGCAAAAATTAATGAGAACACAGAGCTATAAAATAACTTCATATATCTCTAATGGCAAGAAAAACACATTTTAGTTTTGCCAAGGTGTGCATCTCACTGTCTCAGATAAAAGTCTAATGTATTTTTTATTTTTTATATAGTAGGATTCACTAAATAATGTCACTTTGAAAATGTAAAGACCTGACAAGAAAAAGCTGTCAACAAAAGCAAACAGACAAATATAAGGTAGATCAAATTTAATTTTGTAGGGTTCAAATCCTGCTGTCCTTGTACTAAGCCCATAAACTTATTTTTCTTGGTTCTGCTAAGAGTCTTTGTGAACACACCACCCTTGCAGCAATTTCTGGAGAGGTTATGTCTGTACTACAAAACCCTTTATCACAATTATTTACCAGCTGCTGTCAGTAGTCATATAATCATATTTGAAGGCTGACTAAGCAAGGTTATACAGAGGTGTGAGAGAGGAAAGCAGCCACAACAAGTGGAAGTGGAAGGGAGGACTGCTGAGAGGTGAAAACTGGGCTATTCAGCTCTCTGGGCAAATAAAGGTCAAAGCATGATGATGGTGAAACTTGATGCAATATTCAGTCTTGAACAGTAGAACCCATACTTCATTACCATTGCTCAGCCATCACAAGTACAACCCTGATACAAAATCCCCATTTTCTACAATCGTAACTCTTCCAGCAAAGTACAGAAGATAGCTCTCAGTTTGGATGTTGCAGATCTCCCAGCCTGCAGTAAGAGAGATTGAAACTATACAAGGGTTACTTAAATTTGCCCCATAAGCACATCCACAGAATTACTCAGTGAACAGGTAATAACTTGTCAAACTCCACCGATCTGGATGGTTGTCTGAATCCTAAGGCTGCTCTGCTGTTACTTATCTAGTCAGGCTCAAAGCTTGTGAAGAGCTGCCACACCTCTCCTGACAAAGACGGCACAATCAGAAGGGCATTACTTACCATGCACACTAAAATTGGGGGAAAATACAACATTATGATTTTTCTTCCATGTTCTAAACAGCTTACTGAGAAAATCCCCTGCATAAAAAACACACCTGACATGGTCTATGAAATCACTTGGTATGCTTCTCACTTCTGATTTAATTAACTCAGCCGGACTTTGCCATCCAAATACGAAAAATGTTGGCTTTCGTATTTTGGAAAGTGAGAAATGAATAAGCAGTGATGTGAATGAGGCAAAGTGCAAGCAGACCTGGTCCAAACCTCTCTGCACTGTCCCAGCAACACTGACTTGCTGCAATGTGCCCCGAGGCTGCCAATAATGATGAATTTTGGCATTCCCCTGTTATTTTTATATGGGCAAAACAATTCCATTCATTTCTTTTTGTGACCTTCTTAGAGCTTGTGTCACAATCTCCCATTCTGAAAAATCTCAGAAAGAACAGCTGACTCCTGGAGTATTGTTTGTAAAAAATAACCTTGCTAAACTTTGTCCCAGCAGCAAAAAACTCATCCCTCGACTATTCTTTTGCCCCACACCACTCTTATCAAATTACAATATATTCTTATTACATATAATTAATATAGATAATCACTAAAATGTACACTAACCATCTCATTTCAGGCTATATCTCAGACTTAACACCAATTTAAATTCATGCCTTGAACAAGAATCATATTTTGTCTGCCAAACATTGCTTAGGGTAAGAACAATGCTTGAAAAAAATCTCTCAACTTTGTCTTATGCCTTTTAGGCATCTTTGATGTTCAGACACGAAAGTTTTCCCTCTCAGCCTGACTTCAACAGAAGGTTGCTGCTAGTCAGCCCCTTTCATGTTCCTTTCCAGCTGTCTAAAGGCAGATTGTCCTGGCAGAGCAACTTGTTTTACTCTTAAACATCTATCCAGATATTTCTACATCCTTTTCTCAGTAAATTGATTCAAAGAGTTTTTGTAGTTGGTATCTTAGCAGCATATTACTGCTTTTGCATAAAATGTTCCACACCACTCTCCAACCTCTACTTTCTGTTTCCACAGTCTGCAGTATCACAGTCTGCCTGCAGGTACCTGGCATTTTCCCAACCTCAGGCAGCACCAGTTCGTTGTATTAGTCTGTCCAGTTCCTCTGGACAGTGTTCTGCCATCATATTCCCCCATCTTCCCTGTGTTCTGCACTCTCACTCTGTTCCCACAAACAAGCCAAGCTGTGCAAGCCTGGCACTCAGGATCTCCTTGGGCTGATCAAGCCTTTTACTACTGCTTTTACTACGTGCTCCAGCTCTCCAGCAATATCAGCCCTGTGTTTCTGCCCATCTCTCACCTTTTGGCTGTGTCCTATGTTTTAAGCAATCTTCTTAGTGACTTTGTTTCTGGAGTTGATCTGAGGAACTGCTGCTCCTCATGGCTGCTTTTCTCTCTCCCACACCTATGCAACACTTTGCTTGTTCAGACTCTAGATTTGACCAGCATTTGCTGCAGGAGCATAACAACGGTCCAACCAGACCTTAAAGGTCTGGCCATTTTATTTACTGTCCCCAGGTGATCCATTGTGACATTTTGGAGGTGGGTTCCTGGCACCCTTACAGGCTCCTCTAGAGTGCCCAAACAAGTCTACCAGTTGCCCAGAAATACCTATTGCAGCAAAGTGAAGATTATGCGTCTCAGTTCAGTATGAGACTCAGTCACTTTTGTGTGCTTTAGGGAGAACTTTGACTCAGAATTTCCTGGCCTCCAAAAGAGGGTCCAGTGGTCAGCAGCTTTTCACTTAGGAGCCCTCTTGACTCTTCTTGGTCACCCAGGTTGTCACACCAAGTCTAGATGCAGCGTCTCAGGGCGTTGGAGTTGCTCAGTAACTTCTCCTGTGGAGCAGATATCATTCTTAGGGCTTTGTAAATCAGCATTTTAGCTGCTGATCTAGTCTCTTCATTCACATTGTCTGCCAGTGTGTAACATTTCCTAACTGTCATTTTCAAGAATGGTTTTAAGAAGGGAGCAAATCAATCTGCTGCTAAGTGACTTCCACTGTAGAAGCACATTTCTCTTTCAGAAGACATAGTTAATATTCTTCTTTATGGATGCTTCCCTAGATTGTCTGAAACTTCTCTTATTTTTAGTCACTCATTATCACCTGCCAACCAGCCACCTTTCTTCAGTGTATGAGCAGAACTATACCTTCGTTTTCATTGTACTAACACTTTGGAGATCCATTCCTATTCATTTGCAACTGTTTGCTTTTCCTTAGGCTATTCTGTCCTTCTTCTGCTTCCTAGTGTCAGAATTCCTACACAACAGAATAATTTCTAAATAAATGGCTACCTGTGGGGAGCATACATCCCCAGGAGAAAACACTTCTTGGGTTTCTGTACAAGAGCATGATGGTTCATCTTTCTATTCACAATTTGACGGATCACTGGGTCCTTCAAAGAAGGATCTTTGTCTGATCCTAAATGTTTCAACTATCTAAGCTATGGTAGCCTTGGCATGAGCAAAAACCCACCTCATAATTTCTAAGACTGTGGGAACCTAAGCCTTCACACTATTTCAATGACACTTTTCAGGGCAAGGGTTACTAGAATAAACCCTGAAGATAGAATTTATCATGTAGAAGGATTACTCGCAATACGTTTCCTAGAAGATTCTTTCCACATGAGTGATCAAACCAAAACAAAATTAAAAAACAACAGCCTTGGAATTTTTTTCTCTTGCTGTTACAGTTTGTTGAACAAACTTTGATGCCAAAAGCATTATTATTTCCGATCTGCTAGAGAGATCTGGACTATCATTAGAAGAGTTAAAGCTTTCTGGTGACTCTCTAAGGTAGGACTTGTACAACACTGAAATTGAAAGAATAAAGCAAGTTGTCTCCCTTGTTGTTTCAACTGCTTGATTACTGTGTGTTCCTAAAGACCTGAAGAAACAATTGTCACCAGCAGACAGTCTAATTATCCTGGACCTGATGAAAAACAAAGACCCACCTGAGATGTCACAGCTCACATAAACTGTTTCAGTTACTAGGAAAATCCCAAATGATGATTTGAAGGTGTTAGGCTAGACCAAATTAAGCAACAGTTTTACAGTGAACCCCTTTAAATAGGAGTGTGTTCCAACTTATGAATAACTACAGAGGACCAAAGGTGTTGTATCATATCTTCCAGTACACATCATGTGTTAAGTCTCAATAGGCAGATTTATCCAATTTCGTTTGATCTCTACTGTCTGGAACATGCTACACCTGTGAGACAGACCCCATGTGCAAAGCATGACTTGTAAATGAAAGCCAAATGTGGATGGAAATAGTGCTTGCCAGTCAGAACATGTATAGAGCTGGTGCTTTCCCCAAAACTCTTGCTGCTGTTCTCTTCACGCTCCTTTTGAGAGAGTCGTATGTGTACGGGTCTTGTTACTGACAATTCTTTTGGCACTAAGGTCCGATAAACACCAAGAAACTTAACTTATTAACTACCTTTTTGCACTTCTCTGATGCCAGCCACAAGTTCAATTTGTACAGCTCAGTCACAGCAGTTTCTTGGGCAGAAGATGAGGCTTCAGGATTTCTAATTAAATGTGTTCCTCTCATTATCATCATAGGAATGGTGGCCAGCCAAAACTGTCCCTTGTCTCCCACAAGCATTACTGTGAAGCATGGCTTGATGACCACCACTAAGCAGAGCAGGAGGGTATTTAACACGAGGAGGTCTGCTTCTCAATTTTCACTGCTGCATTTGCTATTCTGTAAGGAAAAGTGAGGCTTTGAAGTTTTATGACTAAGAGGGCTCTTCTTTTCTTTCCAGTTTTGTCTGGTCTTGCAAACACAAATCTGATACGCACAATTTTTCTTTTCCTAATTGACTGTCTGTCTCCCAATAATCAAAAATTCTTCAGAAAAAAACCTTTGTTTTTCTTAAGACATGGAGTTTCTTCTGAGAATGAGGAAATCACAACTGATCACCAAGAAAAGTCTTCAACCCAGATGTCCTAACAGATTTTGTACTTAATATTTTGCTCAGGTGTCTCTATGTGCTATTCAGAAAAGCTAGCTTGTTCTATACAAAACACTCCAAAACTGAATTGCCCTTGTTATTATATTTGTACATGTATGTGAAAGGGAGTTTTGATCTCCTGAAGATTCAAATTCTAATTCAGCAGCAGAAATATATGAGCAAGCCTCCTAAAACTAAAGTTTTGTATTCAGGAAAGAAAGTGCCATTCTGATCTAAGGGCTAAAGAATTTCTCCCATTGCATTCTATGCCAGAGGTAAATGCTGTACATTTTTTTTTGAAACAGAATAAATACTGAAAAAGGTGCAAACAATATGGATGCAGACATAAGCAGCAAAATATGCTGAAACAGCCTACCACCCAGACCACAACTTTTAGAAAATATTGGCCGCATTTTCTTGTGATACAACTGTCACAAATTCCATTGAAGTCAGTTTAGGGATGAAATTCAATGAGAGCAATTTACAGTATCATAGCATTTGTCACAGGTGGTGGGTGGGAAGAACAAGCTTTTCTGCAGTCATTATCTCAAAGGGCTTTTATGGCCTTTGTTTGGAATACCTGAATCCCAATGTGAGCAATTGCTGAGAGCAGGAAAATCACAGAATTTTTTTAAGACCTATGTTTTATAGAATGCACTCTGTTTTTCTTCATGTGTTGGTATCAGGATGAGAGGTGTTTGCTTCAGCTATTTAAAATATTGCAGAAAGGATTTTTTGCTGTGTACCTGCACCTCAGCTAAATAAATTGCTTGTTTGTCTGTCTCTAGAAAATCTGCAATACCATGAAATGAAAGGGGAGGCATGAGTGGTAGAGAAGTCAGGGGGATTACACTCCTTTTGTATGCTGTTCAAATGTTGCTTAAAAGTCTTTTAAGATCTGGGGACTCAAAGGTCAGTTGGGGGTTAGATGTGGTAGTGGAAAAATATCTGGCTGGCATAGTCCATGGAATGTGTTGCAACGGCCTTGAAAAACTCTGGAAATACAAAGCTTAGGAATTTTATAGAAATTAAGGAGTTATTGGCAACATTTTTGACAGAAGACAGCTCAGTGGAAATATCCTCATCCCAAAAAACTCCTGATGACATTTCTGGCTCCTTTGTTTTTATTGCATGGCAATAGACTGACATCTAGTGGGTATGGTCCTCTTAGGAATGCTGGGCCTAACCAGGACTGGGAAGAAATTGTCTGATCTAATAGGAGGGGGTTTTTTTATTTTATAATGGAACAGTACATTTTTGACCAGACAAAGACTTTCCTGGAAATTTTTCTCTTACTTTTTCATAGGAAACCACAATTTTTCCATCATTTGCCATTTTTGGCTGAAAGCTAAACTGAAGTTTTCTTTTTTTTTTTTTTTTTAATAAAGTTTAATGTTTTCAGTTTCACACTGAAATTTTCCAAGCAGCTACCTCTCCAGTCTCTGTCCCTGTGAGACATCCATTGCTGCTCTACCATGTAAATCCTCCTCCTTTTTCTTACAGTTCAGGGAAACAGAATGAAGGGAGTCACAGCTGCTCAACTGATTGTTTGCCTTTTCTCACACACAAAAGCCATCTTGGTTAATATCCTGTTGGTTTGGACCGAGGACACAGCACCCAGCCAGAACGTCTGTGAAACGGGTGAGGATTTATCCCCCAGGGAGACGTCCATGGGCAGAGCAGGACTACGAAGCTCACGTCTCAGCAGCTCGTGTGTGGCGAGGTGGTGCTGGGGTACAGCATTCCCTGTGTGATCTCTGCTTTGTGGACCAAGAGAAACACATGAAAATGAAAGCCTCTGTCACTCTCCCTCTCCCAGCAACATGGCCTTTCCCCAGGTGTTGGGTTTCTCTCTGAGTGATGACTTTATGAATCATTGTAATCAAAGCCACCTTTTCCCTTTGTTCTGCACTTCCAATCTGCCATTCCCACCCCAGGTGTGATTAATCCCGTTGCTTACTAAAGGGTTTTCCCTCGCAAAGCCCTTTTCTGAGGCAAGATGGGGGACTTGGCTGTGCTCCCCATCAGCCCTGCTGTGGTAAGGCTGGACCACCCCCACAGCCACCATTGGATAGGAGACCAACACATGTTGTCGGTGCAAAGCTCAGCTTCCCTGACATCTGCAAACAGGAATGATTTGGGGGTTCTTGTTTCCCAGTGAGTATTTTACTGTGTCAAACCAGCGAGAGAGAGGTGCGTGGTTTGGAGAGCCTCAGTGGGAGCACTGACTTGGAGAGTACCATTCCTAAACCACAACAAATGGTCACCCCTGAATAACTGAAAAGGCAGCAAGTCCCTCTCCGTACCAGGGAAAGGACACCCTCAATCATATCCAGCTGGGGTGGTGTCTCAGCAACCCAGTTTCTGGCAGCACAGTGCATGAAGCAGAAGACCTGAGTGCCTGGGTATAAAATATGGGGAAGGCTGGTGGGACTGAGAGCTTTCTGCCATTCCCTGTGCCAGAGCCACAGGCAGCGAGCTCTGGGCACAGCCACAGGGCTGCACTGCTTGCTGAGACACTAACTCACTGAGGGCTCTTACCAGCTGCTTTACTCTTTTCCCACTGCAAGTGCCAGCAGTACAGATTTACTTGCCTTTATTTCTCTGGGATGTCTGCTTGAAAGAAACAATGTATGTAATGATGGGGTATTAATATTGTAAAATATATGGACTCAGCTGTTCAAACGTCTGAGCAAAAGAGCTTTATTCAGACAGGAGACTGTGAAATATTGATGAGAAGTTTCATTGAGTTTTTGCACTCCTCAGATTTATTCAACTAATAATTTTGTTCAGCAGACCAATTTGACTATAAGCCTGTGTTGTTTAAGAGCAGCTGAGACAATAAATCACACTGTGTATAAGAACTACTGTCCTTTGCTATAGAGGAGAGTACAACTAAGATCTGTCTCAGAGAGAAGGACACAGACATTAGAGCAAACAATGTAGTAGTTCAACTGTTGCAGAAAAATTAGTCTGGAAGAAATAATTGCCAATTAAATTTTATTCCATTTGGGTACATATGCACAGAAATTGCTGTGGTCCATGAGTCTTCTTATCTCCTGGTTTCTGCACTACAGCAAATATTTTTCCAGGCTTGTTTTGATGCATTTTTTATAGTATTATTTCATTCCTGGAACTAGAGGAAAAATGGATGAGGAGCACATTTCCAGCACTGCTGCAGCTTGGAATTTCACCTTGATGGTGAAAAGCAGTTAGATCAAAGCTTGGAGAGAGACCAGGAAGGGGTCTAACAGGTGCCCAGCCTGTTAGTGTTTGTAAACCTTCTTTTCAGAAAATACCCTGAATCTATGCTGAATGTATTTTAAACCATAAACAAGTGTGATAATGCTGGAACACTGCCATTTTTCCCTTAGACATTGATCCTGATAATTCAAGGTAAGCCATTACCTTCATTAGAATTTGATGTGATTTTTGCCCGTAGCTGTAGTAGCCACAGTAACAGTTTGGATATCTTTTAAATATTGGAAGACCAAAGGTCTTGGTTTACAAATCTTCTTAAAATGACCCAGCATTTTGTTGGACAGAGGCAGGCAGTGGCGGCCGAGGGGGTCGGCGCAGGCTGGCATGCTGCCTGGCCCCGGGGCCAGACGTCCTGCTAGCACTCAGATAGTTCTCCTGGCATTCCCCTCCAGCCTTCAGAGCAGAAACTCGTGTTTGATTGCATTCAAAGGCAGATTGTCTTTGCTGCTTGGCCTCAGTCCCTGCAGCAGCAGAATATCCTAATGGCTTTTGCAGACTCGGAGCAGCGCTGTTCTGCCATCGCGGCAGGTTCTGATGTCAGGATGTCTGAGGGGCAGCACACAGGTTAAATAAGGCTACTGTGCATGCCGTGAGCCTTCCTCTTCCAGGAGCAGCAGCAAATGCTTGTGGTCTCATCCTCCCCGAAAGCTCAGTGGCCTTTTTACTGGTGGCAAATTCCTCAACACCAGTCTCATCAGGATCAAACAGAAACAGAGCTTTCTGGGCTCAGAAAAAAATAAAGACCAAAACCTGCCAAATGCTGTGTCTGGAGAAGTTCCTCCCTAAATCTCCATGGGAATAGGATGGGAAAACAAGGGAACATAATGCCAGTTGCTGAACTGTTTCTCCATCCTTCATAACCGTAAAATGCTACAGATAGAATCTCCATTTAGAGAGATATGGAAGAAAAAAAAAGCAGGAAAAGCAAATCTACTTTGTTAAAGTGAAAGTCTATAAACAGGAGATAAACTCGCCTTTTTTTGCCTCCAATGCATTTAACTACTGATAATAAAAAACATCCCCACCTGAGCTGGGCTCAAATCAGGCACCTATTTCTGGCAATCCATTCTGACATTTTCTTTTACCTGTGGACACAGCTCTTCACAGAAAATGATCCCTTCGTGATTAAAGAGCGAGGCCAAGCAGGTGAGTCTTTTCTGCTGCATAGTTCTTGCCTGGGCCAGGCTTCCCACAGGATGCAGTTCTAGAGGGCAGAGCCCTGGCCAAAAGCCAGCTCCAGCCCTGCCTGCCTCGCCAGCAGCAGCAGCCAGAGGGTCCCCCCAGACGCAGCCTCAGGGCTTGTCAGAGCTCTCCTGCCACCCTGAGCTGCACCCCATGTAGCAAAGGAAGACAAGGAGAGCCCAGAGCTCCCATCTGCCAGCCATGCTCTAAAGGCAGGCATGTCCTTCAGAGCACCTTGAAGCAGGCTGGGTTTGCTGTTGCCATGGGCTGAAACCAGCCTAGCACTGCTTTGTTATTGATGGCACAGGTTGAGGCTGTCAGGCACTCCAGTCTATCCACTCCTCATCAGATATGTACTGGATCAAGCCCAGAGAGGGTCTAGAGTGCACTGAGCTTCACAAAATAAAAGTTTTAAGAGTCTGACTTCAGTTCACCATGCAATGCATGAGGTGAGCTGGCAGGAGCTTCAAAAATAAACAGCACTGAGTGGGAAACCAACAAATGTCATCAGGCCTTTCAGGTCAGGGTGTTCTGCTCTTCCCATGTTGCTTCTGTGCCTTGAGACTTTAGGATTTTCCCCCATTCCTTCAGGACTCATAACCCAGATCCCTGGAGACAGGAGCCTAAATATTTATTTTTAAAACAGGAGCAATGGTTCACTTGCTTGCTGCCTTTCCTTCTACTCCTAATCTCTGTCCCTCTGCAGACATGGCAAAAATAAAACCCAGTTGTCTCCTCTACTCCTCTCCCATCTCACTGTCCTCTTGCTGAGGAGAGGATGCTCATAAAAGAGGGAATGAAAAGTTGCCTTGCCAGCATTATGCTCAGATTTTTGTAGCATCTACAACTTGGAAGGCACGCAGACCGCATAAATGAACAATCGTGGGATGTGGCAAGGATGATACACCAGTGACAGTCTGGTCACTTAAAAGCACTGACTCCACTGACAGGAGCTGCCAGCTACATTACGTAGCATTTTGAGACATGAGGGGTTTGGCTCTGGGAAGGTGATCCTGGCTGCCTGTGCCGAGCAGTCGGAAGAGCCACGCTTTTGTCTCGTTTCCTGACAGGTGTGTGCCCGCCTTCTGCTGCTTGTATTTGCATCAGGGTGTCTGGTCAGCATCCCAGCTGCCAGGAGGAGATTAGCAACCTCTGTGGCAATGTTTGAATTTTCCATTTACCAGATGGCTAAAGGATTGCGCTCCTGTATTTATTTTTTTGTTTGGATATGAACTTTGGAACGCAGGAACAGCCTGTGTCATCTGGAGATGAGATGATGGTGCTGTGCTCTGCACAGGGCAGAAGTTTGGTTCTGCTCAGAGGCTGCAGCTAATCAGCTCAGTCTCTCGCCTCTGATGAGGCATTTCCTTTCATGGACATACCAAATGTGGGCTCTCCACAGACTTGCACTGGCAATGGGCTGTCTTTCAGACATGGTTTATAAAACCAGTCTTGGGAAGCCAGGCATTTCCCAAGAGACATCCTCTTTTCCCCACAGCAGCTGGTCAGAACTGCCTTAGCAATGTGCTGTTGCTGAGACCCACTACTGCAGGAGTAGAAGCATAGCAGGAAATTCTCTATTAGAGCTCAATATCTCGGAAAATCTCCCCCTCCCCCACCAAATTCACATG
The DNA here is from genome assembly GCA_013398055.1 of Ifrita kowaldi. NCBI lineage: Eukaryota > Metazoa > Chordata > Aves > Passeriformes > Cinclosomatidae > Ifrita > Ifrita kowaldi. The sequence continues at coordinate 477,469 of VZRS01014607.1, read as the reverse complement.
CAGTTATTAGTCTCTGAGTGGGAATTGTATTCCTTGCCTGCAAGGAGGTGGGTGGGAAACGGAGGGACATAAAACTGCAGATGGCAGAGGGGTGAACTCATTTCCTTCCTTCTGATCTTGCTGTTTCGGGGCTACACTCAAGGAAATGGAAAGTGATCATTTTAATACACTTAGAGTCTGGCAAAGGTGCCAGAGCACTGGGAGCACTTTCTCTTATGAACACCTATATAAATAAAAAGCCTTATACGGAAAGAAAGGAGAAGCAGGTTCTCAAGACTATCCTCACTGCTACTGCGATCAGCAAAAACAATCTGCTTCTGAATGCATAGATGAGAAACTGCACCTCTAATTCGTGTCAGCGGGCTTTATGCAGTGAAACTCTGGGGTGACTTTTTTTACCAAGGAAGAGTGAAACATATCCCCAGTTCCAACTATCTTCCCAACACCAATTTCATTAAAGGAACAGAATGGAAAATTTTGGGAGCAAGAATTCCTGCTGTTAGGCAACAGCAGTGGTTGAGGGGTGATTATTGAAGTGCAACACTGGTTTAGCTGGGAGACCAAAGCAGCACAATGGCAGATACAAAACTTTTAAGAGTAAGTTAGACAAATGTCTGTCAGGCATGCCAAGTGGTCATGAAAGCAATGGAAATAATGATAAGCTAAAGTTCCCAGCAGCCCTGATTTCTATCATTTCTTGAATGTTCTGTGATTCTTTGGTCACAAGTACAGCAAGATCTTTAAGTATGACTGTGGCAAATCTAGATATAACCAATAAAACAGTTAGGATTGTAATATTAGAGCTGTTTGTGCAGCAATTGGCTAGAGCTGGGCTGGGAAGATACATGGGTAAGGGAAATATGTGGTATACCGGGTGGTCCTCGCTCATCCTCCAAAAATGCCTTATGTTCCTAATTTTTTTCCTATCTCTATTAATTATCATATTTATTTGAAACAATTTTAAAAGGGTAAAGCATTATTCAATGGAAAAAGTTACTAGAGGTCTGTTGGAATCTCTCCATGAATGTCTCGGCTGTAAAAATTACATCAGATCAAGGAAAAGGAAAGTGAGCCAAGCAGAAAGGCATTCGCAACAGGTGCAGAGCAAACTGGACTGCACGCGACTGATCCCCTCTGCCAGCTATGGGACACATCACAGTGTGCCCCGAAGGTCTGTCCTCCCTGATGTTGGACCACAGAGGGGAATGGCACTGTCAAAGGGTCCTGATGGACAATGCCTTTTCTTTTTACTTCCCTGGGGCTCCTGTCCGCCTGCCTGTGCTGCTTACATCCCCAACAGCAGAGCAATAAAAGAAGCAGTGGTATTTCATGTGGGATCACTGAATGATTCCAAGCTACCCAAACTATTCTGGAGCTCATTTGTTCCCCCACTTTTATCTCTAAAGTGCAGTTCCATGAAGTCTCCGTGTTACCAGCGTGTCTCTGAGCCACTTTTGCTTCTGAGCTCCCAAAGCAGCTGTCCCACAGAAAGTGTGTGGCACTTCATACATCCTACAACATCATTGAGCTGATGAGATGGAACAAAGTGGCATGCTAGGAGGAGATTCACTTCTGGATGGAAATGAAAAGAAGTGATCATGACAACATTGTTTAATTGTTTAGGAAAAAACTAAGCATTGAAGAACCATTAAAAAAAAGCCAGTAAAACACACTGTTGGTGATCCCCTCTTTGTGCTTTCTGCAGCTCAGCCCATATCCATAAAAGATAGATTATATCAGCTAGATGTCAGAAGAAAGGTTCTAATGAGCAGAACGATGTGGATGCAAATGAGATTCCCAACATGGACACTAAATGGAGGAGATGGTGGCAAACAAAGTGGGCTCTCAGACTGTTCTTGGAGGAGTCCAGTCAGCTGCCAGAAGGGATTATCTACTGCAGCTGGCCTTGGGTCAATGATCTGGAAAGCCTCCTACAAGGCTGTGTCCCCAGCATCCTCTTGGCCTCAGCGAGGTCACAGGGATGCCTCAAGCTAGTGCAAATCTCCACATGGTTGTTCCCAAGCAGACATGGACCAGGCCACCTCCTCACACCCCAACCAAAGGCAGCAGAAGATATAGGAGCTCAACACTGCTGGAAACCATTCCTTGAAGTCACCTCTGTGACTGTAACTGCTCTGGAAGCCAGCAGGTGCAAGAGCTTTCACACCGTTGTCCTTCAGAAATTAATCATTCTGAATATGTCCTCCTTGAAAATGCACTAACACTTATCCTCATGGGTTCTTCAGGCTGATTAGTACTAAAAAAACAGAAAAAAAAAAAAGCACTGCATGCCTGACAAGTATTAGAATAAATGGTGTGAACAGTAGAACAGCGTGTGCTGGGAAAGTGAGTGAAGCATCCAGGAACCTTTTCAAGTTGGCAATTATGCAACTTAGCAGAGGAGACTGGTGACATCCCAGTAATCCTCTGG
>VZRS01014607.1:350359-474981 GCA_013398055.1 Ifrita kowaldi | reverse complement strand
AAAAAAAAAAAAAGTCCAAAGGTGAAACAAAGCCCACACCATTTCAGCTGGATGAGAGAAAAGGAACAGAGATTTATACTGTCAATACTTTCCAAACCCTTCAATTCTGAAGAGGATAGACTGAGCTCAATTTCTGCAGATGAAAGAAGGAAAGTGGAGAATTACTGCAGATGTCTACTGAGAAATCCTAAGGCTTGCATTATCTTCACCACAGATGGCAAAAAAGGAGGAAGACAAAAACTGTATCGGACAGAACCTTGAGAAATGAAAGACTACCGTCATTGAAGAACTGCTTATCCATTGTTATTGGTTCACAGTACTTTGTATTCCCAGAGCAGGAAAATGAGCTAGAGAGAAAAAAACAGTGTGGTGAAAGAAATAAACAAAGATAACGCTTTCCAATTATGCTCTAAAGAGAGTTAGAAAATCCACACAATGGGACTGAAAGGAAGAGAAAGAGGAGAGAATATGAACTGCTGAGAGTATGCCAAAATATTAGTCATTCCTTGAGTCTACCCTGAAAGGTTAGCGTTGTTTTTAAGAACACATTCCTTTAAGGAAAAAAATAATTTCCTAGCAGAGGTAATTTCTGGATGGTCATAAACTCTCTCTAGAGAAACAGAAACCCCAACAGTGAAGTCAACAGAATCGAGGCAGAAGGAGAGGAGGAGGAAATCTGCACAGGAGTCCTCAGGGCAACCCCAAGAGTGACCTGCTACTGGAAGGGAAGAGATATGGAAAAGCCTGGCAGAGGGCAACAGTTGAGTAGGTGAAGTTCTGAGTGGGAAAACGTCAACAAGGAAAGGGAATAGAAAACAGGTAAGTGTTAACTAGAGATCACCCCTCTAGGACAGATTACATTAGAGAAGGCTGACACACTCTTGCCTAGTTAAGGTTTGATTAATCTGAATTATATGAGATTTCCATGGAGCTGAAGAGAGGCCAAAATGTCACCTACCCTGTGGCCCACAATATAGAATTTTTGAATTTTCAGGGTCTCTAGCAACACTTAATGAACTAAGGGCTGTTACAGAGGAAAGAGTCCCTCCTGCTGGTTCTATATCAAACTCTCAGGTGAGCAGGGTCTCCAGGTCACCGCATGTTGCACTGGAACCTGATCAGTGTAATGAAGAAAACATCACTAACTTTGCAAGTTAAAAATACCGATTTTTTAAAAATTTTAATTTACTAAGAGGCTATATATTTCATTTTTCTGGAATTGTAACTGTCAGAATGTTGCCCAGGAGGGAAGTGTGGTTCATGAGCTAGATGGCAAGTCTCATGCCTCCCTGAAGGGAAGACTGTGAACAGAGCTCATCAGTCTGAATAACCACTATGCCAGCACCTCATCTAGAAGCCTCACAAGTTAAAAATTTCTGAGTGATCCTAAGCTCTTCTGGCATGCCTGGGAATTAAGGATGCCCAGAATCTCTGGATGAATCTCTGTGTACCATGACAATTTGATCCACTGTCATCTGGAGAACACACCACCCTTCCCACTGAGTGGCCAAGGCTGATATTTGGCTCACTGGGACCCTTTAATGTGTTAAACAAGTTTTATTGCTAGGCATTCTAACATTGGAAAAAATTAATAGACTCAGTAATTCAATATGTTATGAGGTAAAAATGCTGTTTTTCAAGGTAAGTGATGATACTTCATATGAGTTCAGGAAGAAAGAAAGAAATCCTGTAACGTTAGTCTATAAATTCAGTTTATCAGTTCTAAGCGATGGGTCGTCACCATAATCAGCAGACATAAAGACTCCCGAAACAAATTAATTGCCTTTCATCACAACACTTGCAGATAAGTTTTTCTAATGTGTTCAAGTTTCTTTTGCTATCTGCCTTCTCAACAGTTAAACTTTTCTCAGTCTGTTTTTCAGCCTATAGACAGCTGAAGTGAAGGACTATTTTACCAGACAGTGTGCATAGTGCCAAACCCATTTTCAGCACACTTTAAGTATATTCATATTGTGGGAATCAGTGAGAAAATCTGTGTGCAAGAAAATCCAGTTTGGAGTTCCTTTGCTTTAGCAAATCCATAACATTAGTCCTGAAACGCGATCCATGTGATTACTAGCACGGATGGAAACATTTTGTTGTGCAGGGACTAAATGGAGTTAGAAATCTTAATTTAACACCACCTCATTCACACTCTCAAGAAGTCACATCATGGTGTTATGTGATGTTGATACAAGATGAGAATTTAAACCGGTTTCTAACGCACAGTTCATAAACACTTTGACTGGAGCTATCTTTTGATAGCAACATATTAAACTGCTAATATTAAAGGTGTTCTTCATTGTTTTATGAGTTTGGAGCCATGAAACTGGAATTTTAAGAACTGATAAACACATACTAAGCCAAAATCAGCTGTTTCTCCTTGGGAGGTTTTGGGCTTAAAGTTTTGGTTTTCAGTAGCTCTTTTTTCTGAAGCAACTAACTCAATATTGCCTCTCACCAGAATCCAAAGCTTGGTTTTTGTATGAATGCCACTTCCTACAGTCTTTTATGACTTTGTTGCAAATCTTTATCTATTTGAGGTTTTTAGCAACAGCAAAAATTTTGGTTTACCACAAGACATGACTTCTGACTATATAGTTTCTTGACCCAGAGTTCAGAAATTTAAAAAACATTTTTGGGAAAAAATTTCATTAATCCTCAATTCAAATTTCTGGTCCATAGAAAATCACTCCGTAAGGGGGTAACAGTAGCTGCATATTTAAATATTTATTGGGAGATGCAGATTTCATGGGGTGTAGGTCTTAAAACTCAGTCTTTTACCCCATAGGTGTGTTTAGGTCTCCATCACACCAGACATTGTCTAATAACAAGAGAAATATGCATTACCATAAGTGGACTCTTCGAGGTGATACTTTGAGAAAAACAGTATTTTTTTCAATATCATCAAAAGGGTTCGGGGAAGTGCAAATACACACACCCCCCACACACACACCACTCCCCCACCTCTGCCCTCCACCAAGGTTTGGAAATATCAAAGACTAAATCAGTCATGAGTTTTGTTTTTCTTAAAACATTTTTATTAAATGAGGTCAGGAAGATCATTTAAGGAAAACCATCACAACTCAGTGAATCTGGAATATTTGAATCAAATCTGAAACTCAGCTCACTGAAATTTCCAAGCTTCTGCTAGGTGAGTTAGACTTTTCTACAATTCCAGCAAAGTTTTATGGTCTTTTCCCTAGCTTTTTGAATTACAAGTTTTACAGAATGAAATCATTGCCATAAAGTGCTGAATTATCACATTGCAAAGATATGTAGTGCACTCATCAGAAAATGCTCTCAAAACAGAAATCTCTCAAGAATATCTTAGTTTGAAGATTCACATTCAGCATCAAAACTGAAAGGAAGTGAAAGACAAAAACAAGAAATTCTGAGAAATTTCTTCAGCTATCTCCTAGAATTATATCAACATGATTCTTTTCTCCCAACGCACTGGTGATAATAAACCTCAGGCCCAAACAGCTACCTGAGCCATCTTGAATTCTCAAAACTGGAAGCTCAGGAGGCCCTTGTGCTTGTGGCTTTGCTTGGCAGGTAAAACATCCCTTCTAATGTGCATTCACTTCTTCCTTATTTTCTTGTTGTTTCAAAATTCAACCCTTTCAAACAAATGCTCAGCTTTTGCAACACTTTTTAATAGACCTCCCAGCTGTGAAAAAGTACAAAATTATCAAAGCATGAACTATCAAAAATACTATCTGCTAATTCCAGAGGTTCATACACACCACAGACTGCATACAGAATGGTACATAAAGCATTCTGAAGTACAGCAGATAAGCACCTATTGTTTTTAGTGACACACCATTGTACGTAACCCATAACTCAGACCCAAACATTTCCCAGTATGGTTGGCTGATAAAGATTTTCCCGGTCCTAAAATACTTTGCTTCCTAAGGCCTTGCACTGAGGTCAGTCTTTTGGAGGCATCAAACTGTTGGCTTTATTCCAGTGCTCGGCAACACACACGTCTAAGGTGCAGGAGCTCTCTGGAGCTAACTCCTAACTGAGTTATCACCCCTCCTCGAGCTGCAAAAAGTCAAATACTAAACCACTGAAGAATTGTTCTGGTATTTCCAAATTTCAGAAAAGAAGCGTGGTAACTTTAATGGAGTTCAGGTTTGATTCAAATTTTCCAGTGTTATTAAATTTGGAATTGTTTCTGTCTCCTTACCACCCCCATCATTCTTCTGGACCTCCTCCATTTCTGAATCACCTTCTGCATGGCAAGGCAGTTCCAGAATACTGTGGTCATCCATTATATTTATGAAGACAGTATTAGTTGAAGAGGAGATGGAGCCAGCAATTTTAGAGTGCTTTCAATTTCTTTCATTTGTCAGGCTTTTTGTGTGACTTTTTCACTCTCAGGTTCTGCACAAAGGAGATGGAACAGCAACTATCCAAAAGGGAGAAAAGCTACTCAGGGGAGTGACACATTCATTTAATTAATGTTTTCCTTTCAAAAGCACAACAATTACATCTGCAGGGCTTTGACATTCAACTACATTAAAACCCTACTATTTTCCATGGAGAAAATAGAATGTAATGATGAAACTTCTTTTATGAATAATATTTCTTTTTAATCCATTTTAATGATATTTCCAGAATAACTATTTAGTTATATAGGGGAGAAATAAAAACAAAGGAAGGCTTTTTTGAAACATTTAAACAAGGAAGCAATCTCTCATCCCCAAATTTGCATCTACTTCAAAATTTTATGGCTGAACTAAAATCCCATCACAGTCCTTCCCCTGACCCTTAAAATCAATCATGACAGCACTACAGGTCCTAATCAAAGTAGTCCTAATGGTCTTTACACGCCTTTAAAGCATCTGCCATGCAAAGCAGAAAAAGCTCCAGTCGATTACACCGTAAAAGTCAGTTCATAGTTGTGGACGCTTTGTAGCTTTAGTGAGATTCAAAGACAAGATGCAAGGATTTGGTTCAGAATTTTGTCTTCACCAGGGCTCTACCAGACACATACTATGAATCAAGACTGATTTACCTGCTGCTTTGTAGTTCTCTCACTATTTCCCCACGTCCCTCATCTGTCCAGATCCCTCTGTGTCCACCCTGTTCCATGTGTTGACAGGGAGTTTTCTGGAGTAGGGGCCACCATTTTCTCCATGATTGAACGATACCTGGCACAGGTGGGTCAGGGCCACTGAGCAGGACTTCTCAGGTGTCCCAGCTAACACTCACAATGCAGTCAGTGGCAACTGCATGTGCACCAGGTCCTGACCTAGCTGAGCATGCTAAAGTGACAATTGCTTCTCCACCACACTGCTTGAAATCGGATATTTTGTGTGCATGCCTGAAGTTTCACGTTAGTTTAGCACCTGAAAGGCTTTCCAGAAGGTTGATCTGAAGTGGAACCTGTTTTCAGAAAATCTGTTTAGAAAATTAGTACATAAATTATAATCACATGCAGATTTTTCAAAAGGGGAATTTGTTCCTCGTGGCATCTGGAGACTAAAATGCTTCCTAAGCTTTTGAAGATATTCTCTTTGTTCACAAAATCTTTTAATGAATGTACCTGATATACTTTGTCTGATATGCTTTCCTAAAATCAGTTATAAATTCTATCTATAATTAAATTTAAAAGAAAAACCTGTTTAAAAAAATCTTTGGGTACTGAACTGCATGTTCTTCATTTAATTAAGGAATATAATTTTGTATTAGGATTCTACACAAGACTTACTGAAATACTTGCAGATCATCTGGAAGATTGAAAGGAAACTTGGTCAGTTCCTGTGGCTTTGGAACCTTGTAATAGGATGGGTTAGGCATAGGATCCAGTGGAAACAGACAGTGGCTAAACATGTACTTTCTCCAAACTGCTAGCATTTTCCAAATAAGCTAAAAAAATGGGATTTAAAATCACAAATTAAATTTAAACCTCTTCTGCCTGAGCATCAACTTCCTTCATAAAAGATGGTGGTACATAAGCTTTGTTTGCTCTGCTGTACGTAACAGAACAAAAAATAGTATAACAGTGCAGTAATTTAATTTTTCTACCTCCTTTATTTTCTCTGCTTAACTCATGTATGGAAAGACTTGCACAAAAACTGACTACTCTAATAAAACCAGCTAAAATCTAATACAGCATGCTGAGGGCTGAAGAGAACAACTAGAATTACACCAAGCTCTTTGTTGGCATCAAGAGAAAAAGGATTAAAAATACCTTTTGTCACCTGGTTTTCAGACCCTGCCAGGCTCACCCACTAGGCATTACACAAGTTATCTAAATACTGTGTGTGCAGATTTTTTTTCATTTTGCCTATTGGCAATTTTTTTTCTACTCTGAATTTACCAGTAAGCTCTTATAATCATACTTAGGTCACCGAAGAGCAGTGAGCTCATTTTCAAAGGAGCAGATCACTTACAGCTCCCTGGAACTCGGGGATTTTCAGAAACCAAGAACTGAAACTCATCTGTACTTCTGATTCTGAAAATATTCAACATAAGTACTTGAAGGCAGCCTAAAAAATCAAAACATGTATGGCTGGTGAACGAGCATTACATCAGGACTTTGAAAAGGTGCCTCAGCTGAGACTCCTTGGTGGCCTCCAAAGAAAATTCCATGTCTGACTCTGTCTGCGCTCTATGTGCTGCAAGGCGTGCACCCGTTTGTGCTAGTGATTACTGCCTTCGCCAAGAACTAATAATTTTTTAAAAAATTAATAACACAGCAGTTGACTTTTCAAATGGATGCAATCAACTGTTTTCCCAGACAGTAAAGCTAAAATGACTCAAGGGCAGCATTTGCTGTACGGCATTTGCTGTGATCCAGCACCATGGCTTCTTTCAGAGGATCAGCACCCCAGAAGAATGGAAATACAGAAAGTATCAAATGAGTGTGCATACCTTGCCAACACTCATTTGGAGATGCTGAGTTGAACTGCCAGGATATCAGACCTACATCACTGAGTATTTCTGTAAATTTAATCTGCAAGCTATAATCTAACATCACAGCTGTAACCGGCACAAACACAACATTTAAATCTCTTTATAATGATGAAGAGCAGGTGTCGAAATCTACAGACCTAAGATATGATTTGGACTGACCTTAGGAACAGCCTGGGAGAACAGCAGCTGCTGTATGTTTATGCAACTCCAATCTGTATTTAGGTTACCTGGTCACAATTATTTGTTTCTAGACAACACCTGAAAGGCTCAAAAATTCAGATCATTGTATCTGACAGCCCTTCTTATAGGATACCTGATCCTCTACTTTCTAATGAAGCCTTTTCAAGAATGACTTTTATTCTGCACATACTGTGAACCCTATTATAAATCAGAAATCAAATGCAGTTACTTTTGGAGGGAATTATGGCCTAGATTTTCATAATCACCACATAACTCCACTATAACTCCAGTAAATTCAAAGCAGTTTTTCAGCACTTCCCTTAGCATCAGCAGAAAGTTATACCTCGTGCATCTCGGTAAGCCTCTTGTAAAAACTGTCCAGTGTTGTGTGATAGCAGCAGAGCTTGCAGACATCAGCTCATAAGAAAACAGCTCTGGGAAGGACATCAAGAGATTACTTATTCCATCTCCACCACCTAGACAGTCTCACACAGATCCGGGTCATCATTAGAAGGTGTTTGGCTAACTTGCTCTTCTTTCTTAAGAAAGAAGCAGGTTGTCTCCCACAGCAGCCTGCCCCACAGTTTGTTTCTCCTATTAGAAAAGTTCTCCCTGCTGTTTAAACTGAAACTTTCTTTCTGCAGTTTAATCACCTGGTTCTAATCTTAGCTCTTATGGTCACAATGAAATAATTATTCTCCTGAATTTTCAAGGGTTTTCAAAATAGCTAGACATAGCTGAGAGAGAAATATCTTATCCACACCCCTACCTCACGGAGGTTCAAGGAGCCCTAATTAATTCAATCTTCCCATGGTGGCTGGGCTTCCTAGACAATTCTTGTTCTCTGCCCCCAGGAGCCCCACAGCCAGAGCACTGGTTTCCTGTCACAGACATCAACAAAGCACGGCCAGTAGCTTAGAAGGGCATCGTATATCTCCCAAGTGTACTCTTGTTTATACATCAGATTCTGTTTGCCTTTTGGCACTGCAGCCTGTCGTCATCGACTCTCACTGGTTGTTCACAGCAGCGTGTTCTGTTCCTGAGCATCCCTCACAGAGCCATCCACACTGCACGGGACATGGAGCAAGAGCTTTGTGTTCAGGAGCAAGAGCTTTGTGTTCAGGCCAATAAAATGCAACTTGAATACGCATAGGAATGTTTTGTGACCTGTGAAACAAGATGTGTAATGTCAGGCTGCAGACTCAGTTTTGCTGCCCCTAGCACAGAATACTATACATTGATCCAGCACCAACAGTCCAACATTAACCTCAGTGAAGTTTTGCTCCTTTTCCCGCTCTTGCTTCCCTTCTTCCACACAGCCATCTTTCCTCATATCTCTCAGACAGACTCACATCCCATTGCCAAAGGTGTGTTTTGGCCAGAGACCAGGCACAGAGGCTGGCTGCTTCCCCAGGTGGGAGACAGCCACTCTCGTGCCTGGGCATTGGGGTGAGACTGTGCAAACAAGTGTTCTCTGCCAGGCAGCTCCTGCTCCAGGTAGCTGCCTTTGTTCGCTGCCCCTCTCCTTGTCACCTTGTGCCTGCTGCTGCCCAGTTCTGCTTGCAGTTCACATAACTTGTTTTCAATCACCTCCAAGGAAAATGGCTATGCTCAAACCTCCTGCAAGCCAGATGTGCCCCACTGGTTGCTGGGTGAAATCTGTTAATCTAGAAGGACTTGGAGTTTAGGATTGCATTAGAAAGTGTTCCTGCATACAACCTTGTGCAGCATTATCCCAGCTCTATTTCTTGCAAAAGCAGAAGAATAAAGTCATTATGAACGAGTGGAAAAATAATGAAATCAGAGAAGCAGCTGAGGCAGAGCTGTGTCAGTCACACCAGGCTTTGTTTTCCCTATAATATGAAGTCTCATACTCCTTTGGTGAGAGGTACCACTTTGAGACCACACGCTGAGCTTCCTCACAAAGAATTCACACCTTTTTTTTTTTTGCTTCTCCTGTATCCTGTAATAAAAGTCTTTTAGACTGTGGTTGGTCTCTGCGTATTGGAAAAATGGTGGATGGAGTTGAGAAAGGAACCACAAAAGCTGTAGCATTCAATCTTAAGTGCAGCAAGCAGAATATGTAGCAATGGCAAAATCACTCCTTACAACTGTCTCAACCAAACTTCATGTTGTTAAACAACAAAAGTGTTTGTGGTTTTGTTATTCTAACTAAGATTCAATTAAAATCAGGAACAGAAAAACAACAGACCTAAGCTACATGTGAACAACTGACCAAGGACAATGATCATCCACACAAACAAGACACATTTATCATATTGACTCCCATCTAACATCCAGCCACCCCATCTTTAAATAATCGCTATGGGGATGATGCATAGCTCATTCCTGAAATCCAAGTGTGAACTATAAGGGAAAAATCATATGGCACCTCTCTCATACATGCTCTTGTACTGAACTTAGAATACAATGTACAGAGAGATCTCTGGCTTAATTAGCTGCCCACTGAGCTAGAGTTGGCTGCTATCTTTTTTCTGCATATGAAAACACACAGCTTTCTTAGTACATTATTTCCACATGTGTTTATATTGCTATCCCTACCCCTTGATCCAGCATTTTAAATGAGCATTCCTGTCTAAAAAAAATATAACAAAATGTCTATCCACTTACCTAAAATATCCCTCAGCTCAGTCCTCCCTTTCCATCAGTGTGAGCTAGAAAAATCCTCAGGGAAATCCATACAGTCTCCCTGGTAGGCAGCTGTTGAAAATGAGATCAAGATGCTCTTTTTTATGTCATTTTATTCCTCTTTATTAGGGATATGATTTCTCATCCTTTGCTTCAGGCATATTAAAATCCTCACTTACCTAAGTAGCCGTGCCTAAGATTGTGGCTGGTTTCAAGACATGGGCACCCAGCTCGGGCCAGACAGGCGTGCACTGCCACAGCACAGGGAGCAGGGTTCTGCGGTCTGAGCGTGAGCACCACCACCAAGCACATCCTCTGCGTGGGCTCACAGCTCTTTTAAAGGTGTCCATGGGTCAGGAGAAAGATGAGCCACCACTTATGCACTACTTACTCATGCATCTGCCTGACACTTCATGTGTAGGAAGAGATGGTATGTCTGCACCAGCATCTACACTTAAGCTGTGCTTGCTTCTACATTTTACCTAGTAGCTTGCTCCAAAACCACTTTTCTAGAGACTGGTCCATCATCAGAACATGTCGTGTTCCAAATTTGCTTTGTTTAGGACTATTATCAATATTGAAACCGAAAAAATTATGAGAGAAAGCCTTACTACAGTGTATCCACTGTCCCTCCTCACCCACACAGCCAATCCTTTTACCATAGAAAGCTATTAGGTAGGTTAAAGATTATTTCAGCTTCATAAATCTGTGCTGACAAGTCCTAAGTGCTTTTTATTCATCCACAGTTTGAGTTGATAGCTACTTCTCCATGAGACCAAAGATTTTAGTCGTGACAGGCCATAAAGGCTCTGAAGGAAAGGGCAGATTTGTGAGACATGAGCACAGAAATGGCTACTGAACTTACGGGCAAGATGGTGAGGGATCAGGGCAAAAGAGCTAAGTGAGGCTGAGCAGATCCTGACCTCAGACTTGAAATGGGCCAGGAAGCTCTTTCAAGGGCAGGCAGGAGGAACAGCAAGAGAATTATAAAGAAAATTAGGAAAATACAATGTCAAGGAGCCCAAATATCTAAACCATGAAAAACGCCAGTTAAAATAGCAGGTCACCCAAAAAAAATTCTGCACATCAATTCAATTATGTTTGTATAAAACATTTTGGCATAAAAATTTCTTGGTGCTCTTTTACTTCCAGTTTAGCAATTAGTTCTGTATCTGAAGGATTTGCTCCTCTTCACACAAGAGCACAGCTCCTGATGTTCTCCATGACCACAAGGGACCTACCTGAACTGAGCTCATCACATAACATGATTATGCTACCTCTGTTACAGATACCAGCGAACTTTGCAGTAACTTCATGCTGAACAAAATAATAGTCCTTTAAAATGAGGTGACCTTAGCCATACAAGTCCCAAACACTGACCTGCAGATTCACTGTTTGCAGCCTGACCAGGGAAGCCACTGTTGTAATACTTTTGTAAAATTTTATTTTATTTATATTATTAAATTCTGAGCTTTAAAACACAGATGAGGCAACCTCTAAAAAGTGCTGAGGATGGGTAGTGGTCAGCAGTGCACAGAAACTGTGATCTGCTATACGTACCTGTATTGTTAAACAAGCAAACATTAGACATATATTATTAAAAGTCATCTTTAATAGCATTTAAAAATAGCTATTGCGAATTTTATTTGAAGAAAAATAAACAATTCACAATCTTCCAAAGTCCTTTGAAACAGTCTAGTTCCTTAAGATTTGCTTTATTACTTGAAAAGACAGAAGCTTTTTGCATAGCTGGCATGTTAGTTCACCTCTGTTTGCTCAAAACAGCTCATAAAAGCATTCTTTTTCTACCATTTCTGATTTGATCAAAACTGGAAGTGTGAATGATGATCCTAACTTAGATCAAACTGGGTATCTGACTATGTCTCAAGGCAGTCAAGAACTTTAATTCAAATTGTTTAAGGCCTGATATGGAAAGAGATGTGCCAATCAATAGGATCTTACACCTGCTTATATACTTCCACTGAGCCAGCATTTTTTTTTTATTTTCTTCTTCATACTTAGTATCCCACACAACCTAACAAAACTAAAAACCACAACAAAAAAACCTAGTTCATAATATAACATTATAAGATCTAAGCAAGGCTGATGAGGTTTTTGGGTAGCTACTAAGAAATACAATCAATTATTTGAATTTAAAGATAAATCTTAAACTGTACTACTGGTGACTCATGAATTAATGCTCATACTTATCTAAAACAAGCTATCTGTAGGAAAAATAATCATTAGATTAATCTAATACAGCACACTATCAGCCTTTATTGCCTAGAATAGCAGTAGTGCAATGGCATTTCCATTAGGCACACAGAAATACAATAAACTGAATAAGAAACAACATGGAAGTGAAATATTTTGGTAAGGGGGAAAGGAAACAACTGCTGTTATATTTTATAGATAAGTTAAGCATCTAATTTCAAAATCTTCAAATCACATAGAGATGGTTCACTGCATAAAGACTTATGGTAGAAGACGTTATAACAAAAATAATATTAGTCATTAGAATTAAAATGGAATCCTTTCTTAGTGTTTCAGATAGAAAAATTATGCCATTAGGCACTAGTTGCTTTCTAATATATTCTTTCCTAAAACCAGAACATTACACAGCGCTGTTGGTTTGGGCACTTTGTGAAGATCTGTGTTGACTCACATACATTGCACACTGTAGCACACTGCAGGCTATAATGGCTATGTATATACACATGCTTTCTGCAGGATTCAGCTAAAACCAAATATTGTCAATATTCATACCAACTTCAACAACATATTCAGAGAAATATTCCTAGGATAATATTTTGAAAACTGAATAAAGCCAATTTTTGCATCTTAGGTTTGATTGTCAACAGTGACTTTAAAGGTAAAAGAGAGGCCTGTAATAGAAGGACATGGAACTGTTGGAGCAAGTCCAGAGGAAGGCCATGAAGCTGGTAAGAGGAGTGGAGCACCTCCCCTGTGAAGACAGGCTGGGAAAGTTGGGACTGTTCACCTGGAGAAGAGAAGGTTGTGTGGAGATCTCATAGCAACCTTCCAGTGTCTGGAGGGAGCCTACAGGGAAGCCAGAGAGGGACTCTTTGTCAGGAACTGTAGCAACAGGACAAGGAGTAATGAGTTCAAACTGAAAGAAGGGAAACTTAGGTTAGATATTAGGGAGTTTTTTACTGGGAGGATATTGAGACAGTGGAACAGATTGCCAGGGAAGTTGTGGATGCCCCAACCGTGGCAGTGTTCAAGGCCAGGCTGGATAAGGCCTTGAGAGACCTGGTCTGGTAGGAGATGTCCCTGCCCATGACAGAGGGGTTGGGACTCGATGATCTGTAATGTCCATTCCAACCCCTTCATATTCTATGATTCTATGAACATTGGATCTGGCCCTCATGTTTGTCCTGCACCAGTCTGGCCACTTCCCCCTTTTATCTTGTGCCATTGATGTGCACGAGCGACAAACTCCTGCCTGTGAGGTGAACAGGAGCATGTGGTATGGAAGCAAACTGGGAATACCTGCACTGCTTGTGTCTGATACTAGTTGTGCCAGGGGAGGTCTAGATTGGATATTAGGAAAAATTTCTTCACTGTTAAGCATCATAACAGGCTGCCAATGGAAGCAGTGGTGTCACCATCCCTGGAGGTATTTAGAAGGTGTGTAGATGTGGCGCTTGGAGACACTGTTTAGTGGTGGACTTGGCAATGCTAGCTTAATGATTGGACCCAATGATTTTAAAGGTCTTTTCCAACATAAGTGAGTCTACGGTGTCTATTCCCAGCCATGCTGGGAACCAAACCAGCCACGGAGCTGGCCCAGCATGCAGAATGTGAGGTGCTCTAAACCTGTTAAGCAGCACTCATTCCCTGTTCTGTAAAACAGCATTTAGTATACAAGAACTCCAAATGACACCCACGTTGAAACCTGCAGAGAAAACCTCAGCTAAAGATCACGGATGACAGCAGAGGTAGAATTCAGAGGGAATACCTTTAAAATGCTTTATAGTTTTGCTTTAGACTCGACCCCAGCCCTGGACAGACCATGCCCATTGACATGGCTGAAAAGGACATGGGAAGTACCAGACTACATTCAGATTTCAGTGAAACAGCAGAAATGTTCAGGCAATACAACAGGAAGACTTCGTCACAAAACACCTTTACCTGACTGTTTTTAGCATCACTCCTTAAAGCTCCTTGTTGCTAAAGAGTTCCAAAAGATTTTTTACTGCAAGATTTCCTATTAACTTCAGTGTGAGCACAGCCCCCCTAACATCCAAAACGGATGTTATGAAGCAATGGGGATAATGCATATGCTGAGCATTTGTGTAAAGGTTCCCACACAACGATGAGGGGAAAAAAAGTCACTATGCCAAATAATATTCCATTTCTGCTGTCCCATTCACTGCCAACACAGTACAAATTTTATCCTCTGCAACTCACTCAAAGCACCAGCCGCTACTGCAAAGTGACTGAAGGCACTGATGCAGGAATGTTAAAGGCCACCTGGTGTTCCTTTAAAATAGCTTGATAGAGATGCAGATTTGGATGTCTGCAGTAATATACCTGCTGTATAGCAAAAAGTAAAATAAAAGAGGATGTTTCTTCACTGACTCCAACAATTTCCCTGACATGGTGCATTATGACTGATAATTCTTAATATAGTGCGCAAGGCAGCCAAAAGTCATTTAAAAACACGTGTTGTTTGTCTCAAAAACAAATGTAAGGGAATACTAGTAAAAGCTGCACTGTCCAAAACTCAGCTAAGCAGTTTAAATCCGTTTTTCTTGGAGGACATTCAGAAAGATTGGACTGCATGCAAAACAGAACTAATTTATTCTTACTATCCACTGTAAATGAGTAATTTATCTCCAGTACGTCTTGTCTAGAAAACAAGCCCCTTTATCCTCTGATTAATCAGGTACCAATGTCCCTATTAGAAGCTCTGCATACAGTAAAACCTGAAAGTATGTGAGCTTTGGGTTCTTGAAACTGTATTAAAGGGAGGCAAATGACATGTCAAGTCTGCTGTTCTCAAAGACAAGAGAAGACCAACTTTTGTAGGTCACAAGAAATCAAACCCACAGCAAAACACATCCCAGTTCAGATGAGAATTTTTTCTGCATCTTACACTTGGCACAGTTTGATCTAGGCTCCCATAAATGAATAAAGGATTTGAGATGCAGAGATGTGTTGAAAGTCTGTTATCTTTCTCTTAGCTATGGACCCACGTAACCAAGTTAATGGCTTACAGAGGGTGAGACCCTGCATCCTACTGACTAAGCAGTGTGTTTGGCTTCAATAAACACATTACTTCATGTGGGTTAGAGCAGCACACACACTCTGCTCAGGCACTAATTTACTACTCAAAAGGCTAAATCCAAAACACACCAAGGACAAGCAAAAAGCATGAATGGACCATGAAGAACCAGGCCTAAGATCTGCCTGAGAAATAGGACAGAATCCCAAGTTTGTGATAAACATTGCAAATTCCAAAAACAGGTGAAGTAAAACAAATAACCCCAGCTAAACTAGTTCTGCAGTTAAAACCTATACATTAGTATTAGAAGGCACCCGCAATTCAGGAAGTTCAGGCCTCTTCCCATGCTACTATGCAAAATTTCCTTTGTGAACAACATTATAGATGAGCATAAATACAAAAATATACATTTTAAGCAGCAGCAAAAATTGAATAAAAATTAGAAATTGCTCAAGGAAAGTGACTGCCATATTATTACATGTGCACAAAAACACACTCCGTCTCAAAAGGGTATGAAAGAAAGGAAATCAATAGAAATTATAATTTCCACCTCTCCTAGTCAGCATGACAGCTATTAACTTCATTTTAGTAACTATGAGTGTAGCAGCTTGGCTGCCTTATCAAAAAGAAGTAAGCATTAGATATTACAGGTAGTGTTCAAGAAGGACAGATTGGCTGCCAGACAGGGAAGGCATTCATACACTCACTCAGGAGCAGTAAGCTCCCAAGCTCACACGTTTCCATGGTCACAGGGATCTGTAATTCTCTCCATGTGCAAAGAGCAGGTTTAGGTGTAAAAGTGCCTGCTGCTTTTCACCATCCCTCTCCTCCATTCCACTTCAGCAGAGCACTTGAGCCTACATGGATGCGCTTAGAGTTAAGCATGTGCATTGTTTGGCTGGACTGAATGCATATGCAGCCCATGCCTCCTAAAAGTCTCTCCCACCACCAGCAACAGGGTGCCCAGACAGCATCCAGGGCCACCAACTCACGTGGCACTGAGAGCAGTAAACAACTGTTTGGGGTTATGCCACTTGAGCTGTTGACAAAATGACACTGAAAGTGTAAGACATAAGTGATGCCCCAGAGTGACATTTCTAGAAGACACCCAAAAACCAGAACAGGTTCAAAGCAACCTTCCTTCATCTGGCCAAAAATATATGCCAGCAGACACATTCTCACATGGAAAGAGAATTGCATTTGTTTCTGTATAACCCTGGAAAAATGAAGTCTGAAAAACAGACTTTATCTTTGACGCATTTACAGTAAAAACCCTTCCAGAGTAAAATGCATGAGAACATCCTGAGGCCTTATTTTCAAGCATGATTAGCTTATGAATTGACAAAAAAATCCACCTTCTCTCTAATGATTAAAAAAAAAAAGACTGACAACTTTCTGGAGCATTCAGCAGTTTGTAAATGCAGTACTTTTTGGCTCTTGGATCTGCTCTGAAGCCAGCTCCTCCTTTTTTTTTTCATATTATGCCCCATGAGAGCACACAGAGAAATTCAGTATTAATGTTAAATGTCACATCTTCAGAACAGAACAAAGTGAGCTCTGATACCAAGCTCCTATCATTGCTTATCAACACCCTAATGGAGAAGCAGATAGTGTTTTGGAAAGGCATGGTAAACTAACACACATCCCTAAAAAACAAGCACAGCTGGGGTAAAAACAAAGTGGGAATACGCAGCTAAGTTTACATTTTATCACACTGCTTTCTCAGTAATTCTGTGCTTCTTCAGAAAATAAATTCAGTATGAAACTAACACTTGGAAAGTTTTTTCCAGCAGACACTTAAAGAAGTTTTCTGGCACAGCCAGAAATTTACCATATGGGCCAGCCCAGTTCTCCCTGAACACAGCAGGAGTTTGGTCATGGTAATCACTAAAGACGGGCTGGTATCTGAACATAAAATTTTCTTTGGATAATTTATGGAAACCTTAGATGTGAAACATAATCTATTTCCTTTTACAGCACCCAACTGCACAGCAAGTTTACATGAAGGACAAAGAGCACACAGAACAAGGAGGCCAATGAAGAGTGCTGAAGCAAGGCCGCAGAACCATCTCGGTGGCAAAGGTTGCAATCATTTTCACAGAAGTCACAAGAGGTAATACTTTGCATTACTTCTGAATTATAGCTTCTCACTGCTCTTCTCCCTGTTCAGAAAGGTTAGTTAACATTAGTTAATGAACTTCTGAAAACTGACCAGGAACACAGCTTCAAAAAGAAATCACTTTTAAAGGATGTACTAAACTCTGATGCAGACTTCATCATACACTGCAAAACACTTCCCAGAGTTGGTATTTAGGCCCAGCCAATGATCTTTCTTCTTCACCCAGAACACCTCAACATATTCAGGCCAATGCTTGGCAAAAGGCACATTCTCACAGACTCAGTCTCAACTGTTAGACATATCTGTTCACAAACCCTGGACACACATTTTGAAAGGAATTTTGCCCCTACCTACATAACAAAGGAACTCAGGTGCTTTACCTGGCAGGTTGTTGGCTATAACATTGAAGAGTGAGGTCTCTCCTAACTGATGCTTTTCTCGCTATCATGTTTGGGAGCTTCCACTTCCTGAATCTGGGACTGCTTTACCTCACCTAGGTCCTGCTCTTGTATTTTACTCTCCTATTCCCCAAAGGGCTGCTACAGAGCCAGACTAGAAGTCTGACAAATCATACTCATTTCAGAAATATCACTGCATGGTAATTGCTCACAGAACAAGCTTTTGCAAAGTTTCTTTCCCATAGTGGCTTTTTTTCTTTTCTGCCTTCCAACTAGAGACCTTGCAACTTCTTTTTTTAGTAGTAGCATTTTTAAACTGAAATTATATTCAGTTTCATTACAAGCCTCAGGATATTTTAAAAATACGCAATTTTATGGGCCAAAATGGTTACCAAACAGTGACACCCAACTAGTTCTAAAAAGTCAGGTAAGAGAATACTGCTGTACTGGCATCCAAGCCAGCTCTTACACTTACGCCAGTTGTGCTATCTGCCACAATGAAATCACATTTATTGATCAATGCCAGAGCAGGAGACCTCTATGCATTTCCTAGCTCTGAATATGACATGAATCTGTCTGTCATCATCACATAAAATATATCCCTGTAGCTTGGGTCACCAACTACAACAGTGATGGAAAATAATAAATTAAAATCAAAGCACATTCCTGTATTAGACAGGATGGAGGTCTCCCAGAAGAACTCAATCACGGCATATATATAGATGTTGACCAATAATATATCTATGCTTTATAGTAATAGGAATGGTATCTTGTAAAATAATACTTGCACAAATCATTTTCTTGACGTTAAAGAAATTGCAGCACCAATTACATAATATGAATTTTGGTCCTTAATATTAACATTGCTAACTGAGAAGTTATGGACTAAATTTATTTAAATACAATAAAAATTTACCTGTGACTTATAATAAACATATTTATTAGCCTATCTAATAGCATTCTTATAAAAGATGAGGTCCTGAGCTCTTCTCCTAGGAACTAGCAATTCATTTTGGCCATAGATTCTACGTCTTATGTGTTTCTCTCAAATAAAAACTTGCTGTAATTTTTTAAGCCACTAGCCCTTAAAATGTGCCCTAATTAATGGTCAGTGTGCTTACAACGACTAATTTCCTATTTTACTTTAAAATTCTGTGAATGAACAAGAATTTCAGCCTATATAGATTAAATGTGATCATCTAGCTAAAGTAGCACACATATTTGATTGTTGTTTGTATTGTTCTAAAGAAACATGAAAAAATTGCCTACACAACTTTCTTATGCCTTATCTCAAACCAAGCCTAAATCCTTAATAACGCTGGTTCATGTAATGAAAAGCTAGTATCCTCTCCAGCAGCCTGGATTTTTTTCTTGCTTTTAATTTTGCAAAAGAGCTTTGTACATTGTTGCCCATCTCTAAAACACATGCTACACATACAAAACAACAACAAACTAAAAAACCAAAACAAACAAAAACCCAAACGAAAACCAACCAAGCAAACAAGCAAACAAACCCCCAAACCCTCCCCCTCCAGAAAAACCCTTCGAAACTGTTTTTCCAATGTACACCTTTTTTAGGTAACAACAGAAGTCAAAATATTGGCATTTTCTCCAGTGAAGGACTTAGTTTAAGTAAGAAACAGACAGTAAAGCTACTCAAGAGGTAATTATTAACTTGGTAAGTGAATCACAGTGAAGTTCCTGCTTCATTTTGACAGTTTTGGGAACACATTGGGCCAAACAATTTGGACCAATTGAGGAACCAACCCATTAGGACAATAGGTATGGGAAAACACTACTACTTGTTAGCAAATTGGGCATATTAATGTCCAAAAAGACTACAGTTCAATGCAGCTTTCTCTTCACTAAAATTTCTCCTATTTCTACAAGAAGAAACTTTCTTTTAAACTTCTGAATAATTAAGTCCCATTTGAAATGACTGACACTTACTAGGTTCATAGTAATCCACTACAGTCACTGAAGCATCTTGGATATTTGCCACCTTGAAGTCTCTCACAGCTGGAATATCCACACAAACCTGTGTTTCATTTAGCTAGAAAAAGAGAAGAGAAACACCCTGAGAACCCTGAGGATGGTGGCTTCATGGAAGAGGTAAGGACTTTTAGTTCAGTGCTAGTCCATTTCTAAAGTCTTCAGAGTCAGGATGCATAGGAAGATGCTAATCTCATTTGCAGTATTTTGGTCAAATTACAGACTTCTTGAAATGTCTGCCTTCTTATGTGTGATTTTCAAGAGGCCTAATTTAGAAACCCCTTACAAATACAATTGAGTTGCACCTATCCAAGCAGTCTCACCAAAAAATAGAAGAACTATTAATTCAAAGTAAACAGCAGATGTTGATTTCCCCAAAGAATACAATCATCATGTCTTTCCAAATTTAAGCCTAACAATGTCAGAGTCAAGATTAACATCACCACAAACACATTTCTTTGTTATTTCCAACTTACAGAGTCTAAGTATAGGTTGACTTTTCCATTGTCTTTTTCCGTCTTCTTAACTGTACTGTCTAATGGAACAAAATCTGGTGACACAGAGAAACCACTGAGTAAGCCAACCTCCATGAGGACCATACCACTTCTGGAAGCCGTGCCAGAGCCAAAGTACCTTTCCAAAACACGGAGACAAAGAAGCATTTAGTAGAAATACAGTAGCCCACATCCAAAGAAAACATTTGATCTTTAAATCCCAACTAAGGAAGTAATAGTGCTTAAGAACACTTAGGAAATAAATGGAACAAAATACTAACAAGGAAATTTCTAATGATAAAGAGCTAATAATTAATTTATAAATTACTTTGCCTGCTAATTTTAACCACATATGCAAAAGCTGGTTTAGCACTGAGACAACTGCAATACATAAATCATGTGAGAAACTACACTGACACCAGGAGGAACTTACAATCGGCATCTATTAGTACAAGTTTATATTACAAATATGCAGAAATTATTGCAATTAAGCATGTTTCAAAAGAAGCAATTAAGGAACTGCTGTAGGAATTCTTGTACTGAAATATATACATTTCCTCTTATGGATGCATTGTTTTGCTTTTTATTCATTTTGGAGGCCAAAATACAGGTGTATACACCAAAGAAGTCTCACAAACCTTTTTATATTTCCTTCATAGAGATTTGTGGTTCCATTAACAGTCATCACCAAATTATTTCTCAAAGTTTCAGTTTTAGAATGCATAGCCATGTTATTAATCCATATTTGGAAAAAGATTTAATAAGTTGAGTGCCTTCTTTTTTCCTAAATAATGCTTATTATTACGTCTTCTTCCAATGTGAAAACCAGATGCTGGAGTAAAAAGGTTTGCTCTATTCAGCAAGCTTTGCACACTATGGTGCGTAACAGATGTATCAAAATATATTTATGGTGCTCTGTGCTACAAGTGTCACCTAAATGACCTGCAAAAGATTCTACTGCTTTAAATAAAGGAGGTAGCAGAAAAGTTTCCCTGGCCTTAGCATGGCAGGTAAATCATTATTGTTCCACCAGAATAGAAGTGTCTCCAATCCTCATTTCAAAACCCTGGCAGTATTGAAAGTAATTAAACTACTCCTTTGCAGAGCTGGGTAGTCAAAAAAAACATAGAAGAGTTGCCTTCAAAGCAATGCTGTTAAGCCTGGCTGATTCAAGGCAGATACAACTTTGAAAGAAATACAGCACAACTGCTGACTTCAGTTGGCTCATAAGATTAGAAACAAATGAAACCATCTGTTCAATGATGTGCTGTGCCAAAGTAGCTGCTATTGAAAACAAATAACTGAATTGGAACTGGATGTAATTATTTCTGCATAATTACCAATAAGAGGAGAGTAAAATACCCAAGCTGTCTAGCCAGCCTGGGGTGCTACTAAAACACCAACAGGCAACGAAACTATCTTGGTACTGTCAAAAAGTGAATTAGATATATCCCTAGAAGTTAAGGGGATCTGGCTCTCAAAAAAGGAGGAGAGGCAGCCTTGGGGGTGGGTTGCAGTACCATCTCTTCAACTCCACAGTCTCTTAAAAAAAAGGAGAAAAAAAAATCATCATGCAAGAATGACCAGTAAGAGAAAGACAGACTTCAAACTTGTGCCTGCAGAAAACTCATAATGAAAACTGAACATGAAGTTCAGTTGAACTTTATGTTTCGGCTCTTCAGCAATATGAGATCATGGTGAGACCCTCTCATAGATGATGCAAAGAAGAGAAAACAACACCAAGCTAGTGTAGGCAGAAAGCAGAAATGAGAGAGTAAATGGAACCGTCAGTGATCAGTTTCCCATGTCTGGAAAAGGTATGCACGCAATAAGACTGAGAAAAAACTGGCACTGCCTCCCAGAGAGTGAGCTAGCTCCTCTAACCAAGAACCACTTCAATTTGAATGAGACATCATCTGCTCTAGTGTCATAAATAATGCCCAGTTAAGATGAACATAGCCAACCACTATCAAGCTGGCTGAGAGAAGGTGGATATTCTCTAGATTAAAGAGAGAAAAAAATTGTGAAGTTGAAGCCTTCAGTACCTGACTATGTATATGCACAGCTAGATGCATACTCATAGCTAGACTATACATACCCACTCACTGAGATTTCAGCAGTCTTTCTGTATTTGCCTCTTTTGGTTTCTCTACTAGAAAGCCAAATCATGTTAAAAAGATCATAAGTAGACCAACTTTAAACTAATTTAGGAATATAGATAATTCATATATTATATACAATTTATAGGGAAAAGAAGAGGAAGATGAGTAGTCTATCAAGCTAAGCAATCAGAGATTAAGCCATAGCCTAAGCAATTTAAACAGACTTACTCCAAGTTGTACCAGTCCACCTTCCACAGTAAGAGTTGATGGAACTAACTAAACGTTCCAAGTAGTCTCTTGAGGCAGCTTTTTAATGTCACTAGATTTCCCCCGTTCTCTGAACATTTTGCAATTAAAGCATCATCACCCTAGAGACTTCCCAGAGAAATGGAGCACTTCTCTGTATTTTTAAGCGAAAGGCCGTAGCTAAAAAGTCAGATTGCTCAGAGAAGACTTACCCCAAACCCTGCATGTAAGCCCTTTACATGTCAGGAGTTTGTGCTAGACTTTAGAACACTGTTGACACTTCATAGAAAAGTTTAAAAGAGAACAAGTCCCTTCTGTTTCAAGAGCTCTCATGTATTCTAGTGTCTCTGCCCACCATCTGTGTCACTGAACTGGATACCAGAAACATATACAAACAGAGCTCTGGCTTAATGCCTCCTGGCTATTTCCCAAATTAAATCAATCCTCTGTACTGAAATATTCTCTACAGCTGATTATTTGTATGATGGTGTCACCTAGAGGCTCCATCTCCAGTCACAGCTCCCTTGTGGTAGGCATAGTACAAGAACAGTTCTAGGCACACAGTGTACAAAGTTTAAATGAATAGCAAAAAGAAGATGTGGATGAAAGGCATGAAAGAGTAATCATGGTGGATAAGGTGGTACTTTGCAAATCTTGCATTTGCAAGGAACCCATTATGTCACAAGAAGAAAACTGTGTTTCTAGAGGAAGTATTCATGAACAGATGAAATCCTTAAATACAGTCATCTCAACAACATCCTTGTTGATAATAAAAGATAGAAGATATAAAACATAAATATATATAGAGAGATAAAATGTCCTATAGGGTTTCGTATGAAATACGCAGTGGTCTTTAACTTCAGTAGGACATGCATATTGAAGAAACTGCCAGAAAACAAATACCTTCAAACATTCCTTTTAAATATGTGCATGAACACTTCCACAGCAAGCAAAATGGAGGCACAAAGCAGTCAAAGAAATAACTTCGTTGACTGGCTGACCTAGGAATATGCAGCTCAATGTTGCCTATTCTCGTGTGATCCAAATTCCATCCACGTAACACCAGGTGACTGTTCTGTGGCTCCCGATACGATACTTGAGCAGTCTCAGCTCAATTCTTAGTAGCTGATTACTGAACAAGAAACATCATCCCAAATGCACACATTCTCCCATATTCTCCTACCTCCTTCCCCCTTGTTCAGCAAGAAGAACAGAATTAGCCTGAGTGGAAAACTCCTCACCTCTTTCAAATCTAGAATAATGTATTGTATTCTATTACCAAGTTCTTAACCACTGGTAAATGAAGGACCACAAAGTTAGTTGCACAATAAGACCATGTGAATTTATTATTATGTAAATATGGATTTTGACTCCTGCCAAAATCGTTCTGAGCAAAGTTTATTACACAGATGACCAAAGAATGATTACTTTACTTCATGGTGTTTTCAGCACTTCAGAACTTCCTTCTCTCTTTACAAAAAAAACTATCTACCTCCATATCAAAAGCAAAGGATTCTTTTCATGAAAGGTAAGAGTAACAGACACTTGTCACAGTTTGCTACTACAAGTTAGAATGTGGAAGATACTGGTTCAATTTTCAAGTCTGTCCACACTCATCCCTATAGCTCAAAAGTACTTACATCAAAGAAACCTTTGAGTTTTTTCTTGTATTTCATACAAACTTTTCCACATACCTTTAACATTTAGGCTACCTCCATCTTTATGCATACCAGGAAAAAAAAAATCACCTGGCCAGCAAAAATTGACTTATGAATTGCTTCTTAGTTTAACTACTACCACTTGTGCAAAGTAATTTTTATTCTCTTCAGTTATACATTTACACCCCATACATTAGTAAATTCATATGAACAAATGGATAATTTAGTTTATTTAAAGTAATCTTAAATTGGTATATACAAAGATGAGTATGAGATGCTCCAACTGATTTACCTACCTTGTACACACATTCAAAGTTAAATGGTTTCTATCGTCTCTATCATCCTTTACATCAACATTCAAGTCAAAGGCTTCTTGATTTTGGACTGATCTGAGCCTCTGATTGGTGTGTTTTGTGTTGTACATAACATTGAGCTGCGGATTGCAAGTACAGACATCAGGTGACATGTAAAGCAAATCAGTGTAAAAGACTAAGTTGCTAACAGTATAATGCCAGAAGAGTGCTCACATGAGAAAACACGTGGATTCAAATCTGATAGTCAGAATGAAGTCTGACAGTTGCAAGCAGTTCCATAGGAATTCTGTGAAAGAAATATCCTTTTTGAACACTTCAAAATGCATCAGAACCAATGAATTAGCAGGACACAACTGAGGCAAACACAAAGGAGATCTAGGACAACCAACAATTTTCTCCCTAGTAGCTGTCTGCTGGTTTATAATGAGTTACTTCCTGACATTGTGAAAAAGGATGAATAAAACTGGGTTAAAAGAGAGGCTGTATATAAAAGCAGAGCAAGAACAAATACAAAGTGTGTGTACAGAATATGTCATCAGTCTTCATGTCACTGCATTCATACACTCCAACCAGATGAGGAATAGCATGTTACTCCAAACTCAGAACACCACAGCTTTCTCGCAGTAAATAGTTTCATCATTTGGTTCATCTGTACAATGACAAACTACAGATTTGGACTATCTAAAGGACAGAGATCTCAATCTGTGTTTAGAAATGAGGATACGCAGGACAGTGTTAAATGCTTTGTACAGGTCCAAACAAATGATGGCTGCTGCTCTTCCCTCACCTGCCAATACTGTAACCCTGTCATAGAAGGCAAAAAAAATTGTCAGGCACAGTTGGCCCTTAGTGAAGCCACGTTAGCCGTCACAAATCACCTCCTTATTTTCTATGTGCCTTAGCAGAGTTTCCAGGAGGATCTCCTCCATGATCTTGCCAGGCACCAATGCAAGACTCACTGGCCTGTAGTTTCTTGGGTCTTACTTTTTTCCCCACTTTAAAAATGGGTCTTATATTTCCCCTTTTCCAGTCAGTGGAACTTCACCAGATTGTCATGACAACAATCATTATCCATTCCCTCAGTCATCCAGATAACACACATAGCATGGTGAGGGGGTTCTTCTTTGATTTTAGTAGAAAAATAAGCAGAAAGAGGCAAAAATCACTCCCCTTGCAAGACCCCAACATGCATTTTGCTTGGCTAAAGAAAAGGGAATGAAGAGTGCTTCTGAAAAATCACAGTCCTTCTACAATAGTTTCAGGTAGCAAATGGAAAATTGTCAATCCAAATTTAAAGGCATGATAGAGGCTTGTCCCAAGTTACAGGTTAGCAAGCCAATTATAGGCTAGAAGGTCTGTGCAAACAGAGGAGTCTTTAATTGCTGATTTTTGCTTTTGCTGCCGTGTCCCTCACTTGTTGATACAAAAACTATGCTCCTTCTTTCAATCTCTACAAATAATTCCCATTGCCCTGCCCAACATTGCTGAATTTAGCACGCTGTATGAACGCAGAGCCAATTCTGTACAGGTACTCAGGACAACCATGGTGCAACTGAGAAGATTTATCATGTACAACTGCTCCACAGGAGAAGGCAGTACCAAGGATGAAATCAATCTAGAAAGCCTGCCAGTTAAAGGCACGCAAAAAGCAGTGCCTCAACAATCTGTCATCACAGAAACAAAACGGTTTTAACTTTTGCCAGAAAAAGCTAACGAATGAGAATTTACTGCCAAGGCAGGATATTCTGAAACCACATACTGAACAGGTCAATCAGCTAGTATTTTCATGGAATAAGTTATTGCTGTTACAGTCTGATTTTCTTTTCTCTATTTCTCATGACAATGAAGGAAAATGTTTTCACAACACAGAGTTTATTTAAAGTCTTCTTCTTTATACACACTCACTTTGGGGACAGAAGGTTATTATACAGAAACTCACATTAAATTAACAAAATGACCAACTGCATTTCCTTAACTTTTAAAACACAACTGCCAAAGCTAAAGGCAGAACTGGTCCAGTCTTGTGAATAGTGCAACCAGTTCTGGTGAGAGGCCCAAGGAGAGAAAATTAAAAGCTGGTGCTCTGCATGAGAGTGATGCTTATAATAGTAGCTCACACTATCAACTATACTACACTTCTAAAAGTATGGCATATTTATAGTGCCCTAATCAATGCCTATCCTTTTTCTTCTTCAACTAGCAGCATAAACGAGCTTTACTGAGGATGGGAATTCAATGGAAACACCTCCAATATTTTTTGTCCCTTTTTGAGTACTTAACATCCATTCAAATGGTAATGCAGAAATATGTGTGCATTTCATCATGTACCTATTCATGTACCTATTTTACATCAGTACCATCACACTAAATAACATTCAGTTCCCTGCTTAAGTCTAGTAAAAATACACTGAGTACAAAAACCGGTCAGTGTTTCCAGTAATGAGCAACAGGGGATTCCGAGGTTTTTTCCTCACTCCCTCTCTATACCTGATCAGGAGATCAAGGAGATCTTGTTCACCTATCCACAGGTGGGTGGATATGGGTTCCCATATCCACCCTTGTTTGAGCCTGCCCATCCTCCCCTAGTTGCTAGTTCTGGATTTCAGCAGCATTCTCCTTCCTTCCAACAAGGCATGGGCCATGCCAATTATTTTAGTCATGTGTCAAGAACAGTTCACAGTGGTTCTAGACAGCAGAGAGGTGTTTCTTTCAAGATTTTCAGCAGGCCTCCTAGGGAAGATTGCTTCTTTGACTCCTTTCTCTAGAGCATCTTTCATAATACCCCAACCCATCCTCTCTTCCCTCTTCCAGAGCCAATGTCTTAGGTCACCCATGGTATATACCCACATGATGGGGAGACGAGCTAGGAAACTTTGTTGACAGCAGGACCACAAAGCTATAAGTAAATGTCTGCATTTGCAATCGTAATATCCCAAATAAACACATTTTATGAGATCCCGAAGGGTCAGGATTGAATGCACTGCCAACTTGCACATACAGACAGTGAGATTTCACCAGAAAAAAAAAAAAGAAAGGGTTTTTTCCTAAGAATCCATTCTGTTGGGAAAGCAGACATTTCCATTAATGGATTTAATCTTGTGTTGTGTGATATTTAAATGAATTACTGTTTTGACATGCTACATTTGGCAAGAAAGTCAAATCCCAGAACAGTGATTCTTACCACTGTACTCTGGCAGGCCCAAGACAATGAAACCCAGCTGAAGAAATGTGATTGCAATGTCATATGCTATCTGATTTATTAAATCTGATCCAGATCTAGCTTGAGTCTGGGAAAAAGAGAAATCTCATTCAGTGTCCTCAGTGCGCTTTCTTTTAGAATACCAGACCTGCCGAAGAAAGCAGAAGGAAAGAACTGATCTCAGCAAAGACAAGGTTTTGGAGCAACTACTCCAGGGTGTTAAGTGCAATAATCTGAATCAAGTCACAGCATCTCTGACTCAAAGCTTCAGGAAAAGAGGCAACAGCACAGTGACCTAAATGAACGAGGTTCATTAGCCTTGGTTCCTGAACAGCAGTTATTTGTGAGCACATTTCCATGTTCATGCAACGAACCAGGAACTTAAACCCTGGTGCTGTACACCCCCAGGGAGTGCTCCCACCACAGTCAACTGGCTATTCTCGGTGGAAGACTTCTGCCCAGTCTTCACCAGACATGCTGGTTTGAATGTAAAATTTTCCTGCTGGAAATAACGTAATTCGAACCAAGGTGTTTTCACAAAAGGTATGAAATTTCAACGTATCAGTGTCTTCCAGCAAGAAACAACTTGCTGAAAAGTTTTTCATCAGCTCACCTGACAAATTAGCTGACTTAGTATTAGGGAGTAGTTCTCAACAATTATTACGGTTAAGTAGTCTTAACTGTTCTGGAGCTCCACTTTGTTACATTCCACACACACACACACAAACACACACACTCTGAAACCACAGATGTGGTAACGCAGTCCTGCTGAGATGTTCATTCCTATCTTGGCCTGCAAGCCTAAATCTAAATCATCCTCTGAAACTTTTGAACTTTGCTGTAAACTTCATTTGTACTTCTGGGAATTAATAAACATGGGTTGTGATTTACGGCATTGTGTGTTTTGCAGACTGGTGGTGAATGAATTAGGTGTATCTCCAGCTGCTGTTCACTGCTGAAAGGCAGCTGTGAAGACTTCTTTGAAAAGGACTTTATCCCAAAGCATATTTACCAACCATCATCAGGCATTTTTTGCTTCCCAGACGCATAAGAAAACTAAAGTGAAGGACAGATTGGACAGAACTTGAGATGGAGTCTGACCTGGCATAAAACGTGGAGACAATTAAAGGTGGCCTGAGATCAGTTTTCTCAAGTATGACTAGGAGTCCAGTAGGAACTCTGGTTTTGCATCACAGTCAGCAAGTGTAAGTTTGTACTTTCAATAAAATGGGTCTCTCATGCTCACAGACTAGTATTTCTGCATTATTCGTAGCTTTTCAAAGGTCTTCTCTTTCACCTGTGTTAGTTCCAACCCATTATCATGGAGAGGGCACCAGGGAAGTGAGATCCACTGCTGGCCATATCAAGTTAGATCCAACACTGATTTCTTCTGATACGGTATTTCTCCTTCCACCCCCTGCCATGCCCACACTTTTGGTTGATGCTAAGTGTCTGTTACTGTTTGTAGTTTGCAGGATCCTTTGACTCTGTTTTTCATGCTATTTCAGAACACTAAAAATTGCTAGAGAACCTGGCTGTAATAATCTCTTAATTTTAGTTTTTCTTGCATTCTATTTCAATAAAAGCAAAACTCATTTGTAACAAGCAGTGCAGCCTTGTTCTGTACTGATCTGTGCCTTATTATGGTTTACCACAGGCTCTCAATGAGGCATTTCTGCCGAGTCCACATACCTCTTTAACTCTGAAATCTGTGCCTGCCAGTGTACCACTGCAGTCCTTTGTCTTGCAAATGGACATTGCAGTTCTGCAGGAGGAGAGGATTGCTTTGATAGAGCTTTGGCCCACGGAAGTGCACCAAAACTGTCAGTCATCCAGCAGTACTTAAAAGGCCAGGCCACTGGTCAGAAACAATCACATGAATATGTCCATATTTCATTCACAGCATTCCTCAATTAGTGAACTGCTTTGCTACTTTTTTAAGACATTTTGGAAGACTGTTCTTATTAACATGTTTTATAAAGCTTCCAAAATACACCTTCCTTACAGAAAGTGTATTTCTAGCAAGAATACCTACCTGATTGCCTGCATTGCCTACCTGAAAAACAGCAAATCCCATTCCCTCCGCTGACACTGTAATTGTCATTTGTTGTGCAGGAGGAATCTGGAAGAAAGACGAGTAAACCAGTATTTTCAAAGTACTTTCAGTCAGCAGACTTTACAAAAGTATTCCTCACTTTTTACAGTACCTCCCTGGCCTGAAGCAGGAAACGGTTTCGAGTATCAATTGAGAATGTTTCTGGCATTTCCAAAGAAGGGGCTGTCACTGTTATATCCATTCTTGTTTTGCTTGTCGCAGTGAGAGCTGCAAATAGACTCAAGGCTTGTAGAGCCACCACTGTGTCCTGTTGAGAGAAACAAACCCTTCAGTATTGAAAAGAAGAAGCTGGCACAGAAGCAGCACACAGACCACGCCCTGGGGAGCTTGTAGTTCCTGCGTTTGTTGATTATGCTGGAGTCTTCATGCAGCCATCTCCTCATCTCTGGATTCCCCCTGCAGGAAGGTCCCAGCACAGAAGGGAGATAGCAACACAAGACAAGAGGTTAACTACAGTGGAAATGGAAAATGAGGTAGGAGCCAGCTAAGGAAGTTTTCCTCTTGTGCAAGGTACCTGTAACACCTGACAAGCTGAAAAACACAACAGTCAGAATTGCACACCACACCAACCGTGGAGAAAGACACAGAGGAAAGCAATGATACTGCTACTTTCTAGAGTTATTTAGTGACTATGCATTCAATACTGCAGAGGAGTTATTCAGGGTGCCTTCATCATTGACAAGCTACAGGTCTGAAAAATTATTAACATTCATTTTAACAAAAGGCTGAAATTAATTTTATCAGACACTCAGCAACAATTTCAAAGGGTTTCAGCCCAGTTTACACGCTATATTTGATCCAAAGGTTTTGTGCAATTGTTCAACCACTGCAAAATATACTTACAAACACACTGGCATATGTATCTAAAATTCTTTTTTTTTCATCTTTGTGTGTGATTGTAGGCTTAGCTCTCCAGATTTTGAACACAAAAGGCAGGGTTTGAGCATTTGCTCCAGCACAGTTTAGGGAATGAGAATTTTAACATCCACTATTTTCTGGGAAGAACTACAGTAATCAAATAGATGTCTCTAATCTTCTCGGGGATTTTTGCTGTTCATGCAGTTCATTTTCCACCTACTTTTAACCAGTCCGAAAGAAGAAATTGCCTTTCAGGCTTGGCATACAGATACTTGATTTATTATTAGGCCACTTCTAGTAACAAAATTCTAACATAATAGAATTCATTCCCTACAACATGGTGACTGTGCCATACGTTAAGCTGCCAGCATGTGCTGACTATTTAACAGATAACAAACCCACTCTCCTTCCCATGCCACATCCTTGTCTGAGATGACCTGCTTCACTGATTTCTTAAAATCCAGAAAGATCAGCTGATTAGCAACTGCAAATTCCCAGTAAAATGCATCATGTATACAAATTATGGTGAATTACCACACCCTAACTTATAACACATGCAACGTAATACTTTCCTCCTTATTGTTCAACAATATATTGAGTTTCTTATGTAATAAACGCATGGAAGGGAACACTCCAAACATTATCTTTTAAAGCAATCTTAGAAGTTAACTAAAAACTATGGAGTCAGTTCTACAAATTAAAAAAGGCATCTAGCAAGACATTGGAGTAATTTTGAAATCAAAACAGTTTAGACTATGGAAGAACAAAAGGATTAAATTAATTTCTTAATTTTACCCTCAAGGGTAAATGATATGTTGTTAGATTTTCAAACTTTCAAGTAAAATAGGCTTCTGGAGAATAGAGAAAAGCTTTGTTAACTCATTTAGTGCTTCAATCAACCTCTCCAAATAATAAGCAAGAATTAACACATTAGGAGGCACTAAAACTTCAGGGGAACCTGGCTGGTTCTTAAATTGCATTTTACTCAGAACATATTTCTCTCAGATTAATAGTAACCAACATCTGAAAATAAAGAAGGATAGCCTGTACACCTTGGTACCAAACAGCATTTTACTGTGACCAGCATTTGCAGTTAATTAAAAAGCTAGTTTAAACCAGTGCAATCCAAAGTACTATCTAATTTTTTTGGATGCCAGCACAGCTTACAAGATGTGGATTCAATAACATGGAAACCTCCTGGAGATAGTGAAGATCTTCCAAATTTCACGGCCCATCAAAAATCTATGCAACAATAAGGACAAAGTACATTATTAAGTGAAGATCAACCACCAACAGAGGGATTAGGTTAGGCTGTTTTTCTAAAACTTACTTCCCTTAGTTAAAGGCTAAGTTAACAGCCTTTCAGGAGTTTGAGGACCCACACATGGTAAGAATAAAAAGAGGTTTCTCTCCTTGGAATGAAAGTAAGCATAGATGTTCATCAACTTATTTCAAAAATACATTTAATTACTTTTCCATGGGCATCACTATTTCTTCTTGTTTTGTTATTAATATGTTATATAAAGAAGGTCTCCCTCTAATTCTCCTTTTTATTAGACTTGCCAAAAATACTGAAGCTGGCAGTCCAGGAGTAAGATGCCAATAATGCAAGCTTGTATGTAACCAAGGCTGCTACAGCAAAACAAAACTCAGTAATTATTATGTAAAAAATGGTCTTTTTTTATTTTTATTTTTAAATATACACTGCTCGTTCAGAAAGTATAGCAAAACCCCTTAAGACAAGATATTACCTGAGTAGATGAAAATCCTCCAAGGTGATTTCTTTGATGACTTAGCCATTTCATAATAGGGATCCCCTCAGCTAATCTGTCTTGATGAAAGTGAGAGAGCAGAGCGTATGCTGCAAGTTCAATATCAATGGACCGTGGCTGCCATGAGTCAGAAATTTCAGAAGCAGGTGTTACCCAGAAACTAAATTCTCCTGTAAAAAGAACCAATAATAACCTCAGATCCACAGAATGAAGTCTTTGGATTTCTGGGAAAGTCTTAGGGGAAATCTCTTCATTAATGCTTACATATGGGCCCTAGCAAGGATCTATGAAATTGTGTTAATGTTTAGGCATGTGTTCCATAAAGGACTGACTTAAGTACTTCCTCAGCAATGTTTGAATCTAGATACAAAAAAAGCTGGAGTCCAAATAGTCACTCAGTTGATTTCAGTGAACTTTACATTGATCCCTTCCTTGTCAGCCTGAAGTGCGCACATAAAGGAGCCCTTGTGAAAAGGCCACCTTGTTCCAGTGCTCCTTTCTCTCAGGACTAGAGAAGGTACCTCAGGCAGCACAGCTGCTCACTAGACTCATTCTTGAGTGAAGCCTTCCCAAAAAAATGACTTCTCTTCCCAGAAGTGACTGTCCAAAAGGCCTAATTCAGTAAACATAGAGGGACACTCAAGAGGCTCCGTTGCTAGGCTACAACATGAATTCCTCTGGATTTTTCAAGAGGACAGTTACTATTTTGAGCCAAAAACTTCCATTTCTTAGACTCCATATGGTCTGTTCTTCCCCCAAATTAGGAAAAAGAATTCAGCTGTGCTGAACTTGAAAGACGTTACACATACTGAGATGACAGGTCCCCAGAGAAAGTGCAACAGACCTCTGTACTGCCTTACAGAAAGTCCAACACTTCACCCCTTCATTCTAATACTCATTACACCCCAACACCATCCTGATCTCTCCAAAACTACTTTGGAACAGTTAGCTTCATCCATCTACCTCTCTTTAACCATGCTGATCTTACGAGTGTGCATAATAAAACAGGAAAACTGACAAGTCATGTTCTTTGACAGCATTACAGTACTCCTTATCAGGAACACCGAGACTGAAAGCCAAGCTTTGTTGTGAATTGCCATTCATTTATGGACACTTCTCATTAAAGCTGTCTTAGAACTTCTTAGCTAATTCTCTATATCATACTCAGAACAGACCTGAATTCTGAATATACAGCTGTAGATATATGATAGGCATTTTTAAATTTGACAAAAATCTGTCTGTACAACTGAGTAAGATACTTGTGCAGTACCTTGGTGTTCTGCTCTCTGGTTCAGCATATTCAGTGCTTCCTTTGCTTTTGTACTTTTTGCCCAGGACAATGCATATGTCACAAGTGCCAGCGTGTAATTATCTGAAATGCCTTCACCTAATTTATCTTCTAGAAAGTTTGTAGCAGTCTTGATGGCATAAGCATGCTGGAAATGGAGATAATATTGAAGAACGTACAGTGAATAAAATATATCTTGGAATAGTAAAATGTAAAAGAAAAATTTGTACAGAACCAGAAAAATTATGACCAAAAAATGATGAGAAATCTCTTTCAGAGTCACAGACACGAACCTCAAAGGCAAGCCTTTTGATCTGGCACTGTCTTTTATGAAAATGGGTAATTTCAATTAAATCAATTGGAATGGCTTAACATCTTTAAGACTAGCTTCCCCCAAGAAATTTCTTTGCAAGTTCTTGGACTAAAGTCATGACAATATTCTTGCTAACAGAAACTGCCTTTAGATTTTGCAAATATAAAATTGAAGGGCTTAACACAACTTTGCATTGCTTTGAATGGGTAAGAGATGTTCAACAAAATTAGGTTAAATTGTGTCTGTGTTCAAATATCCCTCTATTTCTTTAAACTACCAAGTGTTTGCCAGGTACTAAGAAAATTTATGAAGCATTCTTGTAACTACAAATCATATTTATGAATTCCAATACCTGTTTATCTGGGAACCCTAGGAGGGATGACATGATGTAAGCTGTGAGAGTAATTGGATTATTGGTGCCTCCTTGAAGATCACTGTGTAACACTTTCCCAGGCTCCTGAAACTCTCCATTTAATTTCTGATGACGGACAATCCATTTAGCTGTATCCATGAGCACATCCTCATCAATATCTATGAATGCACGAGCTTGAAGGAAACATCTCAATACAAAAGCTGATAACCTTGGGGAAAAGGTTCATCAAGTAAGTAAAAATTAGCCATGCATTACAGCTTCCTCTGTTTCAGATGATGTAAGAATACTGTAAAGCATAAGGTGCTCTACACATCCCTCCCAAGAAGAGTAAAATGCATGCCTCACCCACATAAGCAAGTAGACTAAACTTAATCCACCAAAAAATGAAGATATGTCCTTGTTCCTGAAGATCACCCCTTCTCCAGCTGCTGTGTTTCAAAAATAAATACAGAGTATAGATTCTAAGTCTGCCAGCCCATGTATATCTTTATTCAAAGGTTGCTCTCCTGCCTTCTGCTGCTAGACAGAAGTTAGAGTTTACAAATTAAGGCAGTTATGAGTGTGATGTTAATTACCACCACTATCCCCATAAAGATATCCTTGAAACAACCTTTGTTGTTTTACTATTAATAATCCCAAATTATCTCTCGACTCCCTTCTTTCCAAATGTGCATCCAGGTAACATGTCACTGAACTATTTAAGTACTAGAGTTGCCAGTACTGGCAAATCCTGCTGATGTCAATGAAAGATGCCCACTGACTCCAGAAGAAAGTCTCATTCAGTGGCACAGTAACTGGGGTGGTTCTAAGCAATGACAGAAGCATGTACTGAAACACATAAGTACATCTAAACTGAACAAGGGTTAGCTGAACAAAGTGCTGGAACCTGCCTCCCTTATCTATCTGGCTTCCACAACTATGCTCTGTATGCTTCCTGGAGTGAAACTCAGCACTGTAAAGACTTTTCAGCTGTATTTATAGTCTCAATAAAAGGAAATGTGAGAGAGGCAAGTAGAAAAAATTTTTACCACCAGTAACTCTGCTCACCCCCTATAAAATGTCTCAGTCAGTCTTCAGCCTCCAGTACAAAGATAACCGAAAATCTGCTTGAAGCACTGATGATCACGTAGCCCTAAATGGTTTCAGTCAAGTGCAAGAATAACTAATTCAATTGTTACTCCTCATTCCTTTGAGGAAAGCAACAGTACAAACTTCCAGACAAAACTATTTTCCTGCTTAAAATATTTTTTTTTTTCAAAATTAAAAAGCCTCACCCTAATAATAGCCTTGACAATATGTCATCCAGCAAGAAAGACCTTAGAGTTGGCCTAAACACCTAATGAAAACCAGGCAGAAGGCTAATACAGCTGGAAACTTTTACCAGCTTCACAAAAACTTTTCAGATGCAGGGAAAATATCGAAAATACTAAAATCCACAATGATTCCGGCAGAACTACTCACCATGTGCTCCCAGAGGGATCTTCATTTCCAAAGGCACTAAAAGAGCCATCATCCCTCTGGAAAAGCAGCTCTCTTTGGTAGCCTGAAGTGGAAAAGTAGAGACAGGTACTGAACACATTCCTCTCATACGGGTTCCAGCACAAACTGGAACTGAAACTGATGATATGAAGTAAGGCACTTTCTAAGACTGAGAAGGGCAGAACTTAAGCTTCTGTTTCTTAAAAAACCTCACAAATATGCAGGAACACACAAAACCATGTAGAAGATGATGAGGAAGTGGGCAGCAATAACACAAAGGATCCATCTACAAAAGGAGAACCAGAAACTCCAGCTGCTGCTGCTCATCAGCCACTCAAACAGTGCAGAGATGTGCTCCCACACACCTGGGGTTCCAGGACCAGAGCAGTGAGAGCAGAGCAGAGATGCAGCTATGGTTCAGTGCTTTCCTCACTTTGGGGATCTTGTGTACCTACAGAAATGCTCTGTCTTTACACCAGAAGGAAAGAAAAGCAAAAATTGTTGTCCAGCTGGAAGGGCAAGGCTACAAATGCAGCTGGAAAACCAGACCTCTTCTTCAGGCGGCTTTTGCCAAATCAATAGGCTTGCTATCAGAAAAAGCAAGTTGGAAGAGGTTGTTCTGAAACACGTGAAAAATTTCAAAAGACCTGAAGATCCTGAAATCCTGAGAAGAACCATTTCAAATGTTATCCTAATATTTTTCAATATCCAGCACAAGTGCAGCTTTCTCCTGGCTGCAGAACATCCAAAATAAAAGGGCCTCAAAGGCTCACTGACTGCTCGCAACCACCAGCAGCACTCTCACTCGTGGATGACTTCAGTACAGAACCTGTGTTCGTTAATGTTAGAAGTGAAGAGCTTCCTACGATATGCTACTCACTGTAGTTTCTGGTGTCTAAAGCCTTTCTTCCCTTACATTTTTTGCCTGCCATTTGAGTATCCAGAACAGTAACAGCATCTACTTATAGCATTTCATAATACATCTTTTCTTTCCCTCCACTTTGTCTTTCCCCTTGGTTTTACTATTTTAGCTATTATAATTACGAAAGTATACTCATTAATCAAAGACCTGATAGATATAGATACAATGCAGAATCAGGCAGAAAGAAAACTTCCAGGCAACCATCAGTAAGTCCTACACAAATGAATGAATTCACACAAATACATCCAGTGAACCCATCCAGCTACAACCCTGTAAAATGTTCCTTGCTTTCACTGATAATGGATTAATCACCCACTTCCATACTATCCTGACTGTATATAAACAGTGAGTGAACCATACTCCCTAATTGCTGAGGAACAAATGGCCTGGTCCCTCAATCTAAGTGCCAGTGTAAGATGAATTCCTAGTCAAGGTCTCTCTGTAATAGAAGAGAATGAGATATAAAGCTGTGAATCTGAACTGCTATAGCATACCTGGGTACCTTCCCATGTAACCCCAATAGCAACAAATTTTGCTTTTGAGTCTTCTGTAGAAGAGTTTGCAATCTAAATTTTTGCTTTACTGTAGG
The DNA here is from genome assembly GCA_013398055.1 of Ifrita kowaldi. Taxonomy (NCBI): domain Eukaryota; kingdom Metazoa; phylum Chordata; class Aves; order Passeriformes; family Cinclosomatidae; genus Ifrita; species Ifrita kowaldi. The sequence continues at coordinate 437,739 of VZRS01014607.1, read as the reverse complement.
TTTATTATGTATTTAGCATGACAATGGCTAATTACATCACTAAAACTGGTGAGTCTTTCAGATACAGACATACCTGTTATCACAGTTAATGATACTAAGTAAAGCACTCTTAAATGGAAGGAAAAAAAAGGAGGAATGAGTGGCATTTCTCCCCAAGAAAAGCAGAAGTCACTGTCAAAGTTTAAGCCTCCAAATAATGTTCTGTGAGGGGCACAAACACATACATGTATACAAATAGACTGCTTCCTCTTCAAAAGTATCTGACTGCAAGGCCTGAAAACAAGGTCTTCTGCTTCTTTGCAGAACTGGCAATATACAGCAATGAGTATTATATCATCATCCTACTGGTAGTGTAAAAGCACTAGACTACAACTTTCAGCCTGCTTAACAAAGACTGCTGAGCAGCCCTTACACAGGCACAAATACATCTCAGAATGTAAGACTGGGAGGGATCAGAAGGATGAGCAGAACCAGAGGGAGAGAGATCACTCAGCTATTTCCTACATTCTGTTTGCTTTCGTCTCAGCGCCAACCCTGCGGCAGTCACGCAAAGGTCTCCCAACACGAGCGTATCTAACAGGGGAACGCCCGCAGAAATGCTGGAACAGGAGACCTGGAGGCTGCGAACCACCGCATTCAGTCCAACAGACACTCAATCACACGTGAAAAATGATACTTCAAATGTCAACACATAAAAGTGGGAAGGCAAGGAAAAGAAGGATCCTATTATGAAGATGTCCACTACTATTCCCAGAGGGTTGGCTGGAACCCAAGAGATGTAGGAGGCTCACTGAAAAGAGCTCACAAAGCTGAAAGAGGAATGCATCAGCATGGAAAGGACTTCAGAAAGATGTTGAAGACTAAAGGATCTCACATTTTAAACAGCTTGGAAATTCTGCTCAAAATCTTCACCTCTTTGGGTCTAACAACAAAGCTTTCAGACTAATCAGGTGTTTTTCATTTCATAAAAAGTAATTTAAAGATGGGATTTGTCATTACCACAATTAAGAAATGTGCTTAAAAGGCAACTTTTCTTTGGCTTTGCCTTTGTTCTAAGTAAATAAAACTGCTAAAAGAAAGATCATATAGAAGTTTCTGCTAGCTATATGATCCCTTCTTCTCACAAGCATTTAGCCATAAATTAATTATATTTACTTCAGATTTTGAGGTTACATTTTCAAATACTTGGTGAATTATGACATAGGAAATAAAAGTCTGTTTCAAATTAAACTTCATAACAATCCTGTCAAAAACTGAGCCTACAAAAATTACATCTTAAGCCAAAGATAAATTTCAACTTGAAGATTACACTTAAAAAAAAATCAGTGCAACAACAGAAAACAATTATTAAAATAAAGCAAAAAAAACCAGAATTTTTTTTAGATTGTGGTTATTTTCTATCTTAAGGTTACAAATATTTCAGCATACTTACTGTTTTGGCACCTACGGTGTTAAAAACACGTACCTCAATTCAAAGCCTCAGACAGAAGTTAAGAACACAATACACTTTGTATGTAAGTGACATTTAAACATTTAAATTTCAAAGCATTCGTTTGCTTTGAAACAACTTAAATAAATCCACTATTGGAAAACTTTAGAAAATTATGATACCAAAGCTCAGTCTTAAAAGAATGACAGATTGCTTACAAACTTCAGAGTAGCTGTTTACATAACACATCTCTTCCTCCCCACTGTACTTTTCAACTAAACCATGTAGTAGGAAGGGTTTAAAAAATAAAAAAAAAATAATTTAACTGCTTTGACAGAAAATTGGAATCTTGATGAAAGGAAAATTTATTTTGAGCTGTGCCTTTTCCAAGGGAAATGTCAACAACTTAAAAAAATCAAACAAAAAAGACTTAGAGAGAGTAAACAAAAATTGAAAATGTCATCACAATGCCTTAGCAGGGGTGTAGCTCACACGGGGCTGGTGTCAGTGCTCTCTGAGAAGCAGGCTCTCAGCACGGAGACTGACACGTGGCGTGTGTGGGACACCACAGTTAGATACTGTCTGATCCAAAAGCCAGAGTGCAACTGTGGTCTCCAAACTTTGTGATGCTCTGGAGAATCTCCCAGTTCAAATACACAACAATTTCCAACTAAAATTTTCCAGCTTTTGATTTCTAGCACAGAGCTCACTCCTGACCAAGTCTAAAATTTGTGTGGGCAAAAAAGCCAGCCATGAGAGCAAATGCCACTCCTTGAGCTCTACAAGGACATGTCAGGTCAGGATGGTGTCACTGAAGACATGGGATGAATGTGGTTCGCTCTGCTCACTGACTCATTTTAAACCTCCGTGCCTCAGCCAGAGACCAGAAGTGTTTGCTCACACATGGTTTTCTCAAACGAGAAGTAACAACCATCTAGGAAATCCATACGAATTATCTTCTAAAATGCATTTTCCATCTGAAAAAAAATAATTATACAAAACCAACATTTTTTTTCTGAGAAAACCTGCCCTTGTAAACAAAATAATTTGCTGTCTAATTCTGTCAGCCCAGAATAAAGTGGGAAAAAAAGAAAAAAATGGTTTTTCTTCCAGTTCTCATGACACAAATTGAGCAGTATTTCAAACACCAGATGCAGAGTCACAGGTATCTTTTTACTAGAAAGAGTTCTTAAAAATCTAACATCTTTCTTTTATGCATACAGACCTTTTCTCAGAAACGATACAGCTTTTGATCTAATATCCTCTCTCAGCTGCCTGGTTTTAGTCAAGTATTGCAAAACATACACATTTGGAGCAAAATTGATCATATTCTGTTCACCACAGCCATAAGGCATCTTAATCAATGATGACAAACCATGGATAGAAGGCCCAAGTAAATCACCTGAAAGATAAAATTTAATCAAAATAAACTAAAGCTTATTGCAAATAAATGCATACCTCACGCATAAAGGGTGGTATACTCTAAACTGGGAGAAAGTATGATATATTAGGAATGTTTCTACAAAACACCACCAAGCAGGCAGAAAAGATACTTCACCTACTGATCAACTTTATGCCCACTGACCCAACTCCCTACAGACCTTTCCAAATACAGAGCAATTTCAAACAGCTTCCATTAAAACAAACAAACAAACAAAATCAAAACAAACAAAAAGCACAACACCAAAAACCCAAAACCAACCCAACAAAACCCCATATAGCCAAAATCTATTTAATCTAGGGAAGTGTTTCAATAGTAGTAAGTATTTGAAACTTCATTTATTTCTTGTCCCACCTACAGTTATCAAAGCCTAGGTGTCACAGTAAACAACAATTAGTCCGGTTATAGGTTTCATTCTGCAGACAGCATAATTAGAACAGGATACCAGCAAACTTTGCAGGACCTTCCTGACTAATATCCAATCTCTAACTCTGAAAATATCTTACAAACACCATATTAGCATAAATTAAACAAATTAAAGGAAATAAAACACTCCATCCATAAGGTCTCCCTATGTTTAGCCTAATGCATGATGGTAAATCACTGTGACTTAATGAATCAACCTATTTATTTTGCAGTTAAATAACAATTAATGCCATAATTAATTCCCTAATGATAGAAACAGAGTAAGATAATTCTTACCAATAGCAGTGACCTGCACTCTCTCACTGTCACTTACAACATCAGAAGGAAAAGTGAATTCCAAAGTTTTTGACACTGCTTGTCGTTTATTCCCAGTCAAATCCAAAAGGACTGTCTGAGAATACGTCTGTTCCAATCCTTCAGCCTATGAAGATAAAGACAGGGGTTCTGAGTATCCTTCTGTAGTTGATCCTGCCCTGAGCAGGAAGGTTATACTACTCCCTTCCAACCTCAACCATTCTCTGATTCTATGATCTTGAGAATTTATTGTAGGATGAGATGTATAAATGTCTACCACCTTCCACTCAAATGAAGCCTAACATAAATCAGACATCCAAAGCTAGGCAAGTCTTATCTGGGTCTGGTTTACCAGAAAGCCTGGAGGCTAAAATTCCAGCACCAGAAAATACAGAAATGTTCATTTAAAATAGGGTTTGAATGAAAGCCAGGTGTATGGTAAAATCCATTGCACTTATCCAAACAGTTACCTGGTCTACTCTCCACAGGTTATTAAATTAGCTATAGCACCAGGGGTTCAGTGATACACAGATAGGTTTCACCTTGCCTTCAAGGAGCATTGGACAAACTATCTGTAGTTGAACAGATCTATGTGTTCATTCCAGAAAGGGGATCTAAGAATTTTAAAGGACAAATTATTTTTGAAGAGGTATTTTCTACTTAAAGCCACCTGACCCCAAACCAACCATACAGAGCAAGAGGCAGACAAGTACATAGGTTTGCCTTTCTGCTGCACTATGTTGCCTGTTTTCGGGAACAATTTACATCAGGAACAAGCCAAGCTGCAGACTGTTTACCTTTACTAAAACTTTCTGGATGACAGCGTCAGAAGCAGCAGATGATATTGCTGTCACTTTGATAGGAATCTCTCCCAGCTGTTGTGGCTTGATTGGGAATTGAACAGTTTTCCCATCTTCACTTGGTACAGATATAGACTGTTGATTTGCTGTAGCATTTATTTCATTGGATGTTAGAATAATTTCAAAAGCATCATTCATATCCAGGATCACGGTAACCTGTAAATACAGTAATATTTGCAATACAAAGTGTTGATTTTGAAAAGCTGCTTTCATAAGCTGCCACCTGTTTTGTGTGTAGAGGTCTGCCCACTAAAGAAAATACTCCAGTTCTCACAAAGAAAGACATGGTCTTCACCAGTGATGAAAACCCTGCAGTATCGAGTAACATTCAAAGATAAAGAGATTGGTTTTTACCTCAGCTTCTTCTTTCAAATAATTAAAGATGTTCACTTCCAAAATGAACTGCTCTCCTCTGATGACGGAGTATGGAAGGTTCAGGAAAATGAAAAAAGGTTGAAAAACTTCTAGCTGCAAAACAAAATCAGTCATGAACCCTTACAACCAGAGACTAGAAAGAAAATTACTATACAACTTGTCTTCTGATCACTTTTAAATTCAATGACAGAGTATGTTTAGTTGTACTCTACAGCTGACAAAACACATTACTGCAGGGCTGAAGCAGAAGGCAGAGATGCTTCTGGTCATTAGCACCTTTAGAGACACCATTCAGATGAGAGCTGCTGACAGCTTTGACAGTCCCAACAAAGGCAACTGAATTAGGACTAAGAATCTATCATCTGGCAAGTTTGGAAGCTGTGATCTGTCCTGAACTCTCATTAAGGTAATTGTGAATTGCTTTGAGTACACAAGTAATGAATGATTAAGACTCTGTCAGTTGACCTATTTTCACGTCAATACAATAATAACTAAATAACTAGCTCACCCAAATTCTGTAACTCAATGCCACAGAGTGCTTTTTTTTTATTTAGTAAAATTAATCTTAACATAAGTTCTTTAGTTACACTTCTAAAAATATGCACTTTATTAATTAAAATAAAAACTGCAGAAATATACCAGCAAGCAGTCTCTTCTATCTGTGAACAGAGCATTTTGGAAGAAATCTTGGCTCTAAGAAGTCAGTGTTAACGTCTCATCAAGCTGAATGGGATCAAAATTTCACCGTTTATGAACATCTGTACAATAAGAATGGCTGGGACATGATATCCTTTATCATTGAAATGTCAACTAAATATTATTTTATTTTGCTTTGCATTTAAAAAAATCTTCCAAGTGTTTTGAGTTTCAGAAACAAAAATCCCTCAGTTTTTCTTTTCTAGCTAGCAAATATTCCAATGCTTTTTGTAAAAACAAAAAGAAGTTGTTTGCTAAAGCTCTCAGTGTCATAAACTTCTTTAGATATTAAATATTAGAGAAGTTCTGATGGAGAATTTTTTGGTTAGTTCATAGTAAAGGATTTCCCTATGTACCAATTTTTTCTTGTCTTTTTTGTTTTACTTTTATTTAAAACTGAAGTCTTACTCTCAGGGATAGGCCAGTATGTTACAATAAAATAAAACTGAGCAAAATCATTGACATTCTGTGTAGGAGAAGTAAAAAAAAAAACCATGATGCAAAGCAGTACATGACATAAAGCACGCAGATGTCACTTATTGGAAAATGTCATTACATTTTTCATGTCTTTCTTTTACTTGCCTCTCTGTATGGTACTGATTAACATGTTTCAGCCATATGGAACTCTAAGCACAACCTAAATGTCCCAACAATAACAAAGTACTGAACAGTGCATGGGGGTGATTATAGCTAAATTATCTCCTCAACATCTGTTCTACTTGCAGCCTTCTCACATTTGATGATGAGAGGCCAAGTGTGTATTTCCATACAGTTTTAATCAGAAAACTATTCCTCTTTCTGTCCCATCTCTGCCAAGCCAACCAAAAGAAACAAGAATCAGGATTCCAGTCTCCAAGGAGCCTTAGCCATAAAATCCAGATCGGGCTCCAAATTTTGTAGTGGGGTTCAGATCAGGGTGTTCAAACCACAAGCTCTGTGTCTGGTATAGCAGCCAACTGTGAAATCTGGACCTAGATCTCAGTTTGGATCTCAAAAGCTGCCCCTCCCCAAGAATTTGAGGGCATGAGAACTTAAATGGATAAGCTGGCTGTCTACAAGCTATGCTTACACTAGTCCAGGAACCAAGATGGAAATCTACGGCCCACTACTACAGTCTCAACCTTTCTAAACTTAGGTATGTGAGAGGAGTAGTCTCTGATAGGAACATAGTTTCTCTAGGATCTTTACATAATGAATGGAAGGCTTATTCTATGTGTACTAGCTAAATGAGACTTCTAGAATTAATTCCTGTTTTAAACAGTCTAACCAACTCTCCTTAAGCAGCGGTTTCCTTGAATACAAAGTGATCCTAGCACAACTGTACTTGTACACTGGGAAACTGCTAAACTCCCCGAACACTTGGAAGCACAAAAAGAGCCTCAGGACACAGGAATTTGGGAGCAAGAAGACTCTCATCACATGGCTAGCTCTCAGTGTCCACTCTGCTCCTCAAGCTAAGTCATTCAAAACTTAGTAACTATCAAAGATCACAGAATGGTTGTGTTGCGAGGGACCTCTGGACACATCGAGTCCAAGGCCCCTGCAAATTTATCTAGAGCAGGGGTACCTGTGTATTCCAGAACTGCTTTTGACAGACAAATTTAGTCTTAAATCAACTCTCCTGTTCTCCCTCCCTGGAGTAAGTGTTAGCCATAAGTGTTAGCAGAGCAGCAGACAAATGCCTTTCACATCCCAGTCACCTCTTCCCTGCCAGTCTGTGCAAACCTCACTGCATACATTACCAACTCATGGAATGATCTCTGGAAAGAGCCAAGAAAACATGGAACACTGTTCCCAAATAGTCATTCCCCCTTTCTACATATAAAGATGGGCACATCCTGGAAATACTCTAACAGAAAAACCTCTCCAACAGAAATAGGCATCCAAATATCTGTGTAGAGTCCTAGATATTTGCATGAGCAGGAAGGGAAGGCAGATATAGTATCACACATGTCTTCAGTAATGATGTTTTCTTTACAGTTTGAATACACACGGCCTCTCAATCTCTTAATTAGTATAAGGAGATGCTGCTGTTAGAACAAAATCAGAGTCCAGCAATAACCTACAGTGCTACCAGCCTTAAAGGAGAACTCTCTAGTGAGATGGTACCTCCACTGGGGCAGTTGTCACTCCAAGCCCACCGTTTTCAGAGATCACAAAAGCACTGGCTACCCAGGATGTGATGGTATCAGGTACAATGGCATCCATTGTGGTTTCTGTGTCAGATCTGATGGCAGAAGGGGAGAGCAAACTTTCAAAACCATCCATTTACAGACATCAGTAAGTGGACACACGTCTAAAATGCATGAAAAGTTAAGTCCAAACTCCAGGAACAAAAAGCTGCTCATTATCTATTTTTCTTTTTCTAACTATTTAGAAATACTGTGATGGGTTCAAAATTACTTTAAAAATTTAAATTATTTTAAATTAAATGAATTGAAGGGGATTACACTGAATCACATTACATGTAATCCACTTTTACAGGTCCTTTAAAACAATCCCAGATGATGGTTACTTTCTGAACTTCTCAGCTGTAAAGGAATACAAGATTTGTGCTTCACGATGCAGGTCATATTTCACCATAATTTGACAGTTTGAATTATTCATTGAATTAGGTGCAGATAGCAATAATTTCCCTTTCTAGGCTAATCACCATCTTTCTATGTCCTGTAGAGAAAAAGGCTAGGTGTCCCTATCTACCTATAATAGGTGTCCCTATTATCTCCCCATCCGTAAAAGCCAGAGTTTCTTCTATCTCCAGGATTTTTATCTAGCTTATATTGAAACTCCTAGGACATCAGTCAGGCATAATCGTCTCTTGTGCAGCTGGACAACTCCTCATTTTTTCGATTTTCAATCTCACTCGTGGCCTCTAGGTGGTAGCAGAATATAAATAATGCTAGATTTTAAAGCAGTGTTCTTCAGCACTGGTGCAGAATGCTACTGAAACCTAGAAAAAACAAAAAACCTGCAAATGCAAATCAGTTTCCATTTGCTTCTAACTTATACCTCATTTCAGTGTCGATCCAAAGCCAAGTCTCTGGAAAATGTGTCCTCACATAGAGATTGCTGAAATCAGGAGGTCCATTTTTAGATACCACCATATCATCACCAAAACCATCCTCTATAGGTATCATTCCACCATCTACAAAATAAAAAATACTGTCCTACCTACAAATATCTATATTTAGAAAACTCAAATAAATAGTTAAGAAAAGTCAAATTAATGTATTGTTTGGACTAATCTATAGCTTTGTTACATATGATAAGGCTACTGTGTGGCACTAGGAGCTTTTTTATTTTAAGAATAAAAGAAGTTTCACACAAATTTCTACATGGCCTCCGTGGAGTGCCTATGAAACTGGTGCAGTTTGGCTACACATGACAAACCACTGGAACATTTATCAGCTGGAACTGCATATGAAAACTGCACTCACCCTCAGGCTTTTAAGGGGTAATGTCACTGCAGTGAAAAAGGAAAATTTCTAAAATGCTGATTGTATGAATTTTGTATGTCTTGAACCTTTGAAATGGTAATAGTTTGTAAGGCTGGATGCAACCTATATGCAGCACAGTAAGAAGACATAACAGGGGCCCTATCCCATGGACCTCCTTCCCCACTCAGTAAATTAGATTTGACTACATTTGTTGTATTACTTACAAAGAAAATGTTCCTTATCCTCCTCAAGAACTGCATCAGTTGATACCCAAAGGCTGCATTTCTGGATAAAATTTGTACAGTATATCTCAATATAGGACATTCAAGACATAAACAGCGCTTATCTATTTTCTTTTTCTCTTCTTTCTTTTTAAGTAAATAAAGTCATAAAGCAAGCATAGAACTACAGCAAATAATATACAGGAACCTACAAAACTGAGGTGATATGTATCTGAATATTGCCATAATGACTGAAAACTTTTCCAAGTGAAGACCATATCAAGCATAAAGCAACCTGTATTTATGGAAGTATAAATCTACTCCTTGGCATTCAGAGTATTACATATTGACAAAACACTTCAAAACTCATATAAGCCATGAAAACAGTACATTGTCTATAGTTACAAAAGTTAGAAAGTTCACTTTTTTCTGGCAAGTGATGTGCAAATCACTAAGCAGAAAAAAACCCAACAGTCTAGAATTATAAAAAAACTAAGTACCTGAAATACACCAAAAGAACCTCTGACCAGGGGGAAATACTGCACTGTGTTGTATAAATTGAGCTCATGGAGGACCTGAGAAAAAAATAAAAAATCATCCAAAGACTGAATGCCAACTCACAGTTTTAAGAACTTTCACTGTTGCTAATTCATACAGCTGTACCATAAGCTGTAACTTGCTTAGCTCTCATGCCAAAGAGTCTATGACAGGATGAAGGGGGTTAGGTTGCAGTGGTTTTATGATTAATGGAAGAGTGACCAAGACTGTATATAAGCTTAGAATAGAGCCTACAGCCCACTGGTATTTCATGGCACTTAGGTTATGTCCTTTGAGCACTTTAGGAATGATATATATTGCAAGCTCTTTCAAACTGTAGATGCAGTAGAGCTTCTGCAAGTAAAGGTAATTTAAAAACATGAATAATTATTCTGCCCTCCCAAGAATAAAAATTCTTTATTTTATATTATTAAATTTAAATAGCACAAAGCACAAATCATTAGGGTTTTTTTCCTAACTTCTTTGTCTTTTCTGAAAGAAGAAACTGCCAAGTCTTAACAGCATATCAAATGAAGAACAATCAAGTATTGATTGGAATTGGAAATGCTGTGCCTATTAGCTTTCAAGCCTTACAGTCATTGCTGTTCACTTTACCTGCAGAAGTGGAAAATATTTGCATAATTACAGGCTAAAAATCATGCTCAAAGAACATTACTTGCTTAGCATATAATCTGTAACATTTCCACAAACATACAAATTTCACTCACACAATAATGAAAACCTGTTTTCCCATATACTTACAGATTCTTCTGTTATGTCACTACTTTCTCCCAGCAGCTTTGTGCTTTTATCAACAACTGAAAGTCCAATTACTGATCCTGGCTCTGTCGTACTAATTTTAAGGGAGACTTTCTCAGATGGCTTGACCTTATCTTTGCTCCAAGAGATTTTAATCTAGAAAAAAGTGAAACACAGCACTGATTTAAATTCTACAGTGATATTTACAGCCGTTAACAACTCCCAGGAAGTAGTTTTTTTAGATTATTTGGCTATAATTAAGACCCTGGATTTGCTTTCCTAGAACGTCTGGGACGCTGGGGACCTCTGAGAGTCTGTTTCCTAGGACTTTTGGTAACCTGGATAAATCATGAGGCAAAGGGAGGCATTTTTCATGCAGCAGGACAAACAGGCTCCCTACTGATGTCTGCTTATAAGTGTCAAAGTCTCCAGAGGAGAGGAAGAATTTGAACCCATGCAGCCTTTGGATGGTCTCACCTACAAAAAGTTATAGTGAAGCTTTTATTTGTACAAAGGACCAAATCTCATCCTGGTAAGTAAGCTGGAAAAATCAATTCATTGATGCAATAGGCATTTTCCCACTCACCTTCAAACTTTCTTGAGTTAAAAGTTGGGATAGTCACATGAAACACAAACACTGGTCACAATGTGACCATTGACTGGCTAGAATAAAGTCTGTATAAACATTTACAATTCTACCCTTAGAGCACTTACCATACCTTGTCACTAGGTCGGCCAGAGGAATCTTTGGCTCAGTAATTGACCAAACTATTAAAAATACGAGGAGATGCTGCGCATCTGTTTGTGTGGAAAACACAGCATCAGTAGAAAGGACTTGCAAATATGCAAAAACTGGACCCTAACTGCACTGGTATTATCAAAAGTCTTTCCAAAGACTTGCACAAACCTCAGATTAGATCCTCAGTGAAAAAAGTTTTTACAGTTACAACTCTGTGATCTAAAATAGTGCTTACCACACAACACCCAGACAAAAACATGGTCTCAGACACAAGCTCAATACAATTACCTTGTCATCCAAAGCAGGCTGGATGGGGACAGTGAGAGCATCATTTACAACAACTCCAAGCTCATCTACATAGAATACAAGTATAGATATCAAAGGAGCCCATGAATTTTCTGCTGTTAAAGTGAATGTTTCCGTAGCCTTTGTGCCAAAAGCCATAATTTGTTCCTTAGATAATACCTGAAAGGGAAAAAAATGTAACACTCAAACTGCTGGTATTCTCAATATGTCATAAGCTCAACAATTCGTTCTACAAGTAGCTGCTGAAGAAGAGAGACATAGCTGTGATTCATTATTTTTTTTACTAAGTGGTAGACCAGTTCTGTGAAAATGGGCATGGTAGGTAATGTAATATTTAGGTAATAGATTTTTTCTCTGTGTTTCAATTCCTGAATCACTATGGACAAGCAAAGAACTACAACAAGTGTATACATATGCTATGGGAACATAAAAATACAACAGTAATAGGGCTGACTCATGGGGGTCATCTGTAACAGCATTTGAGTTTGCATCAGGCATACAGTTTTAAAAGCAAACCTCCAAAACATCCTACTTAGAACACTGGTTTGTCTCATGGAGAGTGTGAACTGGGGTCTAGTAATGTGCTCCAGTTAAAAGCAGGCATTCATTTTAACAGATCAGATTAGAGCTATTAGTCTGAAGCTACCTCAAAATACCTGGATTTCAGGTCCACAGCATCAATTTTTTCACTCTAAATTTGTTCCTACTGGGCCATAGACTTACTAATGAAGACAGAGAGATGAAAGGCAGTTCCTTGCCTTTGGTTGCATGGACCTGATTTACATTAAACCTTCTAGAGAGTGTTTCTATTTTAGAAAATACGCATGAATGCCCAAATTTTAGATATATTTTTATATAGGTTTTCCTAATTCAGTTTACTGTTAAAGTCTGTGAAAGAAAAAGAAACTAGCTATCATAGTCACTAAGATGCAGAATGTGAACAAGACAGGCACATGTTAAAGACAGGATGGGAAACTTGTGATGGTATATATAATAAATCTTTCAATTCAGATCCTGCAAGATACAGTAGAGCAGCTGAGCAATTAAACAAGCCACTACCCAAGACATTTATTTTAAAATGCTTCCTATGAATTTCCCTTGTTAACAATGCCACTCTGTCCAGTCAACCATCTGTTTCCTCAGCAGGCAGCTCTTCTCACCCTGTACCCACAGGCTCAGCCTGACAGCCCTGAATCTGCATATGGGCTCCACCAGGCCCCTGCTTCCACCTGCATCTGCAGGATCTGCTGACAAAGCCACAGTTTGGGCTGCTCCTGGGACATCCTGGTCCCTTCTCCCACTGCAGGTGCTCTGCACAGTCAGAAACAGTATTGCTCTCACAGTTGTGCCTTGTCTCACATCTGCAAGCAGAAATAACACCCAGATCAGAGAAGCACTTTTTCCAGAAGCACCTCCCTACAGTGCCAGGGACATTCCTTCTAGGTAGAAAAACAGAGCTCTCTTTCATAAAGGACCATCCTAGTGGAAAGGAACTTTTTGGGTCTCCTCTTCCACAAAGCACAATTAAAAAATGCTGAATCTCTCTACTCTTTAATCACATTCCACTCACTGGAATATTTCTCAAGTTGGTAAAAGTCATCTTGGATTGTCCCCATATGTAAAGCCAGTAACTTACCAGATAGTGGTACTCTCTCACTGGCTTGTTGCTCGCAATGCTCAGCTCAAAAGGCTTCCCAGCCTAGGAAAAGCATATGATTCATATGGATGAGTATGGAAAAATGAGTAACTCTGTTTTCATCATGGCAAGTTTTGTCTCAGACGGTACCTTTATATCCTGGCTCTTTGTTTTAACCTGGAGATAAGTCTGACTGGGGGAGCTGAACACGTCATAAACACCTATGTCAGTCTTACTGCTGAGGAAGTCTGCCTGCAAGACAGTGCCAAAAAAACCTCTTAACAAAACAGCAAAATCTGTGATGTTCATATATGTGGTACTGTTTACAAAAGCATGGTACCCTTAGTAAAAGACCACTTTATGCTTGCTTTGGGTATCTGGAGTTTTTTCCTTTGATATCTTGGTGCAATTGTTAGATCCCATTTGACAAGATCTATCACTTTCTTTCCAGTTGTAACTGGAAATATGAAGTAACAAAAATAACAATAGGTGACATGTCAGCTGTTGCAGGTATCAGGACAGCATATCACTGATCCCAGCCCATGCAATTTAGTGTGGCAACACTCCAAAGCAATATGTTACAAAGCAGTACCTGAACTCTCAGAGTTTTGGTATCAGTCAGGATTGGAAACTCAACATCAATTACTCCATTTTCTGGGACTGTGTAGTTCAGGATGTGGACTGTCAGATTTCTCTCCTCTGTTGCCTCATTTTCCAGGTGAGAAAGTGCAGAGTGATGGAAAAGCAGGTCTGACTGTTGAGCAGTGATTGTTACAAGATTCTGCCTCTCTTCAGCTGTTAGCTGGTTGCTATCAGAACGTGACACCTTTACCTAAACAAAAAGAAAGAAAACACTTATCAAACAGGGTAAAGCTAAAATGCACAACACATAGCATGTAACAATATATTTGCACTCACAGCATATCAAGAAAAATAAGGCATCCTCAGATTTCTCACACATCAATAGCTTTATTTTTGTTCCCTATAAGAACTGCAAGTAGGCAAGTCAGGCAAGAACAAAATTATTCATAACCCCAGGGAATTAAAAAGAGAGTAAAAGCAAAGTAGATGGAACTGAAAGGAGACATGATGCATTTCAGCTCTCCCAATTACTCTTGTAGTTGAAAATGTTTGTGTCTTAGGTAAATGATACATATCCCACATACAGTCTGAATATTTAATTTTATCACTTGCATTTCACCAGCACAAGAAAAGGCAACCTAACATTTACATCATGTGGGAAAATTAGTCAGATGAGCAGAGATGGTGCCGAGTCAGATGTGTTCATGAATTCATCAAATGAACTGAAGACTGGAACCAGGCCGAAAATTGACAGTGTGCAACTTCTTCACTCCATCATACACCAATCAGCACTACAACTTACAACCTTTATCCTCACATTCAAGCAGATTTTCGTCCAGTAAAATCATTCTTATTCTGAACTATACACTGCAAAAAAATCAACTTTTATATTTAAAAGCACTGATGTTTCCCTTTTCAGTCCATAGATGTCACTGCACTACCTCTCCTCCTCAGCCAATATTTTCCTACTCTCTCTCTGAAGACCATATGCAGAACTCCACTTATTAGTAACAGCAGCCGCTGTTCATTCACACTTCTTTGGGAGCATAACTCATACTTTCCTGCCTGCCAGCTGCAAGAATTGCCAGATGCCTCAGCTATCTCTCACTCAGTTCATCTTTGGAAGAGGAAAAAAAAACAGGCGCATTCAAACTGGGATGCTGTAAAGGAAAATGAAAAGCACAAAACCCAAAAGCCCAAATGATCCGGCTAGCATAAAGCTACATCTTGAGCCTACTCTTGAATCTACTCTGGAAGAGTATATTCAGCCTAAATCACTGCTATTTAGGTCTCACTTCTATACAGTAAAAGCTCAAGAATTGTAAAATGGATTCCCCTTTTCAAGCAAAATGCAGTGCTACAATCTGCAACCTCTGCAAAATGTAGAAATACTGAATGCAGATGAGGGACAGAATGAAGAACACGAAATACTTCTATGAGTGAACTGCAGCTGGCATGAAAAAGGACAGAAGGCAGAAACAACACTTTCACTGGAGAGCAATGTGGTTTGATGAGTTTTAACTGAATTATGTAAAAGCTGCTTAAATAGATAAATGCACTACATAAAGTATATATATTCGTGTGTGTGTGTATAAATACACACATAGTTAGATATACAAAGATAAAAAGGTTTGGAACTCAATAACTAACCTGTTTTTTCAAAGCACAGTTACCTAATGAAAAAGAACCAGCTAGGGAAGATTTCTCTTCCATAAGAATGCTGACAAGCTATACTCACATATATCCTACCAAGACTATAGCATTCCCTGCCACTTTATCCTTTTCTACAGCAAATGCCTCCAAGTTTACTATTTGCTGATATGTATCGTGAAAAAAAAGAATGAATTTGAAAACCAATCTGTAAACTACACTTAAAAATCCAAGGCAAACTTTGCTATATAAGCATAGAGGAGAAGTCACATTTTCTTATTCACAGATGATAATCAAAAAAGAGAACTTACAGTAGCTATGAAGTTCAGAGAAGGCTTTATAACTCTAGAGTAGTCCAGAAATTCAATAAAATAGTCACTTTGTTTTGGAAATATGATGGTACTTGAATTTTGGGAGATTCCTGTAGAATAATTGTATGCGTTTAGATAGAATGCATTTAACACATATATTACTTTAGCAGCAATACAATTTACTCCCTATGACTGAAATAATTCTATCCTATGTTTCCCACTTCCACTCCTATCATTCTTCATCCTTCTAGCTGAATATCAGTACAAAGGTGGTATATGTACTGCTACTGCCTGCTGCAACTGTAAGATTATGTCAGAATGACACAAGGAACGAACTTATTAAATCCCAAATCAGCTTCACCTTGCTGGAGTTTCTACAGAAAGTCTGTAATGAAACCTAGTTTCTGGGACAGGCAGAAATTCTGCACACATGATTTTTTTTTTCTAATGTGCAAGGTGTAGTGGAACATGAACTCACAAAAACCCCCCAGTTTGCACATCAGTCCATCCGGAAGGGGCTACACTGTGGACAACATAGGACCAAGGAACTCTTTCTACTAATGTGGCTTACAAATACCCAAGTCAGGCAAGTTTGTGATTAAACCTAAATTTGTAAAATTCAAGCTAATGCTAGCCATTCCTTATGCTTGCTCTTCTCATCAAAAAGGATCAGTTACTGACTTTAAGCTCTCATCAGAATGTATTTCTTGGCTATTTAATAAATCATTTAGCACAGAACTCTATTCAACTGAGTTAACAGCTGGTTAAACTATTTAATTTCTAGGCAAGCGACATTCAGATAATATATCTGCATGTGGATGGTTTGTGCTGACATCAGTACATGATACTTTTCTAGTGCTCCAAGCTCTTCCACACAGCAGTAGGGCCTTCCAGCCCCACCTGCTCTGGATTTCCCCCAGCAGACCTCACACAGCCACATACCTGTGAGTGACTCAGTCACCACTGCGATCATTTCTATCGGCTCTATGTAATCGCTGTCACCTTGGTGCCACGACTGCTCAGCATTCAAGTTTTGCAACATCAGCTTGTTACAGGTTACATTCACAGATCCATTTATCTGCAATGTAGGAAAAAATAACTGTTGAGCCAGAAAAGCCGAGGGCACCTTTCTGTCTACAGCAGCTTATTTCTGGTTAAGTGCTGTAGCTCTCTCCATATACAAGTTTTGGAGTGCCAACACCAGAAAATTATGAACACTGACCCTTTATTTTTTTGCTGTCAGCAACCATTTTTATTGAATCCAGTAGAAGTTCACTACTTTTTTAGAGGTAACAATACTTTATGGAAAAAGTTACTTTTTTCCCCCTAATTTCTAGAATTATCCACTTCTACATGGCTAACGTCATGGTACCTAAGCTTCAGTGAAAAATACAATGAACAAGTTCCTGCCTGAGGAGAGGGGTACACTCTATCCAACATCTGAGCTCAGAGTTTCTGTAGACTAAGTGCTGCTGAAAGCACTACAGTCAGACAGCAGCTGAAGTCAGCAAACAGAAAATTAGTCACCTCATGTAGCAAAACTTTAACCTTTTTTAAACACAGTCCACATCTCAAAAGTAAAAAGAATTTTTGATTTTGCAAAAAGAATGCAATGAATCTATCACCTCTTTTAAGTGTTCAGATTGAAACTGTATGTTGTTTTAAATCTCATGCTTCAGGTTACAATTACTGCAGCAGCTCAAATGTAATTGCTGGCAATTAGTAGGCAAAATGCTTTGGTTTCTACCATGCTAGAGCTCCACCTAGACAATTGGAGTGTTCTCCCCTGGCCTTGTGACACAGAGCTCAGTGTGCAGTGGCAGACGTAAGGCCAAGGAGCAATCCTTAGTATGGGTCCTCCAGCCCCTACGTGGCTCCTGGAAAATTTTTTTACCTGGGTCAACTGGTACTCTCCAAAATAACTTGCAGGCACAGGCAAAGGGAGCACAGGTGCCAAGTATCATTCCCAACAAGCAGTCTGAATGTAGCTGCTTTAGGCTGGAAATTAAAGAGAGTTTAACACTCTCCATGCAAGTCACTCCACAGACCATGCCAGCTGAACAGTCCCAGGTGACATTTAGCCCACAACAGGACACACACTTAAACAAACTGCAAAGAGTTGACTCACCTCCATTGTTGTTGTTATATTTCTCTTGTTTGTCCAGTAAGAGACAGAAAGGCAAGTGACTGTTACAATTCCCTTTACTGGCTTTCCATATGTGTACCTGAAACACAACAGGCAAAGTCAAACAACACTGCACCACCCTCCAGGGCCAGGGCTCCTGAAGAGCTCTCAAGGCAAAAGATCCTACTAAAATATTATTCTCTGGCCCCAAACATGGCTAGAACGCATTTCTCCTTTGAAACATGGAGTTTGCAATACTGAGACCAGTTTGTCAACACTAAAGATGGAAGCCCAAAACCTGGAGAAGATACACAGTGCTGCTCTTTCCTGTACACAAGCTGCACAAACTTATTAAAATCATTATGGGCTGTACAACGTACAAAAGTTAACTATACTAAGCTAAAAGCTGGAAGCAAGTTATTGAATAGAACACTGATGTAGCATCATAACTAACATGCAGTGGAGTTAAAACTGGATGTGGGAAGTGTAAGTATTTTGTTTACCAAATATTGCTAACATGAAATGAGAGCTCTCCAAATATTTGGTAATAATTACTACTAATTATTTAGTAATCACAGTCTCAAGAAATCATTGTAAACAATGCCCAGCTGGGGCAAATCTGAAAACTGTAACATACTCCCTTATAGGATGACAGTAGCAACCTGAAGTCACTAAGCAGCAATGAAATCAAAATTTTGTATAAATGTTTCCAAGTCATACTTAAGAGAAATCATGACATTATCAGATTGCAACAGAGAAGTGAGGGCAGGGAGGAATGACAAGGGGACAGACAGGACACCTAAAATCATTCTAGTCTTCAGCAGCAATACATGCAGGTGTGATAACTTTAGAGTACTTTAAATCATTATACAGCCACTTAAGTAATATCAAAGCTGAAAAGCAGGCAGAAAGAAAAATCAAACAGCGTAGTTACATGAATAACTCTGATAATACTGTTTTGTATTTGAACTCAGTCTTTCTAACCAGACCTAATTACAGTCATAAACTGCCCTTAACCTTGAAATCATACTGCCATTGGGCAGCATCCCTGTACTTAACTTAATCTAATAACACTCCAGAGAAGAAAAAAGGGGTTTATGACATCTACAAGTGTAAGGGGAATATAAATTCTTTGTATAAATAAGCAGCATTATGTCTGTAAAAACAGACATCCAGGAATGAAGTCATTCTCTATAAATAATTATGACGTATCAGGAAAACTTTGTCACTGCTGGGATTCAATCTCAGGTGATTCACTGGTGGCTAAGTATGAATTTATTGCAGCCCACAGGTACACTTTCAAATACTTTATGAGTATACCAAGTGAAAGAGTCAAAGTATCCTGCGGAAGACCAAAACAACTTGATACCTGGCATATAGTGGATTCCAAAAGCAAATCAGAATAGGGAAAAAAAAGGCAAGGAAAAAGTTTTTTTAAAACTTCCCCTTGTAAGATTCACAGAATCATAGAATAGTATGAGATGGAAGGGATCTTAAAGGCCCTTGCCATGGACAGTGATGCCACCCACTAGATCAGGCTGCTCAGGGCCCCATCCAACCTAGCCTTGATAGTTTACAATATCAGGTTGAATGGATTCTACAGAACAAAGTGTCTTCTAAAAGTCCAAACATTTAATTTAAATAGCTTGCTACACAATCACTTCTGCATTTCACTTATAAATTCAGTGCTTCTTCAGAAGGTATGTATTTTTAGGCATTAGATAACCCACAAAAGACCCTTTATTTTGGTCTTGAATGGATAGATCAGGTAGGTCTATTTGGCTCTCGTCTTCAAAAATAAAATTAATTTCTCTTTGAGATTAATGCATGGTAAATTTTTGTCTAGATATTTGCTCAGCTGAAAAATAAAATATTGTTTACACAAGAGTCTACACTGAAGCCTCTTCTGAATTTCTCAAAAGCTTTTAATTCTTTACCCATTTACAGGTATAGGTATTTTGATAGGAGAAACCCATACTCAAAATCCACAATGTTGATTTATTAGAACAAGAAGGATGTTCATAGAAGTTTGCCTAATTTTCCAAGTAGCCTAATAAAATATAGTTACTCTACCTACAGACCTGAATGTGGTTAATTGGAAAGTACCACAAAAGAACTATAAGAACACGGAAAAAGCATCAAAATACATATTACAAGAAAAAAACTTAAGAAATTTTCAAATAAGGTAGCTGAAAATGTATAGCTATACTCTAGAAGTGTTTACCAGACTAAAAGAACTTACTAGAAATCTGCAGATCTACTGAACCTTGTTACAACAAAATCCAGTTGGATTTTGTTGGATACTAACCAACTAATTTTGAATAGATGGAGCTTTGCTAGCATTCTATATACAAGTTTCACTTTGACAATTAGAGACCTGCAGTAGGTTTCTTAAGAATGAGGGTGACAACAGTATCAGTGATTTACTTACTTTGCAGAGACAACACCAGTTACATCTTCATCTCTCAAAGAGTAGTATAAGGGTGTTGTTATCATGACATCAAATTTTGGCAAAACTAAAAAAAAGTTACAGAAAGCATTAAATTCAAAGAAGGAATATTTTTTTTTAAGTAATAAGGGTAGAACATGTAATTTGATAAAGACTACTAGTTTCCTAAGTTTCCTAATATAAGGTAATATGTATTTTTAACCCAATCCCCAGACTATGACTTTTTGTTGAAAGGAGAACAAAGCATCATAAATGCAGCCTGCACATAAGCTTGTAAGTCTGAAATATAAAACATTTAGCTTATTCAGCCTTGACAGAATCATCAGCAAGCTTCACAACCACATACTATACAGGTATTCTGGGATCATTAAAACTACCAAAGATAAACAGGGCAGCTGATAAGAAGAGATTTTTTGTCAGTCTCAGAGAAGCCAAAGATTTGGAAATTAAACTTTCTGTGAGTATTTAAAATGCTCATGCCAGCCAAGGGAAGCTAGTATAAATTAATGGAGGATCACTACTGAATGCCCTTAAATAACACTTACCATATTCCATCACTTTAAATCTTTGATAATGAACTTGACCCTATTGAAGAAAATTCATATGAGAAAATACATACAATTGTGGTTAGATTAGTAAATTTAACATACCTTCTTGGCCAAATCCCACCCATACTCAAGTTAAACTACAATTTCTCACATGGTGTGATTTTAAATCATGGCTCAATCACTACCAGCTCCTGCAGAGACCAGTAGTATATATTTGCAAAACAGAAGGACACAGAAGTTCATGTGAAGCAGACTGTGAGTATATACAACGAACAGCTTGTGCAGCTTCCAGTCTGCAGACATCTACATATGCCTGGTTTCTGTATTAAAACAACTGAATACCTGAGCTAGCTAGCATAAAACCACCTAGCATAAGTAGTCACACTCATCATGATAAACCCTGACTGACACACCAGCAGTACCTTTGTTAGCATATCTTAAATTAACTTCAACAAACAAGAAGCTCCTGCAGTGTCTATCTAGTGGACTAGACTACTTCAAAAGTATGGATAATCTTATGATTCCACATTTACTCAAAAGCAGGCTGCAATTTTCTTACAGTCATACTTACTTCAGCAGAGATACTCCTGTGTTGTATCTTCTTGTCTCAGCTATTTGTTATTTAAAATCAAGGAAAGAAATTAAAAAACCTACAGAACGTGCTGTTACTTGTGTTCTCTTCTATTTTCCTAATTTTTTCACTCATTTCCTGATTTTCTTCAGGAGGGAAAAGAAGAATGAATATGAATAACCAATTGTCAGGTTATATCAAGATGTATCAAATAGGAACGACTGTTTGTGGCAAGAGAGGATAAACTGAGAACTCCTGTGGTAAAAACCCTAGGATCAGGACCTAAGCTAGAAACAATTACAAACTTTGGTTACCTGATCAACAACTTCACATGTTAAGCATCTCAGACCAAGCCCTTTATACATCTGTATTTACACATTTCCTAGCAAAATACCCTTGTCAAAGTAAAAATCAGATAGCTGCCGATTTCATTATGGAGTCACTGATCACCAAAATGACTGCTATATTTACATTCCTAGGTTTGAAAATATACATGCAGAATCAGCTATTTTCACAACATTTGTGCAAATCATAATACGTGCAACACAAAATGCTACAGCACTGACATGCATAAATTAGCCCACAATCAGATTACTATCAGCTAGTTTCAGGAACATGTATCTTAGGGAGGTGACCTGTAGTGAATTCATCTCACATCTTGTTCTCTGTACAGCTTTTATTTCCAATATTAAGTATATATGTGACGCTTGCCATAAAGGAAACCCTGAACAAAATGTTACCCCAGATAGCGTGGTGGAAAAGCATCTCCCTTGAACATAAAATTTTGTTTCACATTATCTTAGAAGTAAAAAAAAAACCAAAAAAAACAAAAAACCAAGTACAATTAAAAACTAAGAGAACTGTAAGTAGTAGAAAACAAGAGATTACAGTGAGACCAGTAGTCCTGGCTGCATCTCCTCTAACATGACAAGCTTTGTAACAGAAATCAAACCATGCTTCATAGTTCAGGGAAAGGCAAAGACCCTATTTGGTCATTTTGATGATTTGAATACCAAGCCAGATTTCCCACTAATACATTTTTTAGACAAGCTGGTCTGAAGTAGGACAAGTAACAGCACTTCAACCACTCTATCATTTTAGTTCATCAAGGCAAGGCTGTCTCTCTGGCAAATATTGTTCAAATATACTGAAGTGGAAGTTGTTAAACCAGTTTCCAGGAACAGTGGCTTTTGAGACAAGCAGTTAGCCAGTTAGTTATATATGCACAACCCAAGAGAGATTTTTAGGAGTTTTCTTTAAGATAGGAAAATAACACCATGCCTATTTCCATTTTTTTTCAGAGCTGCTTTATTCTAGTACAGGTTTTGTCTTCCATGCCTTCTCTTGCTTCTTAAGTACACTTGCCCTTCCAGACTAACAACATTTTGCTCCAAATCATCATTTCTTAAACTGCAGAACACCTACTGCATTCTGTGCCCATCACCCAGAGTAAGAAAAAAGTGCTAAGAAAGAGATCCATAGAAGTGTTCTGGGATGATGAGGATGACCCTTCTTGCAGGAGAGCCTTAGATGCTGTGGATCCTGACATCCAAGAATCCCTAACAACTACAGTCTAGATTCTGCTCTGCTGTGATGAACCACCCTGTTTTAATCCATTGGGTCTGATCCAGCAAAACTGAGGTCAAAGGAACTGTTCCCCACAGATTGTTTTTCTTCTTTGGCAATTGAAAGTCCCTGGTATGAATTGGGTCTGGGTCCGCTTTCTTATTTGTTTCTGACGATGACATGCATCGCTGTTAGAGCACAGGGAAAGACTCTGGGTGTGGTCCAGGGTTTTGCCTGGAAAAGCACAGCACTGGCACCAGCTGCATTCCTGGGGCTACCTCATTGTCTTACAGGCCCTGTCAGGAGCACTCTTCCGCCTTGGCTTTGCAGCTACATAAAACAGACTTTTATCTAGACAGAACTAACAGAAGCACTACACGATCACTTCCATGCTTTGTTTCCACATGCAGCAAACAAACTCCAAAACAAAATTCTGCTCAAACTCAGTAACAGTCTCCAGAAACTAGAGTCCCAACAGTGCCACCACTATTTACACTAGCAGATCCTGATTGAATATCTGTGCACATTTGCAAACTACTGAACACACAGACAATGCCAAAGGTTTTATGAACAGTGTGATTTTGAAGAAGTGCGACACATTTTTTAAGCAATTATATATACAACATTAAAATTAATGCATCAAATGTGAAATCCATAACTGACCTAGCAGTAAAACATGACAGAATTCACTGTGGATACACTGCATCATATATTAAACCTCAAAAGCTAAAAAATTCAACATGTAAAGTATATAATCATTTCCAGTTGATTCTGAAAGTTGCTTTATAGCTGAAGCTTAAAAAAAAAAAAAAGTAATACTCTTAAAAATATTTTGGAAAGCCCTTGTTGCACCTGAAACATTACTACTCTTCAATGTTTGATCATAAATTTATACATAACAACTTCCACGAATTAGATTACAAAATGCTGTTTAACTAGAAACAACTTCTGGTTGGAGGTGTATGCTACTAAAACTCAGCAACTAGAAGTCTCAGCAACAGGAAATACAAGATATCCAACTAAAATACAAGGTGGAGACTTGGAAACCAGACTGTAATTACTCTGTCTTGAGTTTTCCTGGAACAGCTGTACTAACACCTGAACTTTTATTAAAAAATACTACAGGATGTTTAACAGCAGCAAGCAGCCAAAACGTGATTTAAAACAGGAGTCAGAGACAGCACTTCCAAAAATCAAAACTCAGTACACTTGAAAACTGATCTGTAATCACGAGAAGGGAAATGTTATTTCATCACTTAACAACTCTTTAAAGACAAGAGGGAAATCTAAGAAAGAAAGCCTTGCTATTTAAGTAGAAAGTTCAGGTCATGGCATCAGGGTAGCTAAGTCACGTAGAGATCAGTCTGGGTTTGCCATGTGAAGATGTTCCTAAAGCCTGAAGAGATCCATAAGCTGCGCTGGATGCCATGCAGAGCCAGAGCTGGCAGTACTAGTTAAGGATAGGCAGGCATACCTATTAAAAATCTCAGTCATATACCAGGTCTTCCTTAGCAGTAAATCTAAGTTGTCAGTGACCTCTGTTATCAGGAAGAGGTTGGTGAATCTATGCAACTTTATAGATGACACAATAAAACCTGTATGTCCCCTTGAACAGCAGAGCTGCTGCAGAAGAGAGAGAAATATCCAGATAAGAGCTAAGAATATCCACTAGGAGTGATCTACTCACTAACTAGCTTTCACTGAACACCAACTAAATCTCCACTATATCACCAACACAGAGATACCTACACACCTTAATGTTCAAACTGAATCCCATCCCATATGATCTTGTATTTCACAGCATGAACTCCCTTGCAACCAAGAGAATAAAGTAGAGATTCCCATTAGAAAAGTTATTTTCCTTTATTCTGCAAGGTGTCTTGCAGGTTTCATTAATCCAATGGTTGACACACTATCAGAAAAATAAGTCTGAGACAATACACTAGGCAGACCTAATGTAATAGTGTGAATATTGCAATAGTCATTTAATGTATCTTGCATATGATACCCTTATCCAATGAAGATGCTGTGTACACACAAGCTGTAGAAATAATGCATAATGCTTTGTCATTATATTCAACATGGAATTTGACAATTAAAGTGGAGCAGGTGTAAACAAAAAAGGGCCTGAAAGTAAACATAAGTATTTCTGTGTGGGACTTGGGGTTGCTGTTCTATTCCCAAAGGATAAGCACTGTAAAATAGCCAGGTTTTTCTGGACACCAAGGTCTAAAACCTTTTTAAAGTATAACATACTCTTCTTTTTGTCCTCTATTTTAATTTTACTTTCAAAGAGTTTAAATGTCAAAAGGAACCATTTAGCCTGATCTCCTTTTATCACAGGTTTGGTTCCTTTGTATTCAGCTACTCCAGCAATCTGCACTGCTAGAATGCATCTTCCAAAAAGGCAACCATGAAGTAACAGAGAACAGCTAGAGAACTGTCAACCAGGGCAGCCAGGAATGACCCTGTGTCTTGAGCTGACACCTAAGGCCTTTTTAGTTATCAATTCTCAGTGGAGAGTACTGCGAATTTCTCCAGACACTTTTTGATCCCACCTGAATTTTCAGTACTCACAATAACTGCTAGTGCTGTGCTCTGCAGTTCAGTTATGATGTTTTAGTCATTTTGAAATCACTCTTTATCTCCTTTACCTGATGCCCTTTAGCTATGTGTTGAAATAGACAGGAACAAAACGCTCCCTATTTACTTTCTCCTTGTTACTCATGACTGGAGAGACATTCCCACTCTGACATGTATTTTCCAGGATCATTAACCTTCTGTACCATAGCTAAAATTTAGAATACCATCAACTACAGTCTATTAAGGTTCCCTTCACTTGTCTCGCAGCTGTTTCATTAGCCCAGATGAATTTACAAGGCATTTTTCTTTCAACTTTATAAATTTTTTTTTCTTTTTGGTTTTGTTTCAGGAGGGAGTGGCACTCATTCAGATCCTGAAAACAGCTGCCGCAGTTCCTTCATCAATTATGTCCTAATTTCAGCATTACTCAAGCCTTTGCAGAAAGCCCAAGCAGCATTTCCCAAGCACTTTTTTGCTTGGCAAGTGAGTTGTTGAAGGAGCCCACCACTGTCACCAGCCTTTGTTTCCCTGTCTGAGCCACACTTCCCCAACTTCTGAAAAGCACCCACAATAGCAGTGAGTGGGGATGGCTTGACAGCTGGATCAGTGAACTGGTCTGGTCTAGGCAAAGAAAAACACAGACACTTTTCAATTTGGGTCACTTCCGCACTGCACTTCAGATCTCAGCCTGACTACAGCTGCTTGAGCGTGACTGAGAGGCTGGAGAACAGCAGTCAGGGGATGGGAAGGAGAGGCAGAGCACAGGGAGGAGCGCAGCAACAACTTAATACATTTTTCCCATCACAGACAACAGGAACAACTCCACACCCACATGACAACGTATTTGAAAAATCCAGTTCTGACACTCGCTTGAGCACCACCCTCACATACCTAAGCCTACAGAAACCTATCAAACATATAACTGGTACTGGTAAATATTACTCCCAAGTAATATATGATCACATGAGTTTTTCTCCTTTCTACCCATCATCTCTCTCATTATGCAACATTAAGCAGTCCTGTTTATACTTGCTAAATGTCTCTGAACAGCCACTGCAAGCCAAATAGGAAATGCAGTTCCCAAATTATAGGTATTTAAAAGCAGGCTGAATAAACCTGACACACAAGAGTTTTGAGCAGCTAAACCTCCAGCTATTTTTGAAACATGTTCCATGGTGTATCCTTCCACAGCTTTAAGGATTGGCCTGAGAGAACTACTACCAATAGCAACATGCAACACAGACTATTCCAGTTTTGTTTTGCAACAGTTCTGTATTACTAGTCATCCCTTCTATTTTACAAAGTTATTTTTCCCTCAGTAACTCATCAGTCATCGTGAATTGCTGAAACACCCCTAGAACTAGGCAAAGATCTGTAAATAGTCTTGGTTCCTCAGCCCTTGAGACACTGACTGGCTGCACAGGGGGCACAACAAATTTCTGTGTATCTGCTTTCAAAATAAACGTAAGGGCATTTCACTTAAAAAGAAAAAAAAAAACTGTACTCCATGAGATCTTTCTTTTATATTAATATTACAACCCCTCACTATTTTAATAACATTTGTATTCTGGAATCAAAACACAGACCTTAGAATAAAGTATGCATGCAGATTTTTGTATCCTTCTCTACAAAACTATATACTACTGAAAATCTTGTGAAGTTTGCATATTATCTTTGCATAGTATCTTGCATAATATTTGACATGAGGGAAGGATTTGGTCATCTCATGAGCCATGTTTATAACTGGTTTCAGCAACGTAAACACAATTTTATACACATCTAGCAGAAGAAATAAATCTCTCTGTGATTTGGCAATGTCAATACTCACGTTCACTTCCACCTCTATGGACCAGTCTCCTAGTGGAGGGTTCATTGATAACTGAAATTTTTTGGAAACTACACCCAAATCACCCTCCTCCATCAACCACTGCTGAATCAACTTCTTCCGAGGATCCTAGGAGAAAAGTGGAGCTGCATGTTAAACGTGAGTGGCCTTGCTGGCAAGATTTAGGTAGCAATACATATGATCTGTGTTTGTCACAAATTTGGAACATATGACACATTCCAAAGTGTAACTACGTTCCTGTGGATACTTACTCGGATAAATATATTCAGAGACACCTTGTAAGGTTTAAGATCAGGATAGACAGTGACAATCCGGAAGAGCACATCTTGTCCTGGTTTATACATAGACTTATCAGTCTGGATGAATACAGAGGTGCTCTTTGACATGTACATCAAGCTGGTACGGTTAGAGAAGATGTGCTGGCCACCAGCACGGCCTTCCACCAGTAATTCATAATTCCCAGAAGCACTGTTCAGAGGCAGCTTAAAAAGAAATAGGGACTCTCTGTTAGGTACCAAAAATATTCTTGAAGATACTATTATTTAAAAAACATTTGACATAAAGAACTTACATATACCTGAACTTGTCAATTTATGTATATTCTCAAAAAGAGAAAGGGGTTTTTTTCCATTACTTTAATGTGTTATTTCAACAATTACCCGAAAATGTGTTATCAGAAGCATCTTTTCAACAGATTTCCATCTAATTCAACAGATTTCCAGGTTTTCAACAAGTATCTATGCATTCATATGCCATTCACAGTCTCACACATACATACATTGTGCTCTCTCTTTTCAGTTGTTTAGAAATTTCTTGGGTTTGATATAACGGGCTAGTACTTTTCTTCATCACTTTTTGCTATTAAATTTTCCAAAAATTAAAGATCTGAAGAAGGTACGTGTGTAAGCAAGATGAGCAGGACTGTAAGAGAACTTTGCACTTTTTTTTTTTACGGTCTTTAGCATTATATCCTTTGGGGTAGAAAAATCAAATACAGAATTAATATCTCACAAGGTGAGGTACTGTTTTTCAATAGCAACTTCACAGATTCTGTCCCATTTCAGTTTAATGATTCATAATTACAGCACAGACCGTGACTCATTCAGGAAGTAAAATAATTATTATTCCCAAAATATTATGAAATGAAGGAACAGAAATTGTATATGGTTAACTTATGTTGGATAGACACTGAAGGCCACTACAGTACTGGCAGAAAAGACAGGTATCACTGGCAAGGAAATTTAGACCACATTAAGAACAGAATAACCGTGCACAGGTTTCTTTTCTCTCTCTCTCTTTGTGTGTCTTTCCAGTGCACAGCAGAAATCTAGAGCTCATAATTCAGATGCATCACTTCATTTCCTAAAGTTAGCTGGGAGGAATCCCAGTCACAGGGGTTGAAAGCCTCAAAGCAGAGATGCTGCAGCACATCAGGATTTTAGTTGAGCAGAGCCTTCACAGACAACCACTGAGCCCAGGGACATCCCAGCCCAGATGCTGGCTTCTGTACCGCCAGAACATCTCTTTGAAGAAAGGAAAGGGTTTTAACGCAGCACACAGCTCATTCCAACAAGCAGCCCTGCTGAAAAGCTTAAGAGTCACATGCTTCTGTTTAGAGTTAAAACTGTAAATCTGGAGTAAAACCTCTGAAGTTAAGACAACTAAAGCAGACAGGCTAGCATTTTTCAGCATAACACATGCAACTGAAGCACTCCTCTTGCACTGTAATGAAAATTACAGCTGTTAACTCACCAGGCACAGCACTTCAAAAGTATCCTACCAAGTCCTATAAAGAAAGGCTGTACTGCTGTCAAAGCTCATTTTAACAGCACACAGTGAGGTAACAGGGATTCACAAACATGGGAAAATGTCACTGGGTGACAAATGAGGTAGATGCAAATGTCTGTAGAGAACACATTTCCTTCTCTGCGTGTTTACCTCTAGAGAGGAATCAATTACAGTTCTATCCCTCTCTGCTGACTTTCTGTTTTTAAAAAGAAGCCAGGAAAAAAAAAACACGAAGGGGGAAAAATAAAAAGGCTCTTTTTCAGTCGTGAGCAGGCCGATGATGACACGACAAGAAGACATCCCCCCTTTAAAATCTGCATCTAAAATTTAATTTTATAAATCCAAAGTTCTACACTGAACTGCACTGTTCAGCTGCAGGTTTTTGTACACACATTGCCAAGAACATATGATTCACACATTTCAACACCCTCCAAATTCCACGCCAAGTACTCTGCAGTATCTTACAGCCTTAGCTACTGCATCTGTCAAATATTAGCTTATTATTACCTCAAATATTCATTTATGAATATTACTATTTCTTAAAGAAGCTGTAATCCCTAAAAAGCATGTAGGATTCACTACAAGAAGTCCAGGACACATAATCATTCAAAATCAAAATGGGGGAAAATAACCTTGTTTTGCTTCATCATTGCAGTGAACTGTACTCTTACAGCATTATTTGAACATGCTTGCAAGTATTGTCTTTGATTTCTTCTTTAAAAATCTGCAAATGCCATTTGGAGACCTCATCTATTTTCCTGTATCTCTTTCCTATCACAAATAATGACAGATTGTGTGGGTTCCTCCCTAGATTTTTACACTTTTTATATCTAAAAAGATCTTTCCTTCCCAAAACATGGTAACAAAACTGCCCATTGTACCTTTCTTGATGTAAGGGTCAGAGACAATGAGGTTTGCATGGCTGTGGCAGTGTATTAGGACAGCTGAGGTGCAATGTAACCCACCTTCTGTTTCACACAGCTGTGCTACCAGAAACTGCACTAATACAACACTTCCACAAGGACATTGCTACAATACTAGTAACTACCTCAGCCCCACCAACTCCTTCTCTAAAGGGCTCCTTCTCTAAAGGACTCCTTCTCTCAACCCAAATATGAGCAAGGCAGCTTTTAACACTAAGCAGCAGGAATTTGCTGCGAAAATATTTTATCTTTGTCAAAATATCCCAAATGAATGGTATTACTATCCCCATTTTGGCACTCCTAACACAAGAGAGAAAAAGGCCATCTCACGTACTTCTGACTACACCAACCACCATCACAAGTACCTCAGACAAAGCAGCTACTGTTTCCTCTGGAAAAGATGAGGATGAATCCAGAAACTCATTACCCACCTTCTGCTACCAGCAAATTACACTTTGGACAAAACCTAAGTCTACTGTGGCGACACAAATGAGTAAAAAATCTTGCTGTTAATAAATGAGTCAGTTCATCACTTCAGATAGCAGTGAGAGAGGGAGGAAAGTACCCTGCCTAGTTTTAGGTGCTTGAACATTTTAAGACTTAGCCAAATTATATTAAGGAATTTGTTAATTTGATTTTTTTTAAATGAATGGAATTTTCTACATTTGCTATAGTTCATAGAGATGCATTTCAGCTTAGTAATTTTCATAATGTTGAGCTGCTCATTGTCATTGATTATCCATCTATCAAATACTTTCAGATTATTTAATCAGAGACAGTTTATTTGAGATCAACTTAAACCCACTGGATTAGATACCCAGACTTAAGGATGATTTTGGTAAAACTTTTTCCTGATATAAATACGTAACTCTTTAGACTGGGTTTTCAAGATGAACATCCAGGATCATAAACTCAGGATTCATACACAGCACGCAATTCAAGACACACTTTTGGGGTTTTTTACTGTATTTTTTTTCCAAACCCTTACAAAGACTGTATATAAATATATTTTTATTTTAGTATTTCTCAATTGTTGCTTTGCACAATATTTTCAGCTGTAATTAGCCTTCATGGTGTGTCTAAAATACAGATGTAGGTATCAGCCAGTAAAAAAAACCACAAATCAAATCTCTGTGTTCAAGTTTTATGATAGTTTGTGTTGATGCTGAAATCAGCTCCCAAATCCTGTAATTACTTCTAACAAGATGCAAAGCATTTGATCTGAAAAATCCTTGATTTATTGGTCAGTAAATACACTCATCTGAGACTCTAAAAATAACTGGGATCACACGGAAAATATATCAACACCAACGGATGGTAAGTTACAGGGAGTCAACATTTTCTGAGGAAGGAGGAAATGAAAAAAATACTTACTGCTGGAAGAACAAGAGTCCCAAAGGTATCTGAACAAAAAGAGAAGAAATATCACACTGTCAGAAATCTGTGAGATTAACCACCATAAACTTACCAAAACACTGACATTATCTTAGAAGAGCAGTGCTCCTCCCCCTACACAGTTGATGGAAGATGTGAGATACCTTTTGCAGTGCTGCAAATGTATAAACACCAGCCTACAGCAACATTCATTCTCTCTTTGGTGGGGGCTGCTGTCCACGTTCACTGCTTGAACATTTTTCTTTACGTTCACAGAGACCAAAACACTTTTACAATCCATTCAGCCCTCTACACCACCCAAGTTATTTTCCATTGATTCTGCAGCCCAGATAAAGGCTAAAATTTTTAAAACAATGCACAGGACTTATCACCCTTAAGCAAAGGAGCACCCAGAATTAGCCTCACCGAATTATGTCACCATGGGAAAAAGTAACTAACACATCAATATATTTGGGTTAACATAACTTACTGCTTTAACTATTTTAGATAATGTGGCCTCTGAATCTTTAGAATCCAAATAAATGTCCTGTTAAACTCATTACATCATGAAGCTATTAGTGCCACAGCTCTTATCTTAATTACATAATGTATTATAGAATAGAACAGAACAGAATAAAACAGAACATTCCAGTTGGAAGGGACCTACAGTGATCTTATGGTCCACCTGCCTGATCACTTCAGGGCTCACAAAAAGTTAAAGCATGTTATTAAGGGCATTGTCCAAAATCCTCCCAAACACTGACAGGTTTCAGATATGAACCACATCTCTAAGAAACCTGTTCCAGTGGTGGACCACGCCCTCAGTAAAGAAATTCTTCCTAATGTCCAGTCTGAACCTCCCCTGGTGCAGCTCTCAAGCATTCCCACACCTCCTACCACTGGATACCAGGGAGAAGAGATCACACCTCTCTCTCCACTTCCCCTCCTCAGAAAGCTGTAGATAGCAATGAGAGTGCCCCTCAGCCAGACTAGAGAAACCCAAAGCCTTTAGCTGCTCCTCACAGGATGTGCCTTTGAGCCCTGTCACCAGTTTGTCGCCCTCCTCCAGATGCACTGAAAGACTTCCTAAAACTGTGGGCCCAGAACTGCAGAGAGTACTTGAGGTGAGGCAGTACCAAAACTGAATGCGGTGGGATAATCACCTCTCTTGATGAGCTGGGGATGCTGTGCTTGATGCACCCCTCAAGTATGTGGTTCCCCCTTTTGGCTGTCAAGGCACACTGGTGACTCATATTTGCTTCTGCTGATTCCATTCAGTTAGACCTTTTTATATCTCCTAAAAAGCAATAGGTTTATACCTATCTTTTCCTCAACAGTTTCATAGAGTAAGAAAAAAAAAAATTATTTATTTATTAATGTCCTTCTTGATCCTGGACCTAAAGGCATTCCAAGATGAAGTAATCACTTGACCTCTGAACTTCAATAAATGTTAGTTTTAGAAGTCAATGAATTCTTTCCTTTGACAGTGACAAACACAAGGAATCTCAATGAACTGAATACAGGTCGTCCTGACTGCTGCCAAAGCACTAAAGGAAAAACGCTATCCAGCATGTACCATCTATTCAAATTATAAACTGGGTTAAACCAAATGACCCACATCCCACAAATGACGTTTGTGGGTAGCACACTCCAATACTTCATTCTGGTATTCAAAAGCTTCACAGGCATGGGCAGTACTGTGCCTAAAGAACACAGTTCTTTCCACAACGTGTTTATGTTGCTGCTAAACCTATTTTTTTTTTGTACCATCGTTCTCTGCACTTGAGAAGCAACCCATGCAGTCATTAACCCTGAGAAACCCCATTGGCCTTTGAGGTTTCCCAGACAGGAGTGTCCAGCAAAATACTCTTCTCAGCAGCCAGTGGAGACTGCCCCAGTTCACAGTGGCAGGGAGCCCCCAGACTTGGTCAAGGTTGCTTGGCACACACAGGGCTACAGGACAATTATCAGCTACAGGAGAGGAATTACAAACTGCTGCAGAGCACCTGATGCATAGGCAACATAAACACCTCTAGGTGCACTGATATATTTATTCCCAACATCTACCCAAACAACCCCATGCCCAAACAACTAAGAGACATGATTTTAGTTAAAGGAAACTTATGTCTTCCTAACCCAGGAGAGGGTGAGTTACTGTTAAGTAGGAAGAATTTTTCTTAGGAGATTATATTTCACTGTAAAGGGAACAAGATGCACAGTAACTAGCAACAGAGATGGTATAAAGTTACCTCCTGAAATTTCTCTGTTATACGCTAAAACTCTAACCCTTCTCTTGTTTCTTTCCCTGTGTGAAGTAAGGCTGTGCTAAAGCTGGGGTCTGTACAACCACAACCCATAACACTGTGTCACCAGAGAAAAAAAAAATAACCTTTGTCACTGCTGATAATTGGTTATTAGCAAGGAATAGAAACCATTTATGTGTCTGAGAGGATATGCACATGGTTAAGTTCTGCTACGCTAGCTTTAATCTAACCCACACAGCTAATTACAGCAATGGCTACAGGAGTGACTTCAGTACACTGGGAGACACGAAGCACAAATCTGGTATTTGTACCATAGCCCACCCCATGGGGTCTCTATTTCCATCTTTACCCCCCTAGTGCAAACACACTGGTACCCACGCACCACAAGGGCAGAGTGATGAGGGGAACTGCTGCACATCGTCCTGTACAGCATCTACCAGCTTGCAAAGCAACCTTAACAGGGCAGGCACTTCCAAGCTTCTCCATCAGGGTAGTGCCTGCTTGCCTCCACCTGTTTTGAGAACCAGTGGCATGCAAAAAACCAGAAATCTTATGGCAGGGTTTCTTTCCTGTTCCCAAGCCTGGGAGATCTAACATCAGGTCTGAGCTAGATATACTGTGATGCAGATGGGGAAAGAGCTGGGGAGGAGGGAGATTTGTATCACAGTTGCATTTGTGCAACTCAGAAAGGATTTACCTGCTGAGGCAGTGCTAGCGAGCCACAGCCTCCCTGGCTGCTGTGATAAAGCCCAGAGCGCTGCCTAATTCCCAGCCAGTGAAAATCATAAAAGAGGCTCCAGGGCATGAGGTAATCTTCCAATTTATGTCACTACGTAATTCTTTTGCTAGGAATTAAGCAGCCTGGGCAGATCTGAGATTCTTTAGCATTGCAGTGGATACCCCTGTCATGCAAGATTTTCCCATGTTCTCAGAGACTATCAAGCTGCAGTCAATTCCCTAGAGCTCTGCTCAACTATGCCTAGGGATGACTTTGGACGTGCTCAAGCAAGAGCTATAGGCAAAATATTTCCTTTATGCCAATGATGAATAGCGGAAATTCACCAATTTTTCTCCTCACTTGATGAACTGAAGTTATATTTAATCATGCAGCAATTTCAGGTTTATAAGGAATTAACCATGGTCCAACAGCTAGCACATAGCACTGCCCTGCTGCAAGCCCTGCTATCATGCAGCTGACTTTTACCCACATGCAGTGTGTAACACTCCCACATGAGATCAGTCAAGTCCGGTGTCTACTGTCCCCAGAAATGGCAACAGTCTTCTGTCTTCTTCAACATATCCCTGCAAAGAACACCTTCAGTTATGAAATACGGGTAACTAACTCCAGGCAGAAGAAGTAGGTTTAGAAGGGAGCCCAGAACAGCTAAGTCACTCACACCAAGCACTGCAAACCACAAAACACTTCCTCCTGATTCATTCCATCTGCTCTCTGCAGCAGCGGAGTCACCAGCACAACTGCAATGGGACATAGCAAATGGGAACGACCAGGCAAGAGCACAGGTCCCTGCTACCACAAGAGATTAGTTAGGGAAAACTTCCAGCTGGGAACCATGACTTGGTTTTAGGATGAGACAGGAAAAATTCAGTGCACTGTTCCAGACGAATCTTGAAGAAGGTTAAAAAACAAACTACCAAAAATCTCAAATGAAGTCACATGAGCCTTCAAGAAAAAAAATCTTTCCTCGTCATTTGCAAAACCATTTCTTTCACAGAATTCCTGAGGCTTGTACTGTATTCGTTCAATAAATACTGCATTGAGAAAATACATGGAAATACAGTGGAAACAAATGCCACACTCTCCTGCCTCCTTTTCCTCAGAATCCTTGGCATTTAGGATTTTCCAGTAGAAGAGGAATCAAAGACAGTGTGGGAGTGACATATCACCAGTATAGATGGCAGGAAGAAATCGTCGTCTTTTTAAAGTATTTTTCTACCCTGCCATTTTTTGCCAGTCTAATAGTATTATTATCAATAAAGCAAATAGAAAAAAAATCTATGTAAACACATGCATGGTTTTTTTAGACTTATGGAGAGCTGCACAAACAATGGTATCTTAAATTCTTCCTACAGCATGGGCCTGACCCAAACACAGAAACTTATGCTACCTCTTCTTGAGATGACAACACTAGGACTAGTCATAAAAGTTCCAGCTTCCATCCCTAAAAAAAGACAGAGGTTCTAGAAAAATGACTGTATGGCTTGGCACAGTGAACTAGAGCTTGTGCCAATATATATCAGTAAAGTAGCACTTCAGTCTCTCATTTACATAAAGTCAGCACTGACTGTATATTCTAGCTCATGCGGCAGGTATTGCTACCAACAAATTTTCTCACTTAAACTTTTCTACCTATGTCCTCAATCCTTCTTAGTAATGTGTGAGAACAGAAAAAATATAACTGGAATCACTTCAGATTGATTTACTGAAATGATGCCACATCTTTGCTCTGGCAGCTGTGCTCATATATCCATGCTTGGGAAATGTTTACAGAAAAACATTTTCTTTGCAGTGGCAAATGGAGTTATTTTCTACTGCTGAATCTATTTCAAAAACTCACATCATATAAATAAAAACTAGTGTTCTTCAATGTCCTTCCAAATTTTTATTCCTGTCCAAAATATATACTATTTTTGTGTTAAAAAAAAAAAAAAGAAGCAGTAATACCAAGGCCTAAGCTGCTCAGGAAGCAAAAAACACTTATTCTTCAAAGAAGACCTGCAAATCTGTCAAGTTTGCAGTTTGCTTTAAATATGTAATACTCCTCATTTATCATGCTAAAGCTATCACCCAAATTAGCACTGATTAGTTACACAAACAGCCCAAAATACAGAGCTTGAGCCACTGCTGTTAAGTTATGGCTCAGTTTGGCCCAGATGACAGAAGGAGGGGCAATACAGCACTCAAACATGGAATAGGGATTGCCAGGGGACGTCAGCATTCGGGCTGACATCCAAAGCCAAATGAGGCCAACTGGCCTGTCGCAAAGGGGTATAACTTGCTCCAAAAAGCCTCCTAAACCCTGTCTGCCAGCACTACAGACACTTCCCTCCACAGCCACTTCCTACCCTCCTCCCTATTTCCTCCACCCCCTATCCTTTTCAATCGTTTTCGCAAACCTGGAGGCTAAAAGCACTCAGAAATTATAAAGGGGGAGAGAGAGGCAAGGTAGCAGTGCTGCCTATGGAGAAAGATGTAAAGGGACAGGAGGAATAATCTAAACTGGACCAAAGTTTATCACCTGAGGGTCTGCTCAAGCAGCTGGGCACCACAGCCCTAGAGGACAGAGGAAAAGCAGAAGAGGCACTGTCCTTCCTCTTCTCTGCCCCCTGAGCACAGCATTCTCTGTGTCTTTCCACCTTACATGGCAAAGGAGTCATGGTACCCCCCTGCTTGTCCCTTCTACTGATTCAGCCATTCTTCTCTCGTCAGCATTGTCAGATCTACCCTTGAGGAAAACCATCATCTCCCACCCCCTCAGACCGACAGATACTGCCTATGGCTGGGCACCTCTTCCCTTGCCCTGCCACATCCATGATCCCTTCCCCAAGCAAGCAGCATGTTTCCTGATGACTGGCTCTTTTTAGACCTAAAGCATCATTCAGACATGTAATTCTTCACTCAATCTTCTAAAGTCAACCAACCAACTCCATGGATTATACTACACTTTCAGCTGAGTAGTCAGACACCAGCCAGTTGCAAGAACACAATACTTAGAAAACACTCTCTGGTTTATCTAAGACACTGCATGCTGGGTAGGAAAAGAGAACAGCTTCATATTTCCAAAACTAAATAATCTTAGTAATCAGAGACCTTCTGAGAGTTATCCAGGCACTACCATAGCTTAAACTCAAGTACAGCCTCTTTTCAAATTTTTCCCAAGACAAATCTAAGAGCCATCCATGGACGTCTTGTCATGCATATGGCATTACCACTGCCTACCATACCATAACAACTATACTCCCATGAATTATAAATTTACAGCTGTTAGGAAGGCAATTTTTGAATACTACACAGGAAACTTTCTTGACATGAGATCCAGTCTGTGAAAATATACAGATAATTCAGAATAATCTCAGACTTAAGCCTTTTACACAACTAAATGTGAAATACATTTCATCCCCTTGGTGACTATACACAAACTTGCAGGCATCTGCACATCCTGCTTTCAAGGCACTACTGGCCACCATTACTATCCATTCTGATGTCCATGAAATAAACACAGACAAAGCCACTATTAAGGCAATTTAAAGCAGCTGCAGTTTTTATTCCTACTTAAAACACAGGAAAATCACATTACGACAAAATATGGCTAAGCCTGTACATGCTACACATTTGGCAGTATTAATACCACCCTCATCACATCAATTGATGTAACTGGAGCAAAAGTTCAAAGTCAAGTCACTTCTCAAACTCATTCACTGCAAATAATGCATTCAGAATCTAATGAAATTTCTGCTTAGAGGGAGGGAAAGAAGGAGGTTTCTTTTCATATTGGTTTTCTTCCATTTGCTGGAACACAATCAAAGTTTGTGATGACAAAGCCACATAACCTTCCAGAGGCAACAATATTATTTGAATATATAAAAATATTACCAGACTTCCTTCATCAGTAAATAAAGGCAATATAAATCCCTAACCATACAAAATAAGCACCTGGACCTCACAGCTATACCACAAGAAGCTGAAGAAGTGGTCTGTCACTATAACCATGTTTTCTATGCACATACTTAGACTGCAGTGAATATAGGTGAACCAGCATCATCTCTTGACACTTGCTATTCAGTCTCTGTTGACAGGACCTCAACTCTGCCTTCACAAACAGGTAGTCATGGACAGCACAGCATGGAAACCAGCAACACTGCCAGTGCTGACAGACACGAGGGTCTCATGAAAAGAGAGGTTGCCTCTGTATGACTGGAAACTCCTGAATTTCCCAACTGCTTGCTGCCTGTGCAGGTATTTCTATAGCTCAGTACTTCAGCTTGCATCTCCTTCTAACTAGACACCACTAAGGACATCACCTTAGACCCATCTACTGTTAGCACCCACCTTTTTCTCTTTGAAGCTACTTTTAATGTACCTAATAGTACTGTCTTGGGGTGACTCCATCATGTATATCCCCTATCACGGCTTTATGCCAAACAGTTAATTTTGTGCCTTTTCTGTGCCTTTAAACTGAGCTTGAGAGGGAAGAAAAAAAAGATGAGGCGAACTTTTCAAGGCGGTTTCTCAAGGAGATACACTCCTCTGCATTCTCCGGCTGCAGTAGCACGGGGGGAGCACCCTGCTTTCTTCTTCAGCCAGCTGTTTCGGGATTTTTTCTCTTGCCAGCATGAGACGGAAAGCTGAACTTTGTTTCCTGGGACTTTGTTTTTTCCCTTCTTGTCTTCTGGACTGTTTCAACAACATCAGAACACATCGGGAGAAATTTTCCCCGAGGCCCAGTGGGGTGGGCCCTCGCTGATGCAGCTCCGAGGAGGAGAGAGACCACACCTACAGAAAGACTCTGAAATCTTCACAGGTTTCTCTCTATAGCGAGAGTTTTATTATTTAGCATTATTATCCCTTTCCTGTGTGTTTGTTAGATAAATAGTTTTTATCTCTTTCACTTTCCTTCAAGGAAAATTTCCTTTTTCCCAAACCTGGTGGGGGGAAGGGTGGTTGTAGCCTGGTTTTCTCTCAGAGGATATATTGCTAGATTTTGGGCAAACCGGCACAAATAAATAACAGGTGCATAGCACACTTCTCTTGATATTTCACCCCAGTTCCTCCCATCTCTCCTCAGATGCTTTCCAGAATGCATAAGAGACTCCCAGGGTCAAACCAAAGTCTGTTTGGCCTAAGGTCCCATTTCCAGCAATGGTCAAGGACAGACATCTGAAAAGCGTAAAAACCGAACAAGTACACAGTAACCCTTCCTGAGTACTCTTCCCAGCCTATGCAATCTGTGTGTCTTTATACTGGGCCAATCCTTCATGGACTTCTGTCTTGTAAATTTGTGCAATCGTGTTTTCCATCCACAGCAACTGGGACATGGAGTTCCACAATTTATTTTCATCTCATGTGAAGGCCCATCTTCTTCTGTCAGGTTTGAACTTGTCTCCTGAGAGATCTCCGATCCTTCCCTCTGCTTTCCCTGGCATTTCTCCAGTTGGTTCACAGGCTCCATGATGAGTGCCAAAAATCAAGCTCAGCATTCCCCAGGATGCCTAACTAGGCTGCGAAGATTACTAGAATACTTTCTCATAGCTTACAGAAAATACTTCTGCATATACCTTTGAGTACAATGTTTACCTTCTTTTTTGAGCACCACAGTATTATTTACAAGCCGTCACCTTCTGTTACCTTTAAACCACCATCCCCCCTATACACACCTCCCCTTTCCTGTAGGACTGCTCCTGCACCTTGTTCCCCATCCAATAAATGCATGTTCTTTTTACTCATCAACAAAAGCAGAACTATGCACTAGTTCTAGTGATGACACTCCAGTTTTTCCCCTAATCATTTCTGGTATTGCCAAAATGCATTCAAAATCTAATCCTTTCTGCCAGTGTCCTTACCACCCCTTCACTAGTCTAATAAACATTCTCCCTTTTTAATTCACAGCAGTCACACTGAACAAGACAGTTTCAGGGCAACTGATTTCCTGTTTGAGAGTGAGCCACTTAGACTTACTTGATGAAGACTATTTTCCATCCAGCCACAAACATATTAAACAAGAATTTCATGCTGTCCCTGCCTCCCCAGCTGGCTTGTCAGAGTGCCATGCCAGACTATCAAAAGCCTTAGTAAAATCAAAATCTAACAAAATCCTGCTTCTTCTCCACCTACAAAATCCTGCTTCTTCTCCACCTACAACCCTTGCCAACCCATGGTGCAACACATTGTATTTGCAGGTTTTCAATCTTCCAGAACCCCTCTGTTCACTCATGCTCTCGAAACTTCACTAGCAGATTTAAAATTATTTCAGTCAATTCCCTAAATATTCTACAAGCAATTTTATCAGGCCTAAATACCTAGTTTACCAAAGTACTCTTAAAACCATTCCTCCCCTTTTGTTATTTTAATTCTTAAGCCTTTTCCATGACAGTTGATCTTCTTAGTGAAGACTGAAAAGTTGCTGCCTCTCAGCATTATTAATCATCAGAGTAGCAAGCCACAGAAGTAGCCCCCGTTCTCGTAAGAGTAGCAAGCCACACCCTTTGCTAGCTTTGTTGCTACCAATATGTTATTTAAAAACCCTGCCTTACTATCCTTCACGATTTCGTATTGATGGTTTGGCCTTACCAGTTTTGTTCTTCGTTACCCATGCTACTTCTTTAAGTTCCTTTGCAAACTGATTTCATTTACAGTTTCTACATAAGGTATTCCTTCTTTCTGTTGTTTTTTTGGCCAGTTTAGATCGCGTTTAGTGACTTCATTTCTTACCTTTCTGCTCTGTTAATGTGTACTTATCCTTTTAGTATGAATCCCTCAGGAATTTTCACCCTTTGCTTCCCTTCTTGTTTCTGATAGCATGTTACCTGCCAATTCCTGTTGTTTCTGGTCATCATTTCTTTCTTCCCTAATTCACAGCCTTTAGTTTGTTCTTCTCTCTCCTCCCCTTCCTAAAAGCTGCAAAGCCCTTCCGGTTCACAGCAGCAACAGGGAACTGCACACTGGGACATGTAATACTCCCTTGTCGGTATGAGTTGCCCCACGGTCCACATTTCTACCTTATCCTACCCTTCTGAAGGTACTGTGAAACAGCCTGTAGTGCTCCATCTGCCACACCCTCCTTGGCTGGGTCTCAACGAAGAACATGGTGACCAGAAAAGCCTCACGTACAAACACGTAAGCCTTGAGTCATAGAAGGACACTTCCCCTCAAATCTCAAACAGCATCCAAACAGTAAAATAAAGCTCAAGTACTGGATGGGATCACTACTCCCATTTTTCTGCTAACAACTTAATGGGCCTGTCAGCAGGATGGATTCAACAGCAGGCACAGAAACCTGTTGAGTTTTGTTCTTTTCTTTTATGTTCTTGGGTTTGTTTTTTTCTTTTATGTACTCCAGCAATCTGAAAGCCCATAAGAGAGCACCTTCTTCTCTAGTACCTGTCATCTCTGGGTCCAGCCCCAACACCTCCTTCCCAAAAAGTTTTCTTTCATTCTGATTTTGCATAGGTTATGTCCATGTGCTGACTATTTAACAATTAATTTTTCAGGAGGCACAGCTACACACACTTTTGGATATGGAGGTTATGGATGCAAAATCACTGCTGCGACTCCTACTCTCGGTTTGGCTTTATAGGCATTGATGAAAAATTAGGCAGAAAGGAGATGTTCCACTTAACTGCCAGCAAAACCTTTCACCCCACAGATTTTCAGCACAGACAGCACAGCCCCAATAACTCAGTCAGTTTACCCTGACAAAAGGTGCAGGGACAACTCAAGGTTAATAACAGGGACTGCCGGTTTTAGGCCATTCATTCCCATTTAGGTGTTACTTTACAACTTACTATTCCTAGTGTTTCTCACTGTTTCTCACACTGACATGGTCAGAATCATATTATTAAGTATGTAAAACATGCCTTCTGGTAAAAGGAGATTTTCCATTGTCTATATGGAGGATCACTACATGTCTGAGCTTGACAAACGTTCTCACAAACTAACTTGCTTCACAAATCCTAGCTGAGTATTTACCATGCTCTAACTCAGTAACCT
Source organism: Ifrita kowaldi (assembly GCA_013398055.1). NCBI lineage: Eukaryota > Metazoa > Chordata > Aves > Passeriformes > Cinclosomatidae > Ifrita > Ifrita kowaldi. The sequence continues at coordinate 395,278 of VZRS01014607.1, read as the reverse complement.
CTGTTAACAAGTAAATGTACTCCTCTCTAGAAATACAGAAAAGCAGCATAAATTAATTAACATGTACAAGTAATTTACAAACTGTGCATGTTACTGTAAACCAAATTCTTCAGTAAGTTCACATCATTCTCACTCAGCATGCCTTAAATACATTACATTGTACCTTAAATACCAAAAGCTCTAACTAATTAATCTCATTCTTTAGAATTAAAAGCATTCATGCTGTTGGGGAAATTATGACACCTCATTACACGTAAAAGCTTTTCTGAAAACAATTTTTGTTTTCCAACTTATATGCTACTTATTCTTTCCAAATAATTCTAGCACCAACACAGAAAATATTTTCAGAACCTCTCGCAATTAAGGTATAAGGTTGCTCATACACTAACACACACGGCAATGTCTGGGTAGCAAACCCTGTAAGAAAACACCTCCTGCCAATTCATACTACATCTTTATTATCAATGACTGGATAAATAAGCATGGCAAGAGTCACCCTTCAATGCAATCACTATAGATCAAGCTATTCATGCAGGGAATTTAACTTGTCCGTCTGTTATTCCCATAATTTCTTCTTTGCTATTGTTGACACAGAAAACCCAACAGCTCCAATTGCACACAAGCCATTGTTACCTTCTGCAGTCATTTTCAATCAGGGTGAGAATCTTTCTGATACCGCATCTCCACTGAAAGTGTGTCAAGGCTTGGTACAGTGCACACAAACAGCTTTAGTTAGTGCTTTGTGTTCTCCTGGAGTCTGCTCTAGGCAATGGAAACCTGTTATCTCCTGGTGACGCATTCTTTTTTTTTGGATTGTGCTTGCTCACACAAAGTTTACCTGTAGCAGCAACCTCCCCCTTGCAAACATTTAGTTGGTTTGTTTTCACTATATTAAATGTAATTAACATCTGCACCAAAATATTGGTCCTAAACAATCTCCCTTCCTATAGAGTACATTTGGATTCTGGAATATTGAGCCAAACTCAAAATACCTTTAAATGTATGTGCATGCACACTTTCTCCTTCACTCCAAATACTCTCTAGTCAGTTATTAATATTTATTTTCCCTTTGTTATATAAAAAGCACAATAATGACGGGAACCAATCTCCAATGCTGAAGTGTTTCTCTAACAGACAATTTCCCAAGAATCACTCAGATATCGAAATTCCACTTCCAGTAATATTAGAACAATAAATGTTTTATCAGCCATCAGAGGGCAAACACTCTATTTCTTATATAAAGCAAGAATTATATTATAGGAATTAAAAACATCCATGCCTCTAATACAACAAGATCTCATGGAGCTAACTCAGAAACTTAGACCAGTATATGTATCATACTGAGCTGCTGCTAGAGAACCGGGCTGAATCATTAATTTAAGGCAATTGCAGAAGCATTGTCAGACAGGTATGTAATACCTCTTACACTTAGGTACTTGAATGAGCTTGGCCTGCCAGATTAAACATCCCCAAAGAAAACTGTGTCCTCAGCCTGTCCTATGTCTCCAGCATCCAATTTCCAACTCAGTTCCATCAGCACAAACACTTGCACATTGAACCAGAGGACCTGTCTGCCTAAAAAAACATTCAAACAAAATAAAAACTTTATTTTTCAGTCAGATCAGTTTCTCAGAGCAGTTAATCCCCTGCTTTTGCTGTCACCATGCAAGGAAAACTACAGAGCATAATTGAGCCAGCTTAGGCAACAGTGCCACTGAATGTGCAGCCTAACCAAGGTAGGTATTCAGTGACAGACAAAGCAACATTTTCTGGGCACTAATATATGCAGCAATTACATAATTTAAAGAAGATTTTGTGTGCCTGGAGATAGGCTTGGGTTTTTTCCTTCAACTGCAACAGCTGGCTTGATAAAACCTCCAGTCCTCCTTCAGTCACAGCTTAAGCTCAGCTATAACAATACCACTTCACATTTTATCTTAAGATTGTTGTGTTCTTCAATGAAAAATTTAAAGGTTTATGTTCTTATTCTGACAAGCTGCTTTTGCTTCTCTCTGACAATTTGCTTTCTCTCTGAGCCAGAACTGATCCACACCTGTAGCACCTTTGGGTACATGTCTTCAAGACTACATCCTCTTTTACAGGGCAGTTCCCTTGCTCCTAGCCCTTAACAATTTTGCTTACATATTTATTCACAGAAAACAAATGACTAACAGGTTATATAACCTGACTAGAAAAAAAAATTGATGGCAACATACTAAATGTTAAGAATTTTGCAAGAGGAAATACATGGTATGCTCAGCAATTTTTTCTGTTTCACTTATCAAGTAAAGAAGCATAGAAAATTTAAAGATATATTTAAAAGACAGGAAAATACTAGAAGCTAGTAATGCACTATAGCATTTGTCCTTTTTCCTTACTGTATCCAGTCTGATACAGTATCATACCTGTTCCTGATAACCCACCGTTCACTCTGACTTCAGCAGCTCCCAGTGTCAAGCACTATTCTGTGTGCTCAGAAGATAGACACAGCCACATATTTTCAGAAGCTTGGAATTAGCAGTTGCTTGTCTGGCTTTTAATGTTGAGAAGGACAAAAACAGACACGTTGAAACTCATGCAAGGCTCACTGAACTCTATGTCAAAGCAGAACAGAAGCAGGAAATAACAGCCAGTATAGTTAGTGGAAGAAAAGGAGAAGGCAATTTATTTTATTTTTAAAACTTTGGCTTTCAAAAGAAAACAGCAAAAGTTAGTTGGTTTGGGTTTGCTTTGGTTCTCTTATCAAAAATTTCTGATCTGCTCAAAACTTTTTGATCTGCTCCATCACACTCAAAGCCTCAATCTCCTCTACAGGCCATGAAGGCTTTGAAATGAAGGTGTGATGCTTCCAACTAAAGCATCTACATTAACTGTAAAACATTAATAGAAGAATTACACAAGCAGTAAAGGAAGCATCTTATAGAAGGGTAGATTTTTCAGTACCTCATGCTGCCCTCAGACTTGCTACTTTTAACAAACAAAAAGCTAGAGTTTAGATGTCATTTCTATTGCTTCATACTAAGAGCAGTGTGAAAGCTGGACTACCCATGCAAAATATTTTCTTTCTCATGACAACAAATCTCAGGCAGGATATCGCTATGCTTCTGTTGCCAGCTGACCTTTCTGAAAAGGAACACTGGCCAGGATATCTTAGCTCTTCAGAACTCCCACCACATCCACTACCCCTGCCTGGTGCCATAGAGTAAATCAGTCTCTTCTCAGGTTAACTTATCTTCAATTCTCAACCTCTCCACGATTCAGTTCCTGATCCTTAAAAAATCCTGTTTCTTCAAATGCACGGAGCTTCCAAGTCTGACACAGTCATCCTCACTTCGCTGCGGTCCTCAGGTTTTTTCTTAGGGCATGAAGAAGCAGCTCCAGTTGCTGTATTACCTTGTTTCACCCCTTCCATTCTCCCATATGCTTCCACTTCGCACCTTAACAAGTTACCAGTAAGCAACTCTTCCTCCACTACTAAAGTGGCTCCACTACATTGACCAGGGTACCTCAGAAATCCCACATCCATCACACTTTGCTACCATTTGATTATTTTCAGAATTTACTGACAGTTAGCACACCCATGCAATCACTCCTATCCAGCTCAGTTGCCCAACCCCAAACAGAGCCAGCAGTGTACAAGACTGTTTTCCCACAGCGACTCCTACTCGGTAAAACAAATTCCCTATTTTAGTACCATTTAGAAGCTGTGATATTTTGGGAGGAAGAAAACATTTCTGTGAGAAGACAAACTGAAAAACTTCCAAACCAAGTCCATTCTTTTTCTTACCTTTCTCAAAGACCATTTCTCTGCTCAAGACAGTCTCGTTATCTCTGATCACTTCTCCCTTTACGGTGACCTGTGCTGGGCTGTCCGGCAGCAGAGCTACCCCAATAGTAAGGTTTGCTCCAGGCCTGATGTTCCAGGGAGCTGCCACAAGGAACGTAGGTCTGCAAAGTCCAAATGGGCAGAGGGAGAAAGGGCAGGGAGTGAAACACACTCTCACAAAAGTAACCGCGTCCACGTAAAGACACACGACACATGTTACCAAGCTCTTCTGTTGCTCTCCGCTACGGAGGCTGGAGGTGATGCTCACCCCCCTGGCGCTGCGGGTGCGCAGGACGGGGCACGGGCAGCGCTGCTCTGCCCGCTCTCGGCATCGGCTGCCAGGCGGGCGCCAGGGAGCCCCGGGAAGCGCTGCCCAGGCAGCCCCCGCGCCCGGCAGGAGGGAGGGAGGGAAGGAAGGTGAAGCGCCCCAGCCCGTCCCGGCCCCACGTACCCGGCCGCCGCGGAGCTGCAGAGGAGGAGGAGGAGGAAGAAGCGGACATCGCCGCGGGACCGCGCCATGGCTCTCCGTGCGCGCTGCCCGGTGAGTCTGCCGCTGTGCGCAGGGCCGGGGCCGGGGCTGGGGCTGTGGCCGTGGCCGGGCGGGAGGCGCCTTGGCGGGCGGGGGACGGAAGGGAGAGGCCGGCGCTGCCCCAGCGCCAGGCACGCTCCGCCGGCGGCAGCCGCATGAGCACCCGCAGGGCGTTCCCGGGGCCGGCCGGGGGGAGCGGGGGGGCGGCCCGGCGGCAGCACACATCGGTCTACACAGAGATACCCGCGGGTGCGTCCCACCTCCCCTCAGCCATCGCCCCCCCTTTCTGGGGCTGATGCAGCTGGGAAACGGGTGGGATTCGCAGAACACAACACCCTACGAAAGCAACACCGAGAGCAATGTTTTCTGCCTGCAGCTCCGAGCAGAGCGGCAGCCTGTTGTGGGGAGCTGCCCGGTTATCGACTTGGAGAGACCCGGAGAGCCCGCAGAGGCAGGTTGGCCTGGGGCTCGGGCTCGGAGGCGAGTCGGGAACGGTTCTGGGTCTGAACAGACAGAAGGATGCTGGCAGAAATTCAAGGAGTCTCGTAGCTTCTTAAATGTGAACCGATTGGTAGTGCAGCTCTGGCTGCACTGTCCTCTGTGCCCAATATTTGCAAAATAAGGTCATACCTACTTATAAATCTTAACCTACCTTTAGAGTTCAAAAAGGGCACTGACAGCAGCTTGGATAAGATTCTATTCCTTTAGCATGTTCATTGTAACTGTGTAGACACGACACATGTAATGTTTGATTTGTCCAATTTCTTTCATCCCAGCACAAGTCTAATACATTTAGAAATTATACCCAATTCTTGATGTGTGCCTCTTCAGAAGTGCTGGACTGGCATCCTCTGCATTGTGGTACACAGCCAAATGCAGTCATAGTCCTAAACAGAAGCATCACGCTATGTTCTTACGAAAATCAGGTATCAACAGTAATGTGCATAAACACTGTGCTCTAATTGTATGCCAGGCAGTCGTGCAGTCTTTTCACATCTTTTACATTTGCTTTTCTAGGTATTCATACATCTGCTGATTCTTTTTGGAGCACCAGTCTTCGTGGAGACAGAAGAGAGGGTGCCACCTCTGTAGACTAGGGAAGGGTGATAGAACAGCAACCAACTGATGCTTGCAAAGTCAGTCTTCGCAGCTCCTCACCTGCAAAAGGTGCACGATAAGGCAACGTTTGGGAGATGTTTGCTGTTGGTTTTAGTAATTCCTTGTTACATGTGAGAAATAGCCAGGTAAAATGAACAGTCACTGTCACTCCTTTTATTGGAGACTGGGGAAAAGAGCTTACAAGTCTCACTGCATCCCAAGAAGCCCAGCCTCAGATGGCAAAGCTACACATAGTATACATCTCCATTCCCTGGCACTGAGCCAAACTGGCACTCCACCATACCTGTCAATACTAATCAGCTATCTCAGTCTCCAAAACAAGGTGGTCACATCCAAACTTCCCATCAGGTATGGTCCACGCTAACCCCCAAACTGCACCACAAATTGTTCAAGAGAACACCATAGCCAGGGCAAAACCATGCCAAGGTCAACTTGAGGGTAGAGACAATCCAGTCCCAAGAACATTGGCTGGCAGTGTTTAATTCATTAGCATGAATGTAGCCCGAAAATTCATTAGTGAAAATACTTGCAAATGTCACAGATTTTGCCCAGTTGTGCAACAGTATTATGGACTCCCATCTTCCCTTTTTTGTCCTAGGGGCTTACTAGTTTAAGATACTTTGGTATATATATTTGATCTCTTCTTCTACAAAAATGCCAATAAAGGAATTCTGCAGCAGAAAGTAAGAGAATAAATGGATTGTCAGTATTAGGGTTCCTTCTGTCCTGAATAGATTTAGAACAGGTAAGAAATGGAGGAACAGAAATTGTTCCAATTCCATTCTATAACAACATATAAGCTCAATTTCTTACACATGTATTCATGCACTCAGAGATATTTTCATCATTTCATTTCCAAACAGGATACACTACACCATAGGTACATGTAGAGGATTTTCATGGTTAAACACACCATTTAGAAATCAAGTGTGGTATGTAAGGATTCATTAAGTTCCCAGTTGGCAGAAAACTTAAACACATATTAGCCCATTCAGATATAATGTCAAGAGTCGTGTCTTACCAGCATCCAAACAAGGTCTTGATTTTCAAAAGTGCTCTGCAGCTGCTAATTTTCATTGTAATACAAGTTCTGGTTTCCCCGAAACACCACTTTAAATCCTACATTCTTTTATCAAATGTGGTCCTTCTTTGGTGCCCAAACACAAACTACTGTACCTGAACAGGGAGCAGTTTTACTGTGTGATGGCTCCCTCTCCCATTCTCTGTTCAGCACCTCCCAGCTCTGCAATCCACAGCCCTCCAAATCCTATTCTGCAGCCTGTTCTATACAGTTCTTTCTGGAGAGAGGTTTACAACTAATGCAGCTCATTTCAGTGGCCCTGGTTGCAGCACAGCCCCAGAAGTGGGTATCAGTATAGGATGTAGACAAAAAACTATGGAGCATGGGCAGATACGAAATGAAGAAAACTTTCAGCCCTATAGCCAGCGACTGCCTATAACTATACCATGTATCTCAAGCGTACTCTGCACTTTTCTCTGCACACAAAGAATAAAAATAGGTCATGAGTAATTGGAAAATTAGCACAGTTAGAGAGAATTGAGCTAAACTGGTATCCCATTCGTGCTCAGTAAGTGCTAAGCTATTTGTTCTGTTGGACTTGGGTTTCAGGTGAGCATAGCTGATTACACAGCCCTACCAGTTGTAGGACTGTTACAGCACTCTGTTAATCTGCTCATTTCCACTGACAGTTGTCTACGCTAGGGGTTGGTCATGCAGTTACATGTCACTGTTTGATTTAGGTCAGACTGGTAACTCAAACAAAAACAAGCACTGCTTCAGTTTGCGCTAAACTGGTCAAATTTAAACTTAGGGGCACTTAGTTATGACAAGCTTTTGCATACCCACTGGCTTCTGTTATAGAGCACACAACATTCTCAGCTAAAAAATTCCTGTTCATCCAGAACAAGCAGAAGAAACAGATCACATTAGTAGTAATTAACTGCTAGAATATCTGTGTTTTAACTAAACAAAAGACCTTAGCTGGTCTACACATTCAAGCCTATAGAAACAACCATTTGTCATCATCTCAGGCCTAAGAATGTTTTAAATGCCTCTTTCTGACAAACACCTGACAGATTAATTTGTGCACAAAGATCACCATGCAAGGGAAATTTGTTTTGGAATATTAGGAATAAATCTGAAGGAGTAGAACCTAGCGTGGAAGGATTTAATAATCTTCAACTGCTCCAAGCCGGTCAAGTGGATACAGTGGAGACACAATTTGGGAGGTAAAACAGGTTGCTCTTGTGTTCAGCATGCCAACCAGAGAAGCTAGTTCCCTCTCTGTTCAATGTGCACATTTTGGAGTTAAACAAGCATTACCAGACTCAAGATTTACACCCATCTGTGGTATGTCATCATTATGAAAATTCCACTTTTAACACCTTCACTGCTACTCAGGAACCTTATTTTTCTAATCCTTCATAATGTTTGACAGAGCCAGTAAAGGCTGCAAACATTATCTACAGCACTGGCTGTGCTAACAACTATACTGTTACCTGTTTCTATACAACTTAGGTTAAGTCTAGCCCGAATATATGTACCAGTACCAGCAGAAATCACACCTCTGAGTTGCAGCCTAAGTATAGTCTAAATAAAAATGTGTTTAAGTAAATACAGAAAACCAGAATGGTTTCTTAATGAGTCCAGCAAGCAACTTCTGCCTTGGTCAATTAGAAGGACCTCAGCACCTAGCAAGCTCTAGTAATTGTATGAAGATTGGCTGGAAACACATGCACAGCAAGTCTGCTCTTCGCTAATATCATGTGTAAAAAAACTACTGTTATGGTAAAGGTAAAAACCTAAGCACTACAGTACTTAAAATATTGGGGGAAATCTCCACAAAAATTACTGCAGTGAGTACTAGTATGGTCAATGCCCTGTGTCTGCTTTTAGCATTAGACAGTGAACTTGGATGGTCTGATACTCAACTGGATTCAGCAGGCATTCCAGATTGTGGTGAAAACAATATGTTTCCATGAAATGAGGCAAATTCGGGGAAATCTGAAGAGTTATGTTATGTGGAAATTTGAATCAGAAGATCACTACAGGCTCTTCCAGCATAATATTCTCTCTTCAAAAGCTTATCCAGTTGCCTTATGCATCACTGAACTCAGAGCAGCAGAGCTCATTTAGGGGATGGATAAATCTTTTAATCAGTCTCAATAGACTTTGGATGAGGTCCTAGCAGAAACTGTGATTCAGCAGTTTGTGGAACTAGGAAAGAAGCAATAGTCTGTTTTATCACTCATAGTGAGTGGACAAGAATTAGAGTGAATACTAAAAATAAGTGCGTGGGAGATCATTTGTGGCAGCAGGAGGGCACATTCCTTGCTTGGATGTAAGCCTGAAGAATTTGCATTTGCTGGAAAGTACTGACAGGAGCAGAGGCTATAAAGCTCTCCCAGAACACCTCTGATGCTCTTTCTGATGATGGAATGTGTCATAACGTTTTACACTACAGTGTCAATGGGTGTGCCATGCACTGAAACTTGCCCTGAGCTATCAGGGTGGAGTTTTATGAAAATCTGGTGTACACTACAATTAATAACTTTTTCTCCTAGTAGCTGAAGACATTTCCATTGGTGAAAAATGTTATTTGTAAATTCTCTTCCAACTGGAACTGTTACTGCAGCCAGAGTGGTAGGATTCACCTGATCAAACATGGACTGTGCAATTGTCTATAACTGGTTATTTACATTCAGTGGATGAACAGTGTTGTAGGCACTTTTCAGAACAGATTTGTATGACTCATTGAAATACCAACATTTGAATGAACAGACATTCAAAAGCGACCTTCTAAACCAATCAGGTGAATCCCATTCTTAAAGCACCAATTTCTATTACATTTCTAAACAGGAAATCAAGACAAGTAGTTGAAATATCTTGTTATCTCCAGAGCATGTAAGATGACTAAATCTTAAGAGTCCTCGTTGAGTATTCACCTAACCTAAAGAAAGACATTAATTTTTACAAGCTTTGGATCAGGCACTGTTTGAAGGTGTGAGATTTTGTTCAAAGACTGGCATAAGAACAAGCAAGATATGTCCAAAAAGGCGAAAAGCTTCTTCTTTTATTAAAAAAGCATTGAAAAATCTTAAGATCTTGGAATTATATACTTACATTTTCATAATATTTTAATTTTAAAATATCTTGACACTTTTTAAACATACCCCTAAAAATATATGTGATCAAATCAGCAAGTACTATATTATTGCGTTATATGTATTATTATATATGGGCTTTGAAAAACCCTAACAAAATGAAGCACTGTCTTCTAGGAAAGCTCCTCGTACAAGGACCTCATGGTTAAGACTTCATGAAGTTTTGAGAGATTCACTATTAAAAATGAGATTCAGAAAGAAAAGGGAATTAAAGAAGGAATGACAAAATTATACAATGGGAAATGTGCAAGTCTGAGGAACAAATCTACATAGGAATTCCTCATCAGTAAAGATAATCCTCAATTACCAAGTTCCCTGGGCCTTTTGAACTAACTAAACAGTGCAGAAGAACCATAATGGAATGAAAATGAGGCCCTTGTTTTTCCCAGAACAGTAGCTCTCAGCAGTATGAATCTCACAGAACTGTAATGAATTCCTGTGAAATGACCCTATGTTCTTATTGCTGATGTGCAGAAGGTCCTCCAAAGTGTGAGTGAACGGGGTAGTTGTAATAGGATTTTATGTGTAGCTTCAAATTTCTGCTGTAGGCAGCCTCAAAGTAGACTCTTGGCTTTATAGCAATCAGTGGCACTGAAATCACTGCCTTTCGAGATGTCAGAATTCAAAATTATATCTTCCACCTCACTCAAATCTCTGTAACTTTGATAAAGAACTGAGGGTTTTTTTCATTATTTGCTGTATTTAGCCCCTTAACTTTGAGTGATATACTGCAGCCTACTCAATACATACATGCAGAACATTTAGGAAGCAAGCTCATGTAATGTCATTATTTTATTTTAGAATTGTTCTCTGATTGTAAAATGTTCAACCATACAGTATGGGCATGTTAAAACATGTACAAACATGTTCTTCCTGTGAAAATGAGAGAAGTTAAAAACCTGTATAAGTGATGACAGGTTGTCCTCAAAAATCTATTTTTCCAGGGCAGTATTATTTACAATTGTATGTGATGAAATGCCATTTACCAAGCTTCATTAATCATTTTACCTTAGTGTCGTTATTCCCTTTGCTCTGAGGATTTTCAAAAGGTCAGTGCAACCCCTCTTTGTTGCAAATACAGCTGAAACAGCCAAGAAAAACCTTATTTTTATTAAATAATTTAGTGTGGATTAACACTATTTGATTTTAAAGAAGGTAAGAATTCTCTGAGGATTTAATTATCTTAAACTATAGCCTATAATTAAACTGTAAATTTCAATTACAGGTTTTTAAAAAGGAACTTCTAAACCCAGTGTTTCCATAATGTCATAGACTAGTACATCACAGTGCTCTGGAGTATGTGCATTCATACATTGTAACTTCACTTTAAATCAAGGACATAAAAACTGGCAGATTTTGTAATGAATGTGTGTTTCTGTAATAGCTTTTATGACATTCATGTACCCATAAAAAAGGAAATGTTAGTACAGCAGTTATCCCTGTAGGCAGAGGCAGCTTCCTTTCAAAAGCAGACTCACCTGAGAGCAATTCATAGTGTAGACAAGACTCATTTCCCACATTTTACACAAAAGTAAATCAAGCTGTGGAGACAATGCCCTAAAACAACAGACTAAAGAGATGCATATTTTAATTCATCAGTCAGAGAAGACTGAGAGGGGCCTTCATGACACTTCTTTCTTTCATAGAAAGAAAATGCCAGGTGCTGATCTATGGTAGAAAGTGTAAAAGGAACTAATGTCAGGCAATTAAAGTCAATCAAATGCAAGTTAGAGAAGAGGCATATACTGTCAACAGAGTTTATTTTCCTGAACACACTGCTCAGAAAAGCTGTGGTTTCTTTTTATGTCTTCTTGTTAAACCTGAATGCCTTTTCAAAAGTCTAAACCAAACAATGAGGCTAAATAGAGGGTCAACTTGCTGAAATTCTGTATTCCATGACATAGAGATCAGGCTAGGTGATCTCCAGGCAGCTTGGCAAAAATCTGTGAGGGTGCTCTTGAGTCAAGGGACCAAAATCCTTTAGAGATGAATGTGTCCCAGGAAGGACAGAGCAGGGATCTGCTCCCAAAGAAATTAAATAGAATTGTCAACAGGGAAAGAAAAGCACTTCTCAATGGTGTAGACTATACTATTTCAGTCCTGGTTTCCTCCATCTTGTCACATCCAGAAAAGGTCAACACCAAAAAAAGAAAAGAAGACAGGATTAGAAGCAGCTGTTAAAATGAAAAGTTGTAGGATGTGATCTCTTGCGGGACAACTTTTTTCATTCTAAAAATAAACCCAAAACTTTTTGCTTGGACATTGGTCAAAAGCTAAAACTGTGACATTTAAGTTTAGTTTGTCTGCTGGTTTTTTTTTTTTGTTAATCTAAAAATAAAAACAAAAAAAAAAAAAAAAAAAAAAAAAAAAAAAAAAACCCCACCAAGAAATCTTTCCCTTTCCAACCCACTCCACTGTGGTATCAAGAAAAAATAGTTAGAGGTATGTAGACCTTAATTATACAGGTAAAATCTCTTAGAAACTCCATTCGATTTTAGATGAAATCTATTTGACAACCACATAACATGAGTCAACCTCATATTACACAAATTGCCCCTTACAAAATCAGTCCCTGTAGTAGCTAAAATGGCTTCTACAGACAGAGTGATTAAGAATTATTTTAAAAACACACTCAAACTATTTATAAAACTTGCACAAAACTTTGTGTTTAGTTTTGACACAGGTAAACACCAGTTATCTCTCCCTGAGGAGTAACTCTTACCACATACTGCCTACAAGAAAGAAAGGAGGGTGAGGAGTCCGATCTCAGCGATTAAGAAGGAACTGAGTAAAAGTTTCATGTTTCAAGTCACCAAATATGCCACAGTCTAAATAAACTTAGCCCTTGAGTAATGCCACTATAGGGTATTCATTCACACTGTCCAAAAAGCAACTGTTTGTTCCACTGCCAACCACCCACAGCAGCAGTCATGTTTATTTAAATGAAGAGGGTGCGGACCCAAGAGTTACATCTTTCCAAACCTTGCTGTAACAACCGAATGTTTGGACGTTGCTGTCATATGTCTGAAATGTGTCCTGTACTGGACAACTTTCTAAGGTCTCCTAGCCATGTTTTTAGGCTAAGGACTTACCCTGTGATTTTGCTGACCACTAACAGCAGTTCTGGGAGGCTTGGCTTTTTTTTCTTTTTTCTTTTCTTTTCTTTTTTTTTCTTCCCTTCCCTTCTCTTCTCTTCTCTTCGCTTCTCTTCTCTTCTCTTCGCTTCTCTTCTCTTCTCTTCGCTTCTCTTCTCTTCTCTTCGCTTCTCTTCTCTTCTCTTCGCTTCTCTTCTCTTCTCTTCGCTTCTCTTCTCTTCTCTTCGCTTCTCTTCTCTTCTCTTCGCTTCTCTTCTCTTCTCTTCGCTTCTCTTCTCTTCTCTTCGCTTCTCTTCTCTTCTCTTCTCTTTTTTCTTGGCAGTAGGTTACTTTGGATATTAAAAAACAAATGAACTATATTTAAAACACCTAGTGCACATGATGTTTTTAGTCCTCAGAGGTCACAGGATCACAAGACCATGGGAAAATTCAGGGCAGAGGACTCAGGAGGTTGTCTGATACAGCCTGCTGTTCAAAGCAGGATGAGTAATGAGGTCACAAAAGGTTTCTTGGGGCTTGATCCAGAAAGGTCTTGAAAATCTCCAAGGACTGAGACTGCATAAGCTGATGGTTGGATGATACAGAGCTCAGGAGTTTGCAGTTACATTTCTTATTTTATCTGAAACAGATGTTAAAATTTTCCAACTGCATTTTACTTATACTTAGTTGCAATGCTTATGTGTTTTCATCTTAATTGCCATAATGTAAACCACAACCAGGTTGCTGTTTTATTGACTGCAGGATTTACTGTTGTCTTGTTTCCCCTTCTCTGGTAAACAGAACTTTTGACAACAGGACTAACAGTTTTTATGCACTGCATAGTACAAAACACAGAATGAGACTTGGTGGGAAGGAAGCAGAGGGTCACTCAGTGAGGTCTAGCAGTACAATAATGTGTTGCACACCCAGGTACAAAGGATTATGTGATAGGCACCAGGCCGGGATTCAATCCAGCTGATATTCACCTTGTACATGGCCATGTGATTCCAGAAGCGATTCTGAGAAACATGGATGTGTTGACACCAACTGAGTCAAGTCAGGGTTTACTCCCTGACATGGACCACAAAGAAAGTATAGATATATTCTATATATCTTTAAAAATTCTAGCCCTGGAGACATGCTCCCCAGCAAACAGAAGGAATAATGCTTGTAAGGGTATTTAAGGAACATACTAAAATTATGAAAGACTGTAGAAGACTTTTCCATGCTAGTCAGAAAGAGCAGCTTCCTACAGCTATCTGAAGTGTAGGGTAAGATAAAAAGCAAGCCTCATGAAAAAACAGGGAGTTCGTAACGGGTGCACTGGCCTTCTTAGCTGAGAATTTTGAAGGCTAAATTTAAAAATATGTACTACTTTCCAAATCCTGAAGTCTTGAGAGTGACAGCTGTTAAGTCATACACCAAAATCTTCCTGGGATTAACAACTGTAAAATTACCCGGAAAAATGTCGCAGAGAGATCCACAGGAGGATAGGGCAGGGCTTGCAGTGAGGTACCAGAGGCCCCTGATGCTGGTATCTCTGAGGGATGGCTGGCTTCCACAGCCACAGAGTACTGCAGCAGTTTCTGAGCCCTGCCACCATGCAGCACATCACAGCTACATAAAGGCTTCTCAGCTGCAAACGACCCAGCGGAGACAGTATGAGCATTGCTGTACAAATAGGTTCAGCACTTTAAAAGTTAGCTGAACAGGGCCCAGCTCCTTTTCTCCTTCCCTCTCCCTCTCTTTGCTTCTTTCTCTTCCCTTCTCTATTTCTCATTTGTTTTGTGATATTCCTATTGCATTTTTATGTGAAGTTTTTATGTACATCCTCTAGATGTAATAGCTAGGGATAGCTGCCAACATTTGCCGAATAAAAAGCAGGTCAATTCTGTTACGAAAGTGTTGTAATTACCATGGATTTAGGCTTAATTTTCAAACATGGAGTGACAAATTTTGGTCAATGTTGTAAAAAAAATGCTTTAGTAAAAAGACACCACATTTACTCTTTCAAAATTCAACAATTTTTCAAATCATTGTCAAAGGAGAAATGCCTTTATTGTTGCAAGCAGCTTTGGTTCTTTTTGCTAGGCGCATCTAGATACCAAACATCTGAGAATCTTCAGACCTACATCTTCCTTAGACATCTGCTGGTAAAAACAAGTAGAGTCATCCTCCATTTCCCAAATCAGTCCAAGGGGTATCACACTGCCACGTACATTTTGAAGTGATTCTCCTAAATTGACTAGGAGAATGCCTAGTGAATGCAAGAGACTGGCAGTGATTAAGTACCTAATTCACAGGTTCTTACCTTGACTAGCATACTAGGTTCCTTGAGCATAAAAAGCACATCATCCTATCCTGCATTATGGGTTCCATTCAGATTTCTGAGATCTCTGAAAAAATTATTTATTTAGTTACTGACAAGAGAAATACAATTTTCAGAATCTCACTTATTGTGCATAATTTCACATACCAGCACTTCTAAGACTAAGTAAGGCTTTGCCAATGGAAATTCTTTTTTTAAGTTTTACTATTAACTTTCACTACAGAGTTTGCATTCAAAAAAGAAAACACTTTAGTGAGAGCTGCAGCACGTTCTTTGGCAGTTCCAGGCTTCAACAAATCCAGCTACCAATCAACTTCCCATCAGGAACAGGACAACACTATTGAGACAACCTGTGACATACCAGCATATTTTATCTTCATAATTCCATCTTTCATGACAGGATAATTCAGATTAATTTTGTTTTGCCACAGATCTGAACAGCCTTAACATTGCAATATTATAATGCAGCACATCATGGGGTAGAAACGCTTGAGAGAATCATTCTAACCTGGCACCAGGCAGGTATAAAGACATGGTTTTGCAAGACTGAGCCACACAGCTGGAAGAATAAGTCTGACATGACTCTCCACTAGTAAAATGCCTTAAAAGCTAATGTTTCTATGGGTATGCATGTGCACAGGGAGAGATTACGTATTTACTGGGGATTCAGAAAAAAAAGCATTTCTTCTCAGAAAGACTATAAAGGTGTAACAAACCCATAGCATATCATTCAGATGTGGAACTCCTTGCCACAAGGAACATGAATACTGAATTTTATGTGGATTCAGATGGCATAAATTCTTGTCTGAAAAATGTAAGGGACTATTGAGAACAGAGGTACCACATCCTGCTCAGGAATAGCCTGAGTCACCAATCAGTGTATTCAAACATTCAGAGACTATTCAGAGGATGTATCACCCTATGTTTAGTCTGCACAAGCCCTTCCCTCAGCATTTGCTATTGACTGCTGTGTGAGACAGGGTACTGCGAGGAAGTGAACATTGGTCCAACAGACCATAGCTATTCCTCTGTTTTTATGAGTCCGCAGACAAAAGAACTGCTCTTCATAGTGAGCACTCCAACTTCCCCTAGTCGTCCACAGTGAAGTTTTTAAAGCCATTAACCCAGAAAATACAGAACTAATCCACAAAGCTTGAGGGGAATCTACTCTTTTCCCTAAGGATATTCATGGCTTCTGTACATAAGGAAACAACTATAGTTTAAAACAAAGAAGATTCCACAAAGCCCCAGTGCCTTGTCTTGCCTGAGGTTCAGCATTCACCGCAGTTACTAAATGCCACTGACAGAGGAGAAATATGATATGTTTCCATGTACAGATGAGTGTTCTGAACAGAGGCCAGTTGTTTCATAGGAAATGTCCAGCATCATCACCACTCCCATTTCCTTTAGGAAGAATACCTATAAATGAGGGGGTCTAGACATTAAGATTACCCGTACTTCCAATCTGTACTTCCACTGGCTCATATAACACTACCATTTAGGTAATGCAAAGCCTAAGCTACTTCTCTGAATCTAGTTGAGCACTGTCATATAACCCAGAGGAGTACTTTGTAGAGGACACAATACAAGCCTTCCTTTCTTCCATATGAAAGCAATGTTGCTAATTGAGGAAAGTCCCAGGCTTTCTGCTGTCACGGCCAATGCCAAAAATTGAACAGCATGGAATGTCTCTGCTAACAAACAATAAGAAAAGCAGGCAGGATGGGTCTCCTCTCCCAACATAAACCCCCAGGCAAGAATGTCCATGGTGACAGGGTGCCCTGAGGCATTTGCAGCAGACGGAGTATTTCCAGCCAGATGAAAACACATTGTACTGCCAGAGCCACATAAGCCATTTCTGATTTGGTCAGCATCATCTTATGCATGATTAAGTAATGACTTTGTATTCAGCTTTACAGTATGAGAACTGCCCAGCTTAAGGCATGCTAATTCTTTTCCTTTTTGATTGACTGCAACTTGCTCTCTTATGGGAAACCTGAGAAATGTTTTGCTTGGATGCATGTGCATATATTTTCTTGTCCAAACAATGTGATACCTTAACTTTATATTCTTCTATTTTGTAAATTATCATTCTAAAATTTAAATATCCTTGTTAGGCATTTACAACCTTAAAATGCTATGTACAATACTGTGTATAAGGACACTTAGACAAATCTTCACTCACTGAACTCTATTTATGTTACTTTCAGTTATTTGAGAATAACCAGATGATTATTATATTGTGAATATGATCTGTATTTCTCTGCTCCTTTCTTTTGTTTATCTTGAAAAAACAACATTTCAAAAGTCAGATTCATTAAAAAGGTATAAAAAAATAAAGGTATCTTGTAATAGTAGTTTTTAACAGACTGAAAAAAATGTGGGAACCCAGAAATAACTTTTTTATTATATCCTATAAAACTTAATAGGTTGACATAAGAGGTATTATCTTGCTCCATGAGGACATACTACAATTTAAGTTAGCATCACTGATCTATTTTCCCTGGCCACCTTCTTCATCTTTTAAGCCATTGGGTATAGGTAGAGTTAATCAGTTTAAAATGCATTCCTACATCATCACAGTGTATCCTGTCTGCACTGTTGAATGAATATGAGAGCTTGCCCAAAAGGAGCCATGGCACTGAGGGAACAAGGCTGGATTTTCTCTTAAGACCCAGTGATTCTTTTCCCAACAGGACTTCAGAGGAAAGAGAGCCATCTACTGCTCTATACGAGACATGCTGCAGCATGTCTTTTTAGATTGATGATTTGAAATGTCAGGGTGGGATTCAGGGAAGGAAGTGGAAACCCCTGCTGTTTTTCCTCTTTTATGCTGTGGAGTCAGGTGACAAGGGAAGCGAGTTGCTGAGCAGTGCTGTCCACCACCTCCCCAGCCTGGCACAGAGCACAGCTGCATCCAGCAATGGAAGTAAGCAGGGCAAAACTGTTTGAATGCAAACAATTGTCCTTTTTAGAAATAAAAATAAACAAAATCCAAGAATACTGCAAATCCTCCACATCAGGAGGATGCATCACAAGTATGATACAACCTGGCAGAGCAGACCGACAACCAGCAGTGCCTGGTAGGCTGGACAGAGGCAAACCACACCCGTTTCCATACAACTACACACAGAGTCTGCCCCCAGGGTGTAAGGAATGACATTCTTATCTACTGTGACAAGGGTCAACGCTCCCCCACACACTCCTGAATCTGTACTCATCAGTGCCACCTTTTGCCTGTGGGGCTGCAGCCTCCAAATCAAGCTGCTTTTGGTGCAGCGTGTCACTAAGCAAGGAAGATTCACTCCACAGTGATGGTCTGCAAGATCCGAGAAGGCGGCAGCAAGGCAGAGAAATCCATGTTCCTTGCTAATGTAAGGGGTTTTGGCACTATCCCGTACTGAGAGTGTAGGTAGATTTAAAATACAACTTGCCTTGGGGAGAAGAACTAAGAGGTAAAAAAAAAGTGAACACCTAGGAAAAGCTTTGTCAATCATTCCAGGCCCTGCAGCCCCTCGTCCTCCCTGTGTTATGATGAGAGGAGTCTGTGGAGAGCTTGGGGTTCAGCCTGTGGATGGAAGTGATCAAACTCATGATCCTGTGCATGTTGCACATAGTCCTGGCCCACACACCCCTATACTTACTTCCTCATGGGCTGGGTGCTACTGGGTTTCTGGTGGTATGTGCAGAAACTCCAAGAAGAGTATCACATGTGTGAAATGCAAAGCTAAAGTCGTTGAGTACGACAAACCAAATCACCACTACTCATTAAATGTTTGATACATGTTCTGTCTGTTTTCTTCCCTTCATTTTGGCTGTAAGAATGGCTTCCAGGTAAGTTTGACTCACAGAGGACACTCAGGCTAAATTTCAGAACCAGAACAGAAGCACTGATTTGCTTCATGTTTTCACATAGATGAAATACCATATGATAGGCACACAGCCACGGCTGTTCTATTAATACTTGCAAACTCATATATGTACCTTGTTTGAAAAAATATAGCTGAATATGCTGCCAGGAATCTTTTACTTTCCTCTGTTTCCCAGCACACAGAATTTTCCAGGCAGTTACTTACACATCAGTAGGATGGCACAGGCATCTAAGCAAAGCCAAAGCTTTCAATGGCTGACCGGCAGCATCACCAAAATGACTCAGCACTCAGCCCTGGCAAGGCTGATAAGTGGACAAGATGAGTGGAGGCGGCTCCCCTGTAGGAAAGAGCCTATAAACCTTCAGGATCTCCACTCTGGTGTTACCTTTGACTGAGGCTGAAAAACACAGATTCCAAGAGGAAAATTACATATCCCATGATGCTGATTAATTTATATTGGTGCATTTTCACATGCATTCGATAAGGAGACTGGAGCACCTTCCCTATGAAGAAAGGTTGAGAAAGCTGGGGCTGTTCACCTGGAGAAGGTTGTGTGGAGACCTCATAGCGACCTTATAGTATCTACAGGGGGCCTGCAGGGAAGCCAGAGGGGGACTCTGTCAGGAACTGTAGCAACAGGACAAGGAGTAATGGGTATAAATTGAGAGAGGGGAAATTTAGGTTACATATTAGGAAGAAATTTTTCACTCTGAGGGTAGTGCGACACTGGAACAGATTGCCCGGGGCGGTTGTGGATGCCCCAACCCTGGCAATGTTCAAAACCCAGCTGGGTAAGGCCTTGAGAAANCGAGCGGGCGGGGAGCAGCGGCCGGGGGAAGCTCAGCCGAGTTGAGTCGAGCCGAGCCCGGCAGAGCTGAGCTGAGCCGAGCCGAGCCCAGCCGAGCTGGGCCGGGCCAGGCCAGGCCACGCCAAGCTCCCGGCCGCAGCGGTGGCGCCGGGCGGTCTGGCGTTGAGCTCGCTGCGCGGTCCGGGTGGCAGCAGCGAGATGGAGCCCGAGGAGGGAGAGGATCGCACCCCGCTGCTGAAGGAGCCCCAGCCCGACACGGGTGAGAGGAGCGGCAGCTCCCCCTGTGTGGCAGCGTCGCGTTGTCATGGAGGCGCGGGCGGCGAGCGCCGCTGTGGGGAGATGATCTTTAGGGTCCATTCCAACCCCTTCACGTTCTATGATTTTAAAACCTCACTCCAGGAATTGCGCACTGCACACACACAGAGAAAAAAGACCATGTGCTCCAGATACTGCCATTTATTGTTAAATGGCATTTCAGTGGTTGCAGAGAGATCCAGCGACTGCACCTCGAGCCTTTCCTCCTCCGCCCGTGGCTGCCGCAGTGGACCCGCACCGAGAGGCCGCTCGCTTTCACTGAGGAGCAGCCGCTTCTGGTGATCAGCGTGATCAGATTTGTCCTANTGACGGGGAAAGCGGGGATGGGCCCGGGGCTACGCCACTGTGGGGCCCGGGGGTCGGTGCCACCGTGCCGCTGCCGGGGGGACGGGGAAAGCGGGGATGGGCCCGGGGCTACGCCACTGTGGGGCCCGGGGGTCGGTGCCACCGTGCCGCTGCCGGGGTGACGGGGAAGGCGGGGATGGCCCGGGGCTGCGCGCCCGCCCGCGCCGTTAAGCGGTGCCGTTCGGCCGTTCGGTGCCCGGGACGCTGCGGTGCCCGGAGGTGCTGGATCAGGCACAGCCCCGCATCCTGATAGCGGTCGCGGCTCTGTCGGTGGCGGGATCAGGCGTGCAGCCCTGTCGGACACCAGCCCTCGGCTCGGTGTCATTGCAGTGAAGACGTTCCAGCCCAAATACCGGTCCAACTATTAAAAACTAGCGGGGTCCATCGAGATTGTGTCAAAATTTCATATGAAGGCAGAACTTGAGTAAGACTAATAGCTTGTTACAAGCATGGAGAGGAAGGAAGGTGAAAGGATGCACGAAGGTAGGAGAGGAGGCTCGATATATGGTCCGAGCTTAACAACACAGCCTGCACGTTTATTTGTCTGTGCTGTTTGGCTTCCCAGAATGTACCACCTATAAAGAGTAGCGTAAGATTTTTAGTTTCTTTAGTATGCCATGGAAAAATGCTCTAACCCATTTAGCAAATGTGCAACTGCATCAAAGGGGTCTGCTAACAAAATTACTTTAAAAGTACCAGAAAGAGAGAAATTTGAGCTCACATCTTCCTAAAACAATATGTTCTTAAGTTTGCACAATGCATCAGGCTCCAGTTGGAGGTGACTCACCTCACCCACAAGGAAACTACAGCAGAGGAGCAACTTCCTTAACTGCCGTGCAACTTGCAGCACAGACCTATTTTCTAACTGCAGTTTAAGAATCTTGTTCAGTTATAGCTACAGTACTTTAAAACATGCCCCTGAAATCAGAATTAACTACGGATGTAGGACCCAAGACTGCTAGTCAAGGTAAGACCTTGAATGCAATGCTTTAAACTTTGGTTAGCTGCTTTAACCTTCAGGCGAGTGAATGTCTCTGTGTGTGATTATAGCAATCTCCTGAAACACACCTGTAATCTTCTTGAATCTTCCATTCTGATCTAATATTCTCAGGTATTTCAAGTGTACATGATGGAATGACAAGGAATCAATAATTTAGTACCTATGTGCTTCAGACTTCAGTCCTACATGTTTGTTAGGTTTTTTAATAAACTGCCTACAGTTGGAAAAAAAGTCTGGCACTTGTGACCTTAAGTTCTTGCACATCTGTTTTGTGAAGCTTGCTCTCCGTACAAGTTGTATACCAGTAAGAGTGTTATAGAGGAAGAGTAGTGGATGTTCCAGTTAATCTGCATTTCCAAGGAAGGGTTGCATCATTAGTGTGTTATTCAGCTTTCTGTTATTACTGTCTAACGCCAGTAACTACAAGAAGTGGAACAGTTAAGTAGCTTTACCTGTAATTATGTTCATTGCTATAAATTATATGACTATACATTTTCTACTTAAGGCAAATTGCTTTTTAAACAACAACAAAAAACAATGAAGCTGCTTGACTAGTTTTTGTGTAGTAAGTACTTCCTGTTCTCAGTGCCTGTTGTTTTTAATGTAAGCAATAAAATCTTGGCTGCTCTCCCTTTTGTCATTTAAAAATCCAGGATGGCCTTTTCAAATGCTTCTGAGGCAAAACTTGCAATTACCACGGATCTGGAAGGGGTTTTGCATATTTGTACAATAGCCTTGTTTATTATTTATTTATTAAATGAGCATAGCAAGTACAGCATCTCTGTGTCATTTTAACAACTTGTGCAGCCATAATGAACTTCACATAAAGTTTGTCAGGATTAGAGACTTCAAAAATGGGAAAGTTCTCTTAACTTCCTGAAAAACAGTCTTGCAGAAAGGCTCTGGTGGTGTTCCCCCTGAAAAATAAAATAGGCTCATTCCTTGTTTCAAGGAGGTTACTGGGAAGGGGAAGGTATCTCATCAGCTTGTCCACAGAGCATGTCCTTTGTTTCTTACTGCAGATCAGAAAATCCAGTTGAGTGACATACTGCAGTAGCAGATGAAGCTCTAGTCAGTCCTATTCATAGATGTACTTGTTCTATTCATCATTTGAACTCTGAGTAGTGAAAGATGAGATCACTGTAGACTGATGTAATATCTGCTGATCCCCAGCTTTCCTAGAGTTTCAGACATCCAGGTTATAAAACTTCCTATTAGCAACACAGCTCCCTCACAAGAGGGGAAACTTTACACTTTATTTGAAAATTCAGCAGATTGTTCAAGTAGTTTCTCAACAATTTGACATTTCTGCACAGTAGTTTCAAGCATTCCTGGTTCATAAAGTGTAGCTGCAGGGGTTTAAACTGTTACTACTCAGCTCTGATCTGGATCTCCTGGCACTGATGAAGGCTCTCTGCCAAATGCTGCTGTGTACTACTGTAAAAAATCAATAACTGTGTTACAGTTCATAGTCTGCTATCTGTGTATAAACAGCTGACAGAGTTGACTTAATGTCACGACAGATTTTATGCTGTATCTTAGGACTCATTTCCTTTGTTGTCTTGTGACTGCCAAGAGGGTGTACTGGGCAACTGGGAACGTGTTACTGTTTCACAGTGCCACCACAGTGTTTGCCATTCCCCTTTCTGGTAGTTTTCTCTGTTTGGCAGCTGTCAGCAAATGCATGTTGCCTTATAACCAAACTTGTAGAAGGAAAATTTGTCCTAGAAGACAGCGTGAAATAGCAATGACTGTTGTTTAGCACTCCTTCAAGAGTATTTGTTTTTCTTGACCCATTTCTGTGTATATTACAGGCTTCCCACTAATTTTTGAGAGGGTTTTTTAGTGTGAAATTCTGTCTTAAATAAATATTACAGTATTTTGGAGAGGACTTTTGAAACTATGTTTCTAAATCCATTTCCACAGACCACACACTATCCTTCCTCTGCAGCCCCCACTCCAGTGTGGCTAGCTGCCTACTGTCTAAACGAGGATAACATTTGCTTTGCACATCAGTTTGAAAGTGGGTTTTTAAAAACTTTTCAACCAGCCTCAGACTCTACCCTTATGGAATAAACTCCTTAAAAATTACCTTGTCTCCTTGCTAATTTTTTATCTTACCCAAGATAAAACCTGAGAACCTTAGTAAAACCTGCTTATGAGTTGTTCTTATTCTGTTAGGTCTGTTAAACATTTTTCATTTGCTCTCGTTTCAGTCCCTGCATGCTGCTCAGCTCGCTACAATCTCGCACTCCTGGCCTGTTTTGGGTTCTTCCTCCTGTACGCATTGCGTGTGAACCTCAGCGTCGCTCTGGTGGATATGGTAGAACCTAACACAAGCTTAGCGAAGAATGTGACTTCCAATGTGTGTCCAGAGCATTCTTCCACCATAAATGTTCCTCGCAACACTACGGTGAGGTCTCAGACATATTGTCTTGTAATGTGGCATGTCAAAGTGGTTTTAGTACAAGTCTGTGATAGATGGAACCATACTTAGGTGGCAAGAAAACAGGCTGCTTTTTACTGGATGGCCTTTCCAGTGGTTCTTTTAAAGCTGTTCTGGGAAGTATTAGCCTTAAATGACTAGCTAATTAAGAAGTGCTGTGCTCAGGCTCAGCGTTTTTACGTACGTCTTTTCTGTGATATTCCTTAAAAATTGGCTAATCTGACCACGTAGATCTTTCATGACTCACTGTTTTATATGCCACTTATCAATTGTTACTGTTACATCTGCGTCAGAGCTCACATCACTGTCCAATTTGCCTTTTTGTACAGTCACACTGGCTTGAAATTTCATTACAAATTAACATGTAATATTTTTCTCTTCACTTCTTTGATCTCTTTCCCAGGTCATGCTTTTTGTCTTTATATTCTTTACCTCTGACTTCCAGTAATCCTTAAAATCACATTTCTTAACTGAACTGCTGGATATGGAAAAATAACCTTCTAAAAAAATCCCCAATTTTGTGAATTTGGACTTGCACAGATCTTGTCTTGTAGTTGAAGTTATTCCTGAGCACTCTTGCCATCTTCCTGCTTTCATTTTGTTTGCTTGTTTAGAGGTCATTTATTATTTATCACAAACAAATTATAATGGTGAACTTTGTGGGAAGATTCTGTCTCATCATTTCTGTGAAATGTATGCTGCTCATTTAGATGCTGAAAAATTGGTCTTTTGGAAGTGATCCCAAATGTCAGAATCACTTTATTGGACAGCAGTTCGATCTTCTTGCTGGCTTCCTTTATAGCTGCAGATTCCTATCTCAATCATTTTCGCTTTTATTGCATTGTCCACTGAAGTCATCTTCCCTCTGTTGTGCTTCTCCCATCATTCCACCTACCCTTGTGAGCCCTGTCCTTGACTACTCTCTTTCTTTATATTAAATTTAAGCACCTGTATTTCCTTGTTTGGTTTTTTGTCCATGAATTTTCTACAGGTAAAGCTATTTTATAGAGCACAACAGAATGTCCACTCTGTGATTCAGGAGTGAGATTTGTACTCAGACAGATTTACGTACCTGTCACCTAACCCAAGCTGCTTAGAATGCAGGAAGGCATAACTGCCAGAGCACTTGTATTTCATGTAGTGATGATTTTCATACTTCGGTTAGATATGTCTGAACAGACCGTAAACTACCTGAATTAGCTTTTAACACAACTTTGATTGCAGTATAAGTGGGTGTAGAGGAAGGAGACCCCAGGGAGTAAATTTGAAATTTATTTATAAAGGACTAAATAGTGGATCCATGTAATATAAAATATGGTCAGAGAAACTGTTGTTTTTAACTTGCTGCATTTTGTTGGGGTTTTTTTCTCTTCTTAGGGAGAAAAATATTCTTGGGATGCTGATACTCAGGGATGGATCCTTGGTTCTTTTTTCTATGGCTATATCATTACTCAGATTCCAGGAGGATATCTTGCAAGCAAAATTGGAGGCAAGCTGTTGCTGGGGTTTGGCATCTTTGGTACCTCTGTATTCACCTTGCTTACTCCCTTAGCTGCAAATTTGGGAGTTGGCTACCTCATAGCTGTCAGAGCCTTGGAAGGACTGGGAGAGGTAATCTTGTTTTCTCTGTGTAACTTGAATATGTATCTGAATAATTTGTTTAAAATTGTAGTGATTAGACTCTGTGGGGGTTGGTATGCTGGAATAGTATATGGATTGTTTCATTTGAGTGGCTTAGTTTTATGTTTTTAAAATAATTAAAGCATTTGCACTATATTTTAGCCTAAGCTTTTCAGATACGAAATGTAAGGATACTTGAGCCAAAACTAGAGTTATTCTCATTTTTCAGAAACCAGGGCCTCGAAACAGTATTGTTTGTATCATTGCTGCTTTTCCAGTACATACAGAATCAAAAGCAGGATAAATTAATTCTGCCTCCTTAGTCTCATGCCTTGCACAATTTTTATACGTGGTTTCTTGCTAGACAGCAAACTAACAGATTGTACTACTGCTTTTTAATGAAACGTGCTTTGAAACATGTAAAGTCGAAGTGAGTTCTAAAATTCTTGCATTTCAACAGAATGAAATGATGTTTTCTAGGGTGTTACCTTCCCAGCTATGCATTCAATGTGGTCTTCTTGGGCTCCTCCACTGGAACGCAGCAAGCTCCTTAGTATTTCATATGCAGGTGAGAAATTCCCACGCTGATAATGGGATTATAAATTTTTACTGCTGTAACAGGGAGGATTGACTTAAATCAAAGGGATTTATATTGTAAATTTTAATCAGCATTTAATCCAGAAAGCATAACATTAAAGTAAGTCTTGCTTTCCATTAGTTTTCTTCATTTATTCATAGCTTTTATAACCTGACAAAAGGTAGTGATCTACAAATAAGTATAAACTTGGGTCTAACTTTGGTATAAAGTGGTACAAAGAGTCACTGTGAAGCTGATTAATAGAAGATACTGCAAATAAAAAAGATTTAGTATTAGGAATAAAAAATCTGGGGCAGTCACAGGATAAAGCTGTTTGGTTGATTCTCGAAAGGTTTTGTAAGTGTTCTTGGAGGAACTTGGGGAAGAAATAGTCCAAGGTCCCATGTATTGCTGCAAGAGCTCCTTGTCAGAGTCCAATACTCCCTGACCAGATTGTCCTAGATGTGCTATGTCTGGAAGGTGTAATATTTGATATCAGATTTACTTGTTTGAAGATAGTTGATGTTACACAGGATTTTTGATTTAGCAGAGTGATACAGAATTTACTGAAAGAACAGCACAAATATAAGTTAGCAAATGTAAGTTTACACTTAGCAAAATATAGCAATTGCAATACACTTCAATTTGGGTTAAAGGCAAGTCAAGTCTGTTGTTCTCTCAGAAATTCTATTGTTGTTTAGCTTTTATACTTTGTGTTGGGCTGACCCACATATTCACTTCCCTCATGTTGGTCTGGCTAAGTTAGGGAGACAGTCACACTTTTAGTGAAGTTAATAAGGAGAAACATTTGCACCACCAGCTGACCCACTCGACTGACATAGCTGCTTATCTAAACCAAAGCCACCTTCTGGTGCCCTTTGTGTTGAGATAAAGTCAGCTTCTTTGCAACAACTGTGGTTGGTCACACCCAGCATTATTCCCTGAGCTTATTCCCATTGCTCTTGCCCTCCTCCACTGAACCTTCTTGCATTTTAGGGGTTTATTGGTCAGTCACATTGCTCGGTGCAGTATTTGAGGGACAGGTGAAAAACGTAGGTTTCTAAATGTGCTAGTCAAAATTGATATTATTTCTTTGAGGATGACAAATTTTGTATTCAGTTACTGAAGTAATGGTATGCTTTGCTCACTCCTATTAGTAATAATTCTGTTACAGCTTTTATAATTGACCTGTGGTTTATCAAGAGCACAGGGTTATACCATATAAACTTCAGCTACGGTTTCTTAAGGAGCTAAGACAGTCTAGTGACTTACTTTTCCCAGAGGAATGAAGCCTTAATCGTTTCTTCCTCACATTTCCTCATTTTGCACTGAACCAAGTGTCTCATCACTCATTGAAGTGACCTTTCAATGATCTATTCCAACCCACCTAATGCATCAGAAAGCTTTTTTCTTTCTCTTTTTTAAAAATCTGTTTTCTGCCTTAGTATTTAATTAAATCCACTTCAAAAGAAGTCTTCATGTGAGACCCAGCACACAAGTTAAGCAGAGACAGCATTTAGCAATTGGGAGTTTTTAAACTGTCCTTGTGTATTTTGTGAAACTGTATGCTAATGTACTAGTGAGAAGAGTCTGTGGCCTTGAAGAGTCAATTGTTAGCAGTCACGGGTGGATAAGACATCTTGTGTAAGCTTATCAGGCTGTTTTCCTTCCGCCACGTTGGCCATCATGTGCTCTGTAGCTAATTTAATCGTGAGCATGTTGATTTTCTGAGAGAACATGTGGTTGACGTTATATGTGGTTGTTATTTTGATTTGTATTTTGCATGATGTATGTGATTTTGTTTTTCATGGTTGGAGCTTCCTGCCTCAAATAAAAATTATTGTTTCCATGAAGATGGAATCTAGGTAGCCAGAATATCAGTATAATGTTAATATTTTCTGAGTTGAGATTAGGTTTGGAGAAGTAATGGTACAGCTAAGACACAAAACCTACTGTTTATCACCAGTAGAGTGTCTAAGTATGTAAGTACGGGTTTCTGGTTTAGTTTTCAAAAGGGAAACACCTGCCATCCTTATTCTTTGCAAGATGTATATTGAATTTTAAGCACAGGAATAGTTCTTTCTGCGTTTTGGCTGTATTCTGAACTGGAATCTGTTCATCTTTCCCCTCCTCCTTGATCCTATACCCTGTCACATTTAGGGAACATGGAATTTGAACCTACTGGTTATATATGGCTGACTTCTGGTTCATGTTTCTAGCATTCCTGGTTTTGTAGAGCTAGTAGGAGATACAAAAAATGCAAACTGACTATATTTGTGACATTATACTCCCAAGGCCTTAATTATACTGTGTTCAGCTCTCTCTTGTTTTGCAGCAATACTAGCTGACTAATTTGCGTTGGTTTAGATGTGTTAGAGCCGTCACTTTATGGGAGACAAATGTGCCAAAAATGATTATCTTTTATTGCTCTTTGCTTCTAATTTTGGCTTCCTAGGGCATTGGGACTCTATTTGCTTGGAGCTGCCAAAGCAGCTCATTGTGCCTGTGTTTCTTTAAAGCAAAGCACAACCCTCTGGTGGTGGCGACAATCTTTATGCATGATTTATTACAGAGAAATAAAATAACTTTGAAATGCCAGTTATATTTAAGGGTCCATAGGAGATCTAATTATTTTTCTGCTTTGTTTTGCTTTCTTCCGGTAGGTGCACAGCTGGGAACTGTTGTGTCTCTGCCACTATCTGGTTTAATTTGTTACTATATGAACTGGGTTTATGTGTTCTACATATTTGGTGAGTTTGTGTTGTTTTGATTTTTCTTAATTATTTAAAGTACGATCCTTATTTTTTTTGAAAAGCTTATCTTATAAAACTTATTTTAAGTTTGAAAAGCGTGTTTGACATGCTGGGTTGCTGTTTTATTCCTTCTGGGCAATTAGAGATATTTAAAGCTAAGTAGATTCCAGTGAATGGCTAAATAAGCCTTCTTCCAATGAGCAAAGCTGTCTCTGAGTTGGACAAAAGCTGGTACAAGTCAAATGCTCTTAACTCTCCCACCACTTGAAAACAGCAGGCTGAAATTTCTTATCTGAAGTGTGAAATTGAGTTAATAACTTTAATCCCAGGAATAAACTTCTACTTTGAATGAAAGAACGTGTGAAAAGTTACTGCTGCTTAAAGTGTAAAGTGTGGAAAATCTCTAGCAGTCACAGGGATCACGAAGGAATGCCCAAAATGCAAGGCATAGCATGTTTACTGTGACTTATGTTCTGGAAGCTGGAAGAGAAAATACTTTTTTTAACAGCATCTAGCTAACAGGTCTAGATGATGCTTTTTACAGGTCTGTTTACA
Source organism: Ifrita kowaldi (assembly GCA_013398055.1). NCBI lineage: Eukaryota > Metazoa > Chordata > Aves > Passeriformes > Cinclosomatidae > Ifrita > Ifrita kowaldi. The sequence goes on along the minus strand of VZRS01014607.1, from coordinate 365,925 downwards.
TGTCTGAGCCATTTCATGTACTGCATGGGGAAGAGGGAATCAGAATATAAGACAAGGGTTACATTTTCCTCAAAAAAAATCTCTGATTTTTTATAAATTACAAGGATTCAAGCCAAAGAACTGAACAAGATGAAATAAGTTACAATGTTACAGTTACATAAGCATGCAGTTAATTTGGACCGATTATTGAAAAGTTACCTTTTTTCAAATGACAGTTTTGGGGCTGGCTTAAGAAAGAAAAGGAGGATTGGTACATCGGTTAAGCTGTATGTAGTGATATTCTTTGTATGTGCACAAAGCATTTTTTGTGATTAAACTTGTTTTATTTCCAGAGGGCGAGCCATAACCTCTGTGGCTCTTCCATGGGACTGATAAGAATACAATTATGTATGTGCATGCAGCTTTCTTGCTGCATTAAGCACTTCAAGTATAGAAAAAAAAAAGAGGAAAAACAAAAAAACCTGCTTAGTCATCTTCATTATTTATTATATCTAAATGTGCATTGTTAAGACACTTTGGGGAACTAGTGTTTGTAAGTAGATGAAAAAATAATGTTCATTAAAATTATATTAGAGTTTTAAGAAAACACTTCTGATTATATCATCTGAGATTTTATACTCACTCAATATAATTGCTTTTTTAAAATTTTTATCTCTTCACCCATCTTTTCACAACAATAGGTGCACTTGGCATATTATGGTGGTTCTTCTGGATGTTTTTGGTTAGTGATACACCAGAAACTCACAGAAGCATTTCACATGCTGAAAGAGAATATATACTGTCTTCTCTAAAAGATCAGGTACAGCACTTTGGTATAGACATACTTACTTAAGCCTAGACATAAACCACAAACATTGTCATTAATGTCATGCTCTGTTTATGTATAGAATAGCATTCTTAAACTGAAATGGAAGCAGGATTTTTCAAACAAGAAAAATTTTAAAAATAGTGCAGTTGTAAACTTAAAATCAGCAATCAAACAGCATTAATAATAATGCCTTTTGTTACAGATGTTGCAGTGCTTTATTTAAAAAGCTTTTTATTTAAAAAAAAAAGCTGAAATCTGTCACTTTATACTAGATGCAGACCTGTATAACGTTTTTAACATTTGCAGTATAATATTTTAGAGCATTTCTCTTTCTCATTGTGTCATCTAGAGTAAGAAACAGATTACTGTTTGCAGAGAAAATGCTAATGAGCCACATCCTAAAGTTTGCATAAGATTCATTCCTGTGATTGGGGGAATATGTATTTACAGTGAAGCTGGCTGAGAGGTCAAAATTAATATCTGAGCAGGAAAGATTCAGCTGAATAAACACCTCAGGGGTGACTAAATATTAAATTATTTTAAAAAAAGCAGAAGGCATCAAATTTCAACAAGGGAAGGCATACTTTTTGAATTACAAAATGTCGTAATTGCTTTACTTTGGAACAGTAGACATCAGAGCAGTAACATACCTTAGTATACCTTCACTGAGAACTGAAGACAGTAATTAATTCATTGCTGATGACTTGTATCTATCAACTGAGACTCATTTTGTGCCTTTCAGAATGGATGATTAGCATAGATTTGGTTAGCATCAAAATGCTATATTTAGTGAATGTTCATATCAACGTCCTGATTTCTTTCTTTTTCTCTTTTTGTCTCCTGACTGCCAGCTTTCTACACAGAAATCTGTTCCCTGGAGACCTATGCTGGGATCTCTTCCACTCTGGGCTATTGTTGTGGCACACTTCTCTTATAATTGGACTTTCTATACACTTCTTACACTCTTGCCCACATACATGAAGGAGATCCTGCGATTTGATGCACAGGAGGTGAGATATATGCAAATATAGTCACTTTCTTCTGAATTAAAGAAACTAAATCATCTGCTGCTTAGAATAGAAGAACCTGTTTAAGAACCTTGGAATGTAAACTTATAGCTGGGAAATGATAACCCTGCACAGTGAAGCAGATGCATCAAAAATGTTGCCTGCTGTATAATTTCCACTATTCCACTATTTCTTGACTTATTTGACATTTACCTTAGTGTTAGCTTTCAAGGTAAATTTTCTGTTTGAAGATGCATGGTACCCATCTTTAACTGCTCTGTTTTAAAACAGTAACTATAAGAATATTTTCCCTGTTTTATGGCTTCTGTGATTATTTCAGATTTAACACCGAGTTTTATGGCTTCTGAAATACTATCTACTTCTTTGCTAACTCATAAAGGAGAACATTTCCAGTTAAAAATAAGAAAAATAAGAAAACCACTGGACAAGTGGCATTTTTGAAAGTATTTTAAGGTTGGGGTTTGGAGGAGAAAGGGACCAGAGGGAAGCTTCATTCTTATTGGATCACTTTCCAAATTGTCACTTTCTTTCCTCAATGAGCAGCAGAGGTAAAATACCTTTTCTTACTAAGGTAACTGAATGAAACAAAACCATAGTCTTAAGGTCCAGATATAGTGCTTTTAAAGGAAATTTTATAAAATTAAGTTATTTATCAGGGAAAAATTAGGAGCTGGGGGAGGTGGAATATTCTTATTTATAGCAATCACTTGACTGTACTGGTCTGTCTTTAATGAAACCATTTTGGTGATGGCATAGCTTACCTGGAGAAACTGGTATAGCTAAGATAAAAAGGTGCTCAGAAATTTCAAGATGTTTAACATAGTCTTTTCCAGGTTTAACAAACAAAACTGGTTTAGAGCAACCTGAAGATGAATGCCATGCAAGAAAGAGGTGATGCCAGCAATCTTGGGAGGAGAAGATGGGGAGCCTTAGCATTAAAAGAGAAGGTTGCGTTAAGACAAGCTGCAAAATGGCTGGAAAAAACTAACTGAAGTTGCTGATTGGGTTCCTTATTGTGCCTCTTCAGGTATTCCCTGAAGAGGCATCAACATCTGTGGAAGTCATTTGCTACCACAGCTCTCAGTTGCACGTGTTTTGTAAAACACCGTTGCATTAAATGGTAACAGGTTCTACTGTGAAGTGGTTTCCTTTGGGTTATGTTTCTTCTTTTTGGAGTAACTTAGAGTACTGACTGCTGTGAACATCAAAAAAAAAAGCTTGTGTAATAGTGTTGGACTAACTTTGTTGCCACACATTTAGATGGAAATTGCATTACTGTTTAAAATATTATACAGTTGTTGCTGTTCAGTTTCCTTTCTAAAATACAGGAATTAGTTAAAAATAATGTGTCTTTGAATAGTGCTTTTGAAAAGTTTTTTAATTACTGAGACTCTTCTATTTTTCAAAATTTTACTTACTGTTTGTGAAAACTGAGCAGTTGAAATCCAAAAGGCAGCATGCGTAAGTGCTGCTAGAAGGAACTTCAGATGTTTCTTGTTTCATTTCAAATTAAAATTCCCAGGGAATTTTCCACTTCTTGACAAATATACATTTCATACTAGTGTATAAAGGTTATAGTATTTCTATTCAAATACCTCTTTTTAATCACAGGTAAGGTCAAATTATAGCTCTGTTATCAGTAGCTATCCATAATTGTTTGGAAAGGCTGTAAATGTAGGCAGTTTAACAGTACCTTTTGTTTCCCTTCATCTGAAATCATGTAGAATTCAGACAGAAGTCTCTAAACAGCACTTGTTTAAAGTAATGGGAATTGCCTGGTGACTTTAGTGTAAGTCATGTCAGATCTGAATAACTCTGCTTTGCGATCGCAGGATGTCCAGCCTAGATGGGATGAAAGTCCTAGTTCTATATTTTGTCTCTGTTACAGCTAGCATCAGGTGTTTCAGCAGATGGATAAAGAATAGTGTAATGTAACAGTAGTACAAAAGTAGTACAGAAATTCTGTATAGTTTTCAAAATTCTGAATAATATTTACAGCTTCCGCTTACTTTAGTAACTCGCTTGATATTGGTGTCCTGAAAACTTCCATGGTCAGGTTAATGTCCACAGGATACCTTCAGTTACAGTTTTCTTTTTCCTGAACCCAGTTGTTGATTTAAACCTTTGAGTTTTTGGTCTGACTGCATTGGTAGTTATGGATTAAGTCATGTGATGGGGAGTTTACACATTGGTAACTTTATTATGCTTTGCTTTTTCTATCCCTAGGTTTGTCTTTTATGTAACACCAGCAATAATTATGTGGATGGATGGAATTGACACCTCTGGTTCAGTCTTGATTAATGTTCCAGCACAAGTGATTTTTCAGCGTATTGATTTGTCATTTCAGAGTTTTAACTGTCTTCTTTTAACCTCCTTAACAGAATGGATTTTTGTCTGCTCTACCTTATTTTGGCTGCTGGTTGTGTATAATTCTGTCTGGGCAAATTGCTGATTATTTACGGGAAAAACAGAACTTCTCCACTGTTTGTGTTCGCAAATGTTTTACCCTAATAGGTAGGTGCAGTATCATCTCTTGGAACATGCAATCTTGGAACATATAATAATATCAGTTTGGGAAAGCTTAGGAGCTTGGGAGAGTAGTCTGACATTCTGTTGTTGAGGCAGCATTGTGCATGACTTGAGAGGAGCAACTTTATCTGTACAGTAATGTGTCAGGAGTAAATCCTATCTTTTTCCATGAAAAGTAGGCCTATTGGATAAGAGAACAATAAGAGATTGTCAAAAGCTTTTTTTAGGTCAAGATAATTGGACTATAAGCAAACCAATCAAATAAATGGTCAGGTAAAGTCACCATAAAAGGGTGAATGAAACATTGTTATCAAACAGGGTTTATCAGACTGATAGGATATTGTTCTGCATGAGCCTATTCTGTTGTTCAGTGTTTTGTTTATCTAAGACTTAAGCAAGTAAATAGGAATACACTTGTAATATTTACAGTTGCTACCACAGTAGGACGATCAAACAGAATCCAAAATGGTCTTGACTGATTGGGAGGAGAGATGATCTGAAATCACCAACAGATCAGCCAGATCAGATTTTGATAAACACAGGTAAAAGGCTGTATTTAGGAAAGAGAAGTTGATTGCTGAGTAAAAGAGGGGACGGGGAAAGAAATTAAAGGGGAAAAAAAAAAATATTAGGCACAGGATCCACAAAAGTTGCAGCCCAGTTATTGTATGGTCATCCTTGCTGGCTTCTCAATTCAGCTGATTCAATTGCTTTCTTTAAAGCAGCTCTTGTAATAAATTCTCAGGCATTTTGTTTGTTCATCTTAAGTCTGTGCCATTTTGGTGATTCAGTTTAGTGCAGGGCCACACATCTCACACCCGTGTATGTGTAACTCAGGAGAAAAAATGTTGTTGTCTCAGGAAAAGTAGGACTTAGGTTGGCTTCATCAAGAAAAGCATGTACTTGGAGCTGTTTGCAGAGGTCACGATGGGGTCATGGGAATGGGCTGTGGTCCTGGGAAATGGGTACCAAAGTTAACTGCAGATAGGAAGCACTGTGCATGAGCTCATGGTGGCTGATAAGCTGTTTCCAGTGCCTGATGCAGCATCTCTACAGCTATTCTGGGCTCACCCAGGGTTCACAGTGTCAGTGTAGCTTCAATTTGTTTAAAACAATAAATAAAATTAATCTGTGAGATGATTTTCAATATCTGTTGATTTTTGTTAATTTTTTAATCTAGTTTGTTCTTTACCGCTAGAGTGGGATATTTCTGATCTAGTTGCCATTTCCTGAGACAACAACAGTTTTGCAACCCGTTTGCTCTTCCTTTTCACAAGGACATGTAGTGATAGGACAAGGGGGAATGGCTTTAAACTGAAAGAGTAGATTCGAATTAGATAATGGGAAGAAATTCATTACTGAGAGGGTGGTGGGGCACTGGAACAGGTTGCCCAGAGAAGTTGTGGCTGCCCCATCCCTGGAAGTGCTTAAGGCCAAGTTGGATGGGGCCCTGAGCAACCTGATCCAGTGGGAGGTATCCCTGCGCGTGGCAGGGAGGGTGGAACTAGACGGTCTTTAAGGTCCCTTCCACCGCAAACCATTTCTGATTCCGTACCGTCCCCTGTAACGCGCGTGGTGCAGTGCCGGTTCTGTACGGCAGGGGGCGGTGGAACTTGTCTGGGAAAGTACACTCAGCTTGGAGCGTCCAAGTGTCCCTCGTGATGAACGTCCATTGATTCTGAGGCTTCTGTCTTAAAGGAATGATTGGACCTGCGGTGTTCTTAGTAGCAGCTGGATTCATAGGCTGCAACTACGCACTGGCTGTTGCGTTCGTGACCATATCAACAACACTAGGAGGATTTTGTACATCAGGCTACAGCATCAATCATCTAGACATAGCACCTTCGTAAGTATTGCTGAAGCTGTTGTTAATGCATCTCAAATGTTTGTGACCACCCTTTTTTCCTTTTTGTGTTGCTGGGGTGCCTTGGAAATGTAGCTAAGGAGCACATGCTGTACAGACCTGGAGTGTAAACACTGACAATTGCTTGGGTTTACAGTATTAAGCACTGTATTTGCAATAAGTGCAAGGTTGGCAGAGGCTATGACATAAACAATAGTTTAGAATCATTCCAATTTTGATCCTGCAGTAATAAATTATATAATTCCTGTAATTACAGATTCTAATGATAGACTTGATAGACTTTTGTCATATTTGATTCATGTTCTTAATAGATGTTCTTAATTCATGTGTTTTTTGAACTGCACAGTAGAGTTAAGTGTTTCAGTGTTTTCAGCTTTTCAATCAGAGCTATCAACCTTTGATATGAACATTACCATATTTAAGCACTGTGATACAGGCAAATTATTTGCATTTGAAAAACATTCTGTACACTGGAATCTAATTATTGTTACAAGTAGTTGACCTGATTTGCCAGTAGGTGACAAATCAGGTATGTACAATTGCTCTTAAGTGAATATTTTTCAAGAATGGGAAGTTAAGACTTCAGGCTGTAACTTCTTCAGTGTTACAAATTCAGAATTAAGCAGATCCATCAGTTTCCCAGAGTGTGGATGTATGTATATTCTTCTAAAAGTGCACTGGAAATAGTCATGACATTGCTTTGTCATTCATTTACCTATTTGTGGTAGTACTTAGATGTGAACAGGGTCAAATGACTTTTTGTCCAAAGAAAATTGTGTTTCTGTATTAATGTGTATAATGAAAAGACTTAAAGTGTAGAGGAAAAAACATTTTGTAGAAATACTACCTATAAAAAAATTCTGATAATCTAGTCAACTTATATGGGAGACCTTGGGTCTCAATTGAAGACGGTATCCAGGCTTGGGCAATTGAAACAATGGTGGTCACATCCACAATCATGGACAATTTTTGACTTAACAAATGGATATGAAATAGTGGGAACCCAGTTAATCTTGGCAGGTGAGGTTACGTAGCAAGCAAGAGGGGAGGTATCAGTGGCCAGCTATAAACAGCTTGTACTGCTGAGTTGAATATGAAAGTAAGAAAAATAGCTTCTGTGGTGCACTTTGTTTTAAATCACATATAACTACAAATTTAGAAAATGTACTTAAAGCAGTGCATCTGGGGTGTTATGGGACCATTATACAACTTCTGTTTCAAGCTTAGTTTTGCAGAAGTACAACGGTTAGTTTCCAAAATATGTATTAAATTGTGCTTGTTATGTGAGTACAATTTAACCTATCCATGGAATGCAACAGAGCTGTGACAGGAAAAAGGAAATTATGTAACTGCAGTGTGACTTAGACACACAAGGAACTTCTGTATGTAGGCAATGGCTGAGGTTTCCCAAACTAGGATATTGTATGTCTTCTAATTTGAGAGACTTCATTTTGAATTTCAAATGTGTTTATTTCAAGAGTCAATTTGTTTATAACAGTATTCAGAGTATTTCAGGTGTTGAAAAAAAGCCACAAGAAGAAAATGGAGTTACACAGTGCCGATGCCAGTCAGCAGGCACAGCTAGGTTCCGCATGTGAACTGCTGCTGATCCCTCTGACCAAATCCCACTCTGTTCTTCCTGCCCTCCATAAAGTCCTGCTTTTATTCCCTTTGGATTTACACCAGACAAGTTCCTCTAGCTCTTCTTCCCTCTCAGACAGGCAGAAGGGAGCACACTGAGGGTAAGAGGGGGAAGTGTCTTGCTGATAGTTGAGGGACTTTGGCCCAGCATTGCCTCTAGAGGCGCGTGGCTGCATATGTGGGAAGACTTTCTGTGGCGGTGACGTGGTCAGGGTGAGTGCTGTTTTATTGAAATCAGTGATTTTCTATTCAGCACATGCATACTTTAATTCAGGGCAAATCTGTCCAAATGGGGACAGAGAAGGAAAAAAGCATCTCCTTGTAACAGAGGTCATATTAAAAAATTTCTTCAGATACAGAAATGTAAAAAACATAAAAGGTGAGAACAAAAAGAAGACTGTCTTTCCCCCTCCCCCCACACTTAATTTTTTGCAACTTGTCTGAACTTTGTTGGGTAAAATGATCAAGGCAGACATACACAATTTCAGGGAAATACTTGACATAATTGGAGAAATCTAAAAACAAGGTCTGCATAAAAGTGTGAAGGAAACCTCTAGAGTTTACTCAGAGCTCAATATTTATTTTTCGTAATTTACTGAAAGATATTAGAAAAACCAGAAATGATTCAAAGCAGTTTCAAAATGCACAAATGCCCATTTAAATTGATTAAAAGTATGCTGCCTAGAGTAGCAAATGGTCCCTTTTTACTACTAAAACTTGCATTATACCAAAGAAATAATTATTATATTCACAGGAAAAAAGTGAATGAAAATACTGATGCTTAATTAAAAACAATATTTGCTATGCATTTTTGGTTTCTAACATGTATTTATTATGCCATTGGTGAATTGGATTGGGGAAGGGGTGGGAACAGAAGGGAGACAAGATTGTTCTTCCAGGGAAAATATTATATTTTCGCTTTTTAAGTCTCCATCAATACATTTCTATTATTACAAATTTTAATATTGGTGTTGTTATATTTAATATATGTTACCATGAGCCCTTGTAATATTCATGTGGCTCTGTTATACACTAAATACTTCACATAGATGATTTTTTATACTCTTGATTTTACTACTTGACTGCTCTGCAAGTTAATTTGTATTTGGTTATCCCCACTATGCCATAAAAACCTGACTAGCACTATTGGTTTTTGCTCTACAGACGTCACTTTTTGCTTTCCCTTTTCATATGGGAGTTTCCACTGTGCTAAGGGAGTGTCATCACAGTTATCTGCATCAAACAGCGAGCACTATCAAGAATGCAACCTATGTCAGAAACACTGGGCATAAACAGAGGCATTTAGCCAGCAATTGGTAGCCAGAGATCTTTGTCGACCAGAGAAACTATGTTTAGTTTTAACAGTGTATGTTAGCAGTATTGTAGTGCTTAAACATGTTGAAGACAAAGTGCATTTGGTTCTACTTAAAGGCTTTAAATGGGGTTTTGCTTCATGTGCTTATTTTCCTAAGGGAGACTTTAACACTTTGACATTCAGCATCATAAAGGCCTATTAATTCTAAACCACTTTCCAAGATAGGAAGACTGCATGCTAGGTTTAGAAGAAATAAAGAGGTTTTAACTAAAGCATTGCCACACTTTAAAATTACATATAGTGTAGACTTTCAAGGAAAAAAATCAACCAGTAGGCTAGATGATTGTTTCCCTTTCTCAGGAAAAAAACACGTTTTTCTAATATCACTGGAATGAATACACATATTGCAACCTTTTGTAACAATGTTGTATGGTTGAATTCTCCTGTTTTGGTAAATAAAATTTCAAAGCTATGCATTTCTCTTTAGAGATGAAATACACTTCTGTTATGTTAAAATTGGTAAGGACATAATTTTACTCTGAACAGCCTAAAATGATCACTGGGATATGACTCCTTTCTCCTGTGGTAAACTGCAACTATTAGTATTTTGTATGATTCTTCAGCCAACGAATCCACCTTGAAAATCTAAAACGCAGGGATCTGTGCCTTGGTGGTTGGAAGGTCAGACTGCTGTGGAACATCTGGCTCTTATTTCTCTTCAGTCTCTCTCACAAGTCTGCACTTGTGGTACAGTTTCAAACTTTCGGTATTGCAACATGCCTGTGAGAGAGATCCTGAATTGCTTAGAGATGAGGTGCTGAGACTCAGATATTAAGCAAGTTATCAGCTTTTCCCAGCAAGTTTTTATGGCCGCTGGTGCATATGCATACATTTGTGTGTGATAGAGCGTCACGTTCATGGAACAGGAGGCCTCAGAATGGAGCTGCAGGAATGGCAACCAGCAGAACTGGTTTAGTCAGACCCATTTCCCATTGGCCTTGACCCACAGAACGCTGAAGGGAAGGACTGCCACAGCACTCTGAACTCCTATCTTTGGAATATACACTTTGTAGTGTAAGTGGGGATATCCAGGCACACTGTGGATATTGCCTCCTTGGCAGACAAATTTTTAGCAATGAAACCTGAACCAACTCTTACTGTTGGCAAACAGCACTTTGTCATACTCCTTGTTGTCTTTCTACTTCAAGACATGCAATGTGTCTTTAACAGCTCCAGTGGATCCATTCCAGACAGTTTTGTTGTGGTTTAGCAGAGGGGATGTGGATTTGGATTATGGATCTGGAGCAAAGCCATAGGCAATTTAAGTTAGATTCCATAAGTAGCCTCTCAAAAATAGAGACATACAGAGTCATTTAAGTAGAAAAGGATCTTTAAGATCATCACGCCCAACCATTAACCTAACACTGCTAAGTCCACCACTGAACTATGTCCCTTAAAATGTATGTACCAAGGTGACAGTGAGTTGTTATTAGAAGAAAGGCAAGTCACTGGAATATCTGTGTTTAATTTGTCTTTTGTGTGATCAAGATGAGGCCTACATGATCAGGTTAGGCAAAATGGTTTCCATGATTGATAAGCTTGACCAATTAATAAGCAGTGTCAACAACTTCTCTTGCAGGTATGCTGGAATTCTCCTTGGGATCACAAATTCTTTTGCTACTATCCCAGGAATGGTGGGGCCAGTTATTGCCAAAAACCTCACTCATAATGTAAGTCCGTTTATTATTTTTTTCAGTTGTTATATTTTTATCTCAATTGAATAGAAATTCCTTCTTCTCAAGTCTGCAGTCATTAAATGAAACGTGGGTTACACCTGTAAATCGTATTGTTGCATTGTTTTGAAATACTTAATTCATAGCTCTTATTGTCCTGATTCTGATCAGGAAAATAAGGGTAAAATCAAAGACCTTTGTAAGACTTGAAAAATTTTAGGGACTCACCCCTTATATTCTCTAGGAATAAAATGAATGTATTTTTATCACAGTAGAACTCTGATAAAACACCAAGTAGATGAGACATTTGTGGTATTGTTTTATCAAATTAGAACAAGTTCTTGCTTGTTTTTTTTTTAATTAGGCTGTCACGTGAGGTGTTGAGTTCTAATGTCAGCATTTGTCAGATAAGTGAGAATCTAGATTCTAGTGTTAGATTTGACTAACATGGTGGTGTAGTGATTTGGATAGAAAAAGGGAAGCACTGGGGCTTTTGAGGAGTTTTTGATTACTATTTTTTCAATGAACATACGAATTATTCTAAAATCTTTTAAAAAGGGAGATGGGAGGAGTAAGATTAGTGATGCTCTTGAATTTTTGCAGTTGGAGGTAATTCTAAGGATTTTCGTAAAAATCACAGAATCACAGAATATTCTAAACTGGCAGTGACCCACAAGGATCTTCGAGTCCAACTCTTAAGTGAATGGCCCATATGAGGATCAAACTCATGACCTTGGCATTATTAGTACCATGCTCTAACCAAAACCAATCTGAAAATATTTATTAATTCATGATTGCAATAAAATTAGTTCTTCCAGATATCTTAACAAGTGGGCTGTTTTAGGGTATTTTTGTTTGGTTTAGTTTTTTCCCCTCCATACTAAAACACTCTTCAGGTATTCTGTTTCTGTAGTAAGATCATTTACAGGTTTGTTACAACATCATCTGGAACTTTAAAAAAAACTCAAAACTTTAGACATCTACAGATATTATTTCTGTATTTGAAAAGAAAAAAAAAACCCCAAAAAACCAAAAAGCAAATAAACCACAGTTCTTTACTACATGTTTATTAAGGCCTTTCTTAAATACCAGAGTTTAGAGGATTACTCTTGAAATCTGAGTGAAGGTAGCTACCTTGTTTGGACCAAAAGGCTTATGATTCTGGAATGCTCACATAGTAGTCATTAAGAATAGCTTACTGCACAGTGCAGGGCACTTCAGCTCTTGGATCACCTGATCTGAAAGCAAAGTGGTGTTTCCCTTACAGTAACATTCTCTGCATTCGTGTCTATGGCTCTGCATCTTGGGTGATAAACTGATCCAAATAGGGTAATGCAGTTCTGATAAGACTATCTGTGTAAGCTGTATTATACAACTGAAATTGACTATACTAATGATTTCATCCTTTATGTTTATAATGCTTTTATGTTGCTGTGAAATCATGCTGAATGGCATTTACATTTAAATAGGCAAGGCATGTAGCATCGATTTTAAAATTACTTTTTCTTGATTGTGAAGCTGCAAAATGACTGCTTTTTTTTTTTTTTTTTTGACAGAATACTGTGGGAGAATGGCAGATGGTTTTCTATATTGCTGCCTCTATTAATCTATTTGGAGCAATTTTCTTTGCATTATTTGCAAGTGGAGAAGTTCAGGACTGGGCAGTCAGTGGATATCACTTGCATAGAAACTGAAGGAGATCTTGAAATACCAAAGCTGTGCTGAGTCCCATTGTGCTTAGAACTATGTGACCAGAAAAGTGCCTTCCCTGCTGATGCCTAGGAGTCTTCAGAGCTATTTGGTTAAACTATTTTATCTCTGTATCTTTTGTACTGAAAATAACTTGTCAGCCTATGTGTGCTATTTCCTAACAAGAAACTACTTGGATTAAATATAGAATTTTCATGCTAGGACTTGATATCAAATATGTGATCAGAGACATTTTAAATCAGTGTGCTAGGCTCTAATACTTTCCAGTTTTTAATTAATATTTTCTGAATTAATGTGTAGGCAGATGTTTGCTGATACTAAAATGAGAGGAAAAAGTAAAGCGATTATGTAGCACTCTAAGGAGGAATGGCATGCAAAGAATTGTACCCAAAAATAAGTTCTGATTTCCATTATGAGACTGATGGTTTTTTGCTGTTTAAAAAAGTGTAGAAGACCTCTAATTTTATACAATCTTTTATAGTGCTTTTATTTTGTCAGTGTTTTAATGATGGCTAAGAAATGCACATGTAATTTACTTCTATTTTACGCACAAGTTTTGAATATATAAACATTCCCTGTTTCATGAATACAGCTTCACAACTAATACACAGCAACAAAGAAGTAAATGTACCACTGGGACTGACAGAATAAACCACATGTCCTCTGTGGTGCAGGTTTTTCAAATAGGCCTCATTTTTATTTCTCTCTGCAAAGAAGAAGCAGTGCAGCTCAGTGGTTTAAATCTAGGCAGTGTATAAGAGTGAACTAGAAATAGAATATTTGCATGATTATCTTAAAATAACTTTCAGTTTGGCAATTAATTTTTTGTCTCTTTAAATCAATGCAATGGAATTCTTTCCTCTTGCATGTAGATATGTTTGGCAGCTTGTCAGTGTAAGTGAAATAAAATAAGGCCAGTGTTGCAAATAATGAGGAAAATCAGTTCTCTAACAGCCTTGTTTGTTAGTCAGATAAAACTAGAGTATAAAAGAACTAGTGCAATAATCTGGTGCTGTTAGTATCCTATCAAGATAGAATTTGACACTCAAGACCATTCTTTGCACAACACGCACTTAAATGCCACAGAGTAGGATTAAAAGTTATGAAAATGGTGGCCTTGTTAAGAACAAATGGCTGAATAATCTGAGAGCCACAAAGCAAAGGAAAATTCCTGTGCCAAAGATTCCTGGATTGGAGCAATTAGGTAAAAAAGAAAAATCACTGGGCTCTGGGTTTTTCATTTACCACCAATCCAAAAGAAAAGCCCAGTACTAAAGCTGCTCCAGTGGAGCCTACCTTTCTTCATTTCTAGGAAATGGCATCTGACTCTCCTTTTTAGCTTTAAGAGCCATTTTGTTTTGGCCTTCCTTGAAGTGTCATGTTCTCTGATGGTGGATTTAAACTGTGTTTAAATCTCTGATTGTGTCTGCAGCATTTCCACAATAAACAATGTGTTGTTCAGATTAAATTAGTACTTATTCAGTGGGAGTATGTTAAAACTATATTGTGTCTTCAGTGTTTCTACAATAAATGGATTGAATATTTACACGTGCATCTGTTGTTGAACATTACTATCTCCTTGAAGTTAGAACACCATTTTGAAAGTATGCTGAACAACAAGGTTGGTGACTGGATTAAGGAATGGTTAATATTTTCTTGGAAAATTACCTTCCTCAGAAGTTTTTTGTCTGGCTTTAAAGGTAAGTATTGTCTTCCACCTGGCACTGTATTAAAAGTAATAATTTCAGTTTATGTGAAAATAAATTTGTACTCTTTCAGTATCTTTGGTTAAAAAGGAGGGGGAAAAAGTTTTAAAACTAAAAGATTGTATATAGTTTAAATTAATTTATGCCTTTGCTTTTCTAGAGATCGTCATCAGGCAACATATGGACAGGGTTGCAATTCCACCTGTTCTGACATTGGAAACTTCAGCCTCCTGTGCTTCTAGTCTTTTTCTTTCTGTGCTTTTAGTCTTTTTCTTTGAAAATAGTTCAGTTGAATATCAAACTTTTAAAAATTATACTTAAGGGAGTAGATGCAGTAGAAGTGTATGTAGACATATGTATCAGTTAAATGAGCCTGAACCAGATTTAGTTAAAACTGAATTTTAGGCATATCAGCAACTGAGGAGTCCAGAAGTTTTTGGACCAGCATACTAGATTTTGTTTTCCCTTCATCTAAAGCACCATTATTACTCATTTTGTATACTCTGTAACTTTTAAGTCAGCTTAGAAAGTGGGACTGAAAAAATACTATAAATCCTTATATTATTTGTGGACAACAGGCTACACTGAAGTTAATATACAGCTATTTCTGATTTCATTTTTAAAAGTATCAAAATATAGGGTGGGATTCTTGATTCAGTGAAGCTTTTAACACATAACAAACAAGAATATCCCCAAAAAACTCCTTAGGTGTTACCTTTCTGTATCAGGCTTGCGAAAAGGAAAATCTATTAGAAAAAGCTGGTAAAATATTTTCTGCTAATCATGATATTTTTATTGCATTGCCATGCTCCTGTTTGCATGGTTCTCTCAGCCAGTTTCATCTGTTCAAAGACATTACTTATATTCTGTATTTTCAGGAGTAACGATGGGTTTGAGTACCTCTTGTCTCAGTTCACCTGTGTGACACAAGATCTTGACAGAAATTG
The DNA here is from genome assembly GCA_013398055.1 of Ifrita kowaldi. Lineage (NCBI taxonomy): Eukaryota > Metazoa > Chordata > Aves > Passeriformes > Cinclosomatidae > Ifrita > Ifrita kowaldi. The sequence goes on along the minus strand of VZRS01014607.1, from coordinate 350,644 downwards.
GGCAGTGTTTTTGTGGTGACTGTTTTCCTGAAACAATCCCATAACTGTTATTTCTTGCTGCATTTCCTTAACAGATATACCAGAGTAAGAAGTTGTGCTCTCTGTTCCATGAAGAGCCCTCTAATTAGGATGTCCACCTGGAATGAGGGAAGTCAGTTCAAAAACAGATTTCACCCATTGCAGAGCAGAAGTTGAACCACTGCTTTGGGAACATGTCTTAGTGTTGCCAGGTATTTTTAAGTGCTTTCTCTTCAATGTCTGTTTCTGACAGTTCTGCTTTTTTTT